>CM060095.1:14358694-14483581 GCA_030522485.1 Stenchaetothrips biformis | reverse complement strand
TCTGTCTGTTGTCTGTCTGTCTGTCTGTCTGTCTCTCTCTCTCTCTCTCTCTCTTCTCTCTCTCTCGTCATCTCTCCTCTCTCTCTCTCTCTCTCTCTCTCTCCTCTCTCCACAAGGAGTGCCATGGAATGGCGTTACGTAATTCACTGTATTGCCCGGTGTGTGTGGTTCCGGCCATGCCGCTCGAGACTCGACCAGATTTTTCCTTTTGGTGTGTTTCCGTGTGCTGCTTCGGTCGGTGCTTGCGTGCGGTTCCGCCTCCCCGAGCACTGCCGCTGCCCAACTCGCTGTGTTGTTCGTGTATCGACAACGCCAAATAAATTTTAAAAAAACACGAAAAAAACGTGAGAAACTGCTGATTAATTGATTCCAGGGCGCGCGTGTGTGTGTATGTGTGTGTGTGTGTGTGTGTGTGTGGGTGGGTGGGTGGCGAGGCCGGCCGCTATGCTGAGACTGTTTGCGCGCCAAAATAGGAGCTGCTGCCTCGGCGAAGGGTTGAGACAAAGAACGAATGCCGGTGTTTGCAGGGAGGGTGATCAATGATCAATGCGCGTTATGGGCCCGATGATTGCCTTTCGCAGCAAAATGCTACAGTTCGAAAATTCCATGAAAAAAAAAATTAACTCTTGTGAGTCACCTCAAATAAAGTTCATGGGTGGTCACGAAATGAGATTTTTCTACGGCGTCGCATGCTGGTAGAGCAACTCTACCCCGTTTGCCCTCAGTATTACCCCGGCCATCTCATCTTAGCGTACCCGCCCTTACCTGGACAGGAGGGCGCGGAGGACCAGGACGACCCCGCACAGCAAAGTGAGTCAAATATTCATCGCGTCACTCCTGCCCTGCAACTTGGCTGCCTGCCTGCCAGGGGCGCCGCCCTGGCGCCGCCCTGGCGGGGCTGGCAGGCGGGGCCGTCCTTTTTACTGGCAGTACGTTCAGTGACAAGCGCGCGTGACAGCATCCAGTCTCTGGAACGGCGCGAGCGCCGGTGCACTTTATTGTTGGCATGGAAAGTGTGTGGAAAATAAAATAATTTCCCTGCCGGGCGCGGCGGCGCGGCGGCAAGGCGGGACGCGCCGAGGCCCGCTGGAGGCCGCGGTCTAAGAGACGCCCATGAAAAGGCTATAGCCGTGATGTATTTGACGAGCCCACGGGGTGCCCTCAATCTGGACGAATTCACTTACCGCCTGGTCGTGGTCGGTCATGCCGCGGGCAACGCCCCGCCCCAACCCGCCCCACCCCGCCCCACCCCGCCGCGCCCCGCCACGCCCCCACAGCCCCTCACAGCGCGGCGCGGCGCCCCCGCCAACTTATCATAAGACTCAAAGACAATGCGGTCGTTCGCGTTACTTCCAAAAAGAAAACTGCATCTAGAAAACTAGCTGTCGCAAAAAAAAGGGTGACCCTTATAAGAAGCCATACGGAACTTTCCGCGAATGGAACGTCAGACCGCGGCCGGAACGCCGCTGGAGCTGATAATAAATTCATGTTGTCCATCCATTGAAGGAAGGGAATGGCGGTGTGGTGGACACCCTGCGTGTGTGTGAGTGTGTGTGCGGGGGCGCCCTGTCCATGTGTCTATGTGTGCGTGGCCAAGGGCGCGGCGACACACATAAAATTTTATAGGTCATTCCGGAACTAATAAAGGAATCTTTATGAAGTCACGGAGCTTCTGGTGGCTCGCCGGGCGAAGGCGCCGCCCGCCGGCCGGTTCGTGCCGCTTAGGGTGCTGGGGCGGGGCGGGGCGGGGCGGGGCGGGGCGGGGCGGGGCCGCGGGAGGAGCTGTGACCCGCAGGTGGTTCAATCGCACCCCCAGGGACCGCGAGAGGGTAGCGGGAAGGACATAATGCGCGCCGCGTGTGTGTGTAACTACACCCTGCACCGCGACCGCGCGGTGTGTGCACGGACTAAAGCTCCTGTTTGTCGGCGTGGGACGCGATGGGACGCGGCGGGGCTCGTCATCGGCGATACCGGAGCCCGCCGCCCCGCCGGTCAGCGTGGGCATTCCATCCATCAGGTGGGCGGCCTGCTCTCGGTCTCTAGGTGCAGGGGGTTCAGGGGGAGGGGGGCGGACGCGCTCAGGGCGTAGGGTTCTACTCTGGGGACGCGCCGAGCCGCCGAGCCGCGAGGCACCGAGCGACACACAGAGCAGCGCAGCAGCGCGGGGTACACTCGCCACACACACACACACACACACACACACACACACACACACACACACACACACACACACACACACACACACACACACACACAAAGTAGTGGCGGGCGCGCGGCACCTTGGTGCCTGTCAAATGCCACCCTTGTCAACGCTGTCAGAATGGATGCTCAGAAACAGAGTCGGCCGCGACAAAGTGCTCTGCACACCGCAACGGGCCGTGTCTTCCGCCTGGCGTCTCACTCTGCTCGGCTGTGAGTGTGCCTCACAATCTAACAGCTCTCTCTCTCTCTCTCTCTCTCTCTCTCTCTCTCTCTCTCTCTCTCTCTCTCTCTCTCTCTCTCACCACAAAAGCGCATCTCGGAAAATGACGCAGCACCGCCAAACAATGACCCCCCCTAGAGTACGCCCCGCCCCGCCTGGAACTGGAGAACGCTCTCCAATCAGAAGGGTCCTAAGGGCGCGGCGCGCCTCACACCCCCCTTTCTCCGCAGCGCGCTGTTTTTTTTTTGTCTTTCGCGGCAAGTCGAGTAATCACTCAGGCATGCCAACCTCGCGCCGCCGACGTGTGGAAATGTGTATGAAGCCGCGGCGGCGCGGCGACCCGCGCGCGGCTTCGATTGGAATTGAAAGGCGAGGCGGGTAAATAAAAGCGCAGTGGCACAAACACACGCACAAAAAAAAAAAACAAAAAAAAATAAATTGGAAGGAAAAAGTGCACAACAACAAATACGCGCACACACACGGCCTTTCGCTTTCTACCACGAGTGTATACGAAAAGCAAGCCCTTCAAAATGTTTTTTTTTCTCCTTTTCCGCTTGACTGCGCGCGCGCTGTTCATTTGCAGAGTCGTGTTCGATTGGCACGCGTGTATGAATTATTACCAATTAATTGGTACAGCGAGCCATTCATCTTGTTGTTGATGTTGTGTGTCGAGACAAAACGGACTGGGCGCCACTGATCGATGCAAGGCATTGCAGCGGTGCCAACTCCCTAAAAAAATTGGAAAACAAAAAAAATAAATAAAAAAAAGCAAATGATAATAAAAACCACACGAGGGAAAGTGTTGCAAACGTTTCGAGGATATCCAAAGTGAAACAAAAGCCGATAAAAACATGTGTGTATGCACCAAATTTCAGCGCAACAAAACAGGGTTGTGTGAAATTCTGTTTGAAATGGCAGTTTGTTTTGGTGGCGGCAATGCAAGGGGCATAATACATTCGGCGCCCAGGTTGGCCACCCTCCTCGCCTTGACCGGCGCAGAGGTCGCTGCTATGTGTTTGCCCAACATATCAAAGCCGCCTGCCCCTTTCTTGGCAAACACGCGCCAAATGGGTTTGCACAGTCGGCCAATCTCTGGGTAATCGCGACTAACGACAACGACCAAATTGCATTGAAAGACTCGACCCCCCCCCCTTTCCACACACTCACGGTACCGTTCTGTATGAGGAAATTCTCCGACTTGTCGTTGATGGTCTTTCCTACCAACAAATCAACCTCGCTGATCTGCCCTCCATAAACCCACAATCCTGGGAAACCTCATCTTCTAGCCAATCCAGGCCCCTCAATCTAACTTTCTCTGACTAGCCACCTCGACAAGCCAATCCCGCGCCAACCTTACCTAACCTCCTCCGCAAGTTCCAGCTTTCCAGGCTGGAGCGGCCTGGAGCGGCCTGGAGGGGAGGCCGGCGGGGTCCGTCCCGGGGGACGCTGACCATCTCACCCTGTCCGGCTCCTGCTGCCCAATTTCAACCTGCTAACAATAAATCCATCATACGCCGTCGTCTTACTGCATGCATGCTGGTCCTAGCAGCACGGCGCGATGCTCCCTATTACCACGTCGTCTTTTTTTTTTAACCTGTTTTCCCCGCCGTATTTTTTAGGGTAGTGTTTGCTTAGCGTCATTTGGGTTAGTGTCTGCCTCGCCTGCATGAGGGCTCGGCACGCGTGCAGCGGGGTGGGGCTCTGCCGGGCTCTGCTTCTCGGAGCCGCATTTCCGCAGACTAGGGCCCCCAGTGTGCTCGTCAACCTCACTAAGTAACAGTGGGCGGGTCAGGCTCGGCGGGGACTCGAACCTTGAACCATTGCTCTCACTCGGCGGCGGAGCGGTCTGGCCGAAGAGCAGCGCCCCCTGGAAGAAGCCTAAAAAAGCATCTTGTCGCTGGCGGGCTACTTGCATAAGGCGCGGCGGCAAGGAGACTTGTTATAAAGTATTCAGAGGGTCTGATGAAAACAAGACAAAGACACTGCCTGCCGCGCCCCGCCCCAGCGACCCATGAGGGACCCTCGTAAAATCTCGCGAAATGGCGGAAAAATGACTCGGGAATGGTTTGGCGCCGTAAAAAGGAGCGGAGTAAAAAGTGAGCGCAAATCGGCTCCGCATTAAATTTGCATGCGACCTCTTCGGCGGTTCGCGGGTTCGAGTACCGCCGGCTCGGGCTGTGCTTCGCGCGTTTTGTTCGCCGACCGCAGGGCGCCCGGCGGCCTCGGCGGCCACGTCCTCCGGGAGGCCCGGAAAAGGGTTGGTATTTGTACTCCGGAATTGCGAGCCGGCCGCGATTGGCCGGCAAACAGGGTGGCCGACGTCGCCGAGGTGTGTGGGGCCGAGGCCGGCGCTGGTTTACTTAGACGGCTGTTTGTCTCGCCAGCAACACGTTCGAGGGCGCCTTGTAAACACGGCGTCGACTGAGACATAGGAAATATTCATGTGGTGCCATGGCGCTGTCCCCGCGGCCACCACCGCCCTCTGCCGGGCCCTCCGCGCAATCTGCAAGGCGGTGTGCTCCGCGCGCTGCGTGACCGCTGGAACGTGTCATGTGATTTAGAAGGCCGTGCCTCATGTTTACTAACAGGGCCGCCAGGGAGCGCCGCGGTTGCCTCGGGCGAGGAGCTCTCCAGGGCGGGGCGGGGCGGGGCGGCGTGTCAACTCGGCCAAACAAATGAAGAACGCTGGCCCTCCAAGGGAAGATAACACACTGCCTGCCCCAGGTGGCCGCCGCATGATTGGCAGGGTAACGATGTCACGGCGCAGAACCCGCGGGGTAACAAGGCTAAGCGGGGTAACAAGGGGTAGCTTGGCCAGAGACCGGTGGGGTTGATCAAAAGCAAGGTTCCCGAGCAAACTTACCTGCACTCCAGGGCCGTGGTGGCCATGGTGGCCCATGGTAGCCCCGCCGTGGGCCCAGACGGTTGACCACCAAGGCAATCAAGCATTCTCTCTCAGAGTCCGCCAAGGCGAGCCAAGGCAAGCCAAGGCACGGGATTGGCTTTGCTCCTCCCCCTTCCTCGGCAAACACAGATGTGTGACACTCACACTGGTAGGAGCGGTTCGTTTCAAGGCTCATCCGGAAAGGGGGAAGATCGCGGCGTAGTGGCGCAGTCCGTCTTGACGTCTCGCGGTCCTCTCACAAAGTGCATCATTTCACTCTCTCTCTCTCTCTCTCTCTCTCTCTCTCTCTCTCTCTCTCTCTCTCTCTCTCTCTCTCTCTCTCTCTCTCTCTCTCTCTCTCTCTCTCTCTCTCTCTCTCTCTCTCTCTCTCTCTCTCTCCGGCGGTGGACGTCTCTCCTCCGCGGTCCACGTCCCGCCACGCTTCGGCAGCCACGCTGCCCCCTCCCGGCTCTCCCCGACGAATGTCCTCAACAATATTCCTCTGAATGTAAAAAAAAGAAAAAAAAAAGTGAAAACACGGCATATGCTGGAGGCAAAAGGAAAAGGCCGGCAGGACAAATGCCGGCAACGAGGTTAGGGCGGCCTCTCCGTCACACGGCGCCCAGGCCGAGCAGCAGACTGAGCGTCGCCCAGTCTCTCTCGCACGCCGCGCCAGCCGCGCCCCACGAGTGCGAGAGAGACAGGGCGACTGGAGGAGAAGAGGCCGGCGGCCGGAAACAAAGGCGTATGGAGATGCGCGCGGGCGGGGCGCAAAGAGGTCGCCAAAGGGTGGGTGCTTTGTGCTGCGGACCTCCGGACAAAGACGGCCGAAACAAAAAAAAAAAAAAAAAACGAAAACGCAGCTGCGACATCGCGGCGGGAAATGGTGCCCCCGGTGGTACACCGTCACAAAAAACATATAATGAAAAAATCACACGTCGCTACCCCGCGCCCGAGCGGGCGGGGAAACGCGCGCGTAGTGCGGGAGTATTGACAAGCTGAAAGTGGTTCTGATTTTTTCCCTCCCTTTTGGCCGACGCGGGTCCGGCCACGCACCTTTGGCCTCGGCAGGCAGTGCGGCGGGGCGGCAGGGCGGCAGGGCGGCAGGGCGCATACCTCAGGCCGAGAAGGGCGTCGGCGATAATAATTCATGTGGCGCTGGAACCTGTGGGACCGGGGCGGTGCTGTGACTCGGCCGGGCAGGGCGGCAGCGCAGCGCAGCGCCGGCATATCACTCAACGCCCTGCTCAGCCATAGCGGCCAGCGGCATGGAACACACGCACCAAATAACAATCCGCCCACCATGCCTGGTCCCGGCCTCCCTGTATCCATCTCCTTGACGCGCTGCTGGGGTCAGACACACACACACAGACACACACACACACACACACACTTTTTCCAATGAAATTTTTAATGCCGCCACGCAGCGCCACCAGTAAACTTTCAGAGTTGACTTCGCTGTCTTCCGGCCCCCTTCCACCCCCGGCCCCCTTTTCTCCTTGCACGTGGCCCCGTCGTCAACCGTGTCGCGTTCTTTTCTTGCCAGTTTTTGTTTCGGCACTTTGGCTTCTCTGGGTTTTTATTTGAAACTCGGCCACCTCCCCGCGCGCTGCCGCGCTGCCCGTTGAAAGGCAAGTTGGCGCCGCCGCCGCCGCCGCCGCCGCCGCCGGGAGAGATTTGGCCGGATTCAATCTTGGATCTGACGGGACGGGCATCCACACTCTAAGTGGACGTGTGGCACGGCACCGGCCGAGCAGTAGCCGGCGCGTCGCTGTGCCTCCCTCGCACCCCGACGGCATGCCGACGCCGCACAGTGGGTCAGAGGACGGTTGAGACGGCCAAAATTGTGGACGCGTTTTGAGCTCCAGAGTCGCTAAATGGGACTCGAATCGAACGTGTGACCCCACCAATGGATTCCTCGTTCGGAGAGCAATCCATTGGTGGGGTCACACGTTCGATTCGAGTCCCATTTAGCGACTCTGGGGCTCAAAACGCGTCTAGAATTTTGCCCGCCTCAACGGTCTTCTGACCCACTGTGCGCCGCGGCCCGTGAGTGCGAGAGAGACAGGGCGCTGTGGCGGGGCGTGGTGGTTACAAGTTATTCCGGTCATGGCCAGGCGCGTCCGGATGGCCTGGCTGGCCTGGCCGGCCCCACACTGTACACCGATGATTCATGGAGGAAATGACAGGCGCCTCTTCCAGGACAGCCGCCAGACATCCCTCCAGGGAACCCCACACTGCTCGGGAAACCGGATCGCCGAGCCGTTCTCACCTAAGCCGAGCTACGGCCACTTTCCCGCTTTTCCGACCCGACCTGGGGTCAGATCGCCTGACCCTCGGCCTCCGGTTTCCCGAGTTGTAACGAAGGAGTTGACCACGGGCCACGTTTCTTGAGGCTAGGGCACAAAAAAGGCAAAGAGAAAAAAAATGGTGTACGGTTGCTCGCTTTGAACGCACAGAGCACAGTGTGAGACTCTGGAAGAAGCGCAAGAGAACACCCTGAAGGACACCCGAAAAGCGAGCAAGATTGACAGACACACAGAGGATCCGCGGATCGTCGGCGGATCGGTTTTGCTTTCCAAGAGGCTCCGCGGAACGTCGGCGGATCGGTTTTGCTTTCCAAGAGGCTCCGCGGATCGTCGGCGGATCGGTTTTGCTTTCCAAGAGGCTCCGCGGATCGTCGGCGGATCGGTTTTGCTTTCCAAGAGGCTCCGCGGATCGTCGGCGGATCGGTTTTGCAATCCAAGAGGCTCCGCGGATCGTCGGCGGATCGGTTTTGCTTTCCAAGAGGCTCCGCGGATCGTCGGCGGATCGGTTTTGCTTTCCAAGAGCAGGCATGGGCACGGTACTCCACAATCGGTACCGCAGTACTTTACCGGTACTATCGAAATTTTCGGTGCCGCGGTACTTTAAAGGTACTACCGAAAACTATGGTACCGCGGTACTTTACCGGTACTATCGAAATTTTCGGTGCCGCGGCACTTTACAGGTACCTTCGAAAGTACCGACGGTACTTGACGTACCCACGGGTACCACGGACTCCATGCGCTGCAAACCGCTGTACAGCGGCGCATCCAACAAAAGAACTTGGAGGGAAAAAAAAGAAGAAAAAATGGGGGCCCTTCTCCCACCTCCCCACACAGTAGGGAGGACCGCCTGCAACTTCGGTGGATCGGGGGAACCGGTGCATTCCAGGCGGCGACCCCAGGGGTTCTCATCTGATGTGGGCCGGGTGAAGGGCGGGGGTTGAGAGCCTTTGGTTTTCGCGGGGTGGTCAGTGGTACCCACAGTGGTACCCCCGCTGTCCGGCGCTCTCTACCGAACATGCAGTGTGAAGGGCCAGCTTCAAAGGACTTATCAACTCCAAACCGACGAATCAGAATGGACCCACTCGCGACCAATTGCGAGTGGCTGGAACGACCGGGGATCGAACCAGTGCCGAGGCCAATCCGCCGAAGCGGACTGCTTTTTAGACACCCAAGCATAGTGGACGACAAATGATCCAGACCACTACGCTATCACGACTGCACGTCTGCCGAGTGTCGGACGACGGGTTTGAGTCGCATTGGGATGAGGGAGGCAATCGTAAAATGTATTGAAATGTTGGGATTCGATCCCCGGACCTTACTGTTCCAGTCCGACGCCTTAGCGATCTCAGCCACCACGGCTCATGGTAGATGCGGCGTCAGCCGGGCTCTAGACGCGGCAGGGATGGAGCCGCAGTGAGCGGGTCATTCGAAAAATGTTGAGAAAAAGTGGGACTCGATCCGTCGACCCCGGTACCGGGAACCGACGCCTGTACCACCCCGATCGGTTTTGCTTTCCAAGAGGCTCCGCGGATCGTCGGCGGATCGGTTTTGCTTTCTAAGAGGCTCCGCGCATCGTTGGCGGATCGTAATTTTTACGCTATTTCACGGAAAACGTACACTAAAATTCAAGTTGTTTCCCTCTCGCTCCTAAGAAAACGTCCAGGAATTGGGAATACACCCAGGCTTCCAACCAGGCGGACTATCCTCCAAACTCCAGCCATTCCATATCATGGAAAACAAAACTGTTCGGCCAGCTTCTCTCTGCCTGGAGTCCAGCAGGCTGGAGCAAGGCCCCGGGGTCGCTGGAGCAGGCCAGAAGAAGAATGCCCTTGTTTGTGGAAACTAATGGTGTGCATGCAGAGGGCGCGTCAGAGAGTGAGAGAGAGAGAGAGAGAGAGAGAGAGAGAGAGAGAGAGAGAGAGAGAGAGAGAGAGAGAGAGAGAGAGGAGAGAGAGAGAGAGAGAGAGAGAGAGAAGAGGCGAGGGGAAGGGGGAAGAGACCGCACGACAGCGAAATATGACAAATGGTTCGAGCAGCGCCCTGCTGGCCGGCGGCTAGCAGGCGCTGGCCTTCTTGTGAGTCACACCACCGCCTTTACAACCAGCAAAACCGAAAAAGCGATCCCTTTCAAAAGGCGGTGGCCGTCGTCTCGAGAGTTTCGTCTCCCGGGAGAGTTGCTCTGCCGGCCGATTATGACTGGAGACGCCCCCGGCCGGTGACGAATCGTGGGAAGCTTCTGTTGTTGGCGCTGTTTGATCAACAAAAGGGATTCCTGGACCTGCGCGGCGACGCCTACCTGGAGCCTGCAGGCAGCCCGCCGCCCCGCGGTCCACTGCTGGCTCCAGCACTGGCGTGCCAGTTGCCTCACGCCTTGGCGAATTGAATGCCTCCAGGCCAGCTATAAAGCTTTTGCTCAAGTGATCCATTTAGTCGAGAGCCCCCCCCCCTCTCTCTCTCCATTTCCTTTCCAACGCCTCGGGGCGCACCTCGCCGTTGACTGCGCGGGGACTAGCGTCTTTCACGGAGTGGCCCCCGCGGCGCGCGCTCAGCCTGTTTTACTGCGGGAATCAGTTTGCGTGCCAACGGAAGGTGCGTCTGTGTGTGTGTGTGTGTTTGTGTGTGTGTGTGTGTGTGTGTGTGTGTGTGTGTGTGCGTGTGTGTGTGTGTGTGCGTGTGTGTGTGTGTGTGTGTGTGTGTTATTTATCGCGCAGGCTGTATGCGACGCCACACTACAACCCATTGATTTGGAGCAACAGCTCGATGCAGGTAAGGTAGAGGCTGTGGTGGGGAAGCACCAGTTCCGGACTACTGGAAGAGCCCTGCTCGGTGGTTCGGAACAACGGGGAGTCATCTTGTAATGAAAATAGATCACACAAACACTCGCACATAAAATTAGGGCACAAAATCACAAATGAAAATTAAGTAAAAAGAGCGACAGAAATTACAAAAAAACGTACAACAAATAGGGCGAGCCGGCGGCGGCGCGGGTCGTTCCACTTATTTGAAATGAAAATCCGCCGCGCCGGCTTTATTCACTTTTCGCTGAAATATCGACACGGCGGTGCGTGGAGTGCGTGCGCCATATTTCGCCGGGAAGGACATGTTTCGTGCACGCGGCCGTCCCCAAGGAGCACAGGGGCAAAAATCCAGCGCGCGGTCGGGTTCACTCCCCGGCGCCGCGCGCGCGCTCGCTCACACACACACACACACACACACACACACACACACACACACACACACACACACACACACACACACACACACACACCCGCGCGCGCGCGCGCTCTCACACACACGAACACCCTTTGTATTTTCATTTTTTCCAGCGGGTTGTTGTTAACCAACCGAACCTGTGGATTGGGGTTTATTGGCAATCTAATTAAATCCCGTGCGCGTCCGCCTTCGGCCCCGGCCCGGCTGAACCCTGATGGCACCAGAAAACGGCGGGATAAATCCATAATTCCATTACCCTGCAGAGACAAAAGGCAAAAGGGGCAATCTTCGCGCGCCTCGGTAATTACGTTCCGCAAAAAGTGAAACACTCATTTTTATTTTTGCGTGCAGCATTTATTTTTGCTACCCCCCCAACAGGCTCCGTCGGTTTCTCTCTCCTTTTTTTTGCGCGTGTTTTGCAGCGTCGGAAATGAGACATTTGCAGGGAGTCCTCTGGGAATCGGGGCTCCCGGAACCGGCAAGGCTTTCGGAGTGCCAAGGTGGGGCGGCGCCATGGCGGCGCCAAGCCGCGGCCGTATAACGCCGCGTTATCATTTTAACATTTCCCGCCGAAAAATGCAGCGTCCTTATTGGCCGAAGCCGCGCGTCGTGGCGGCCTTGGGCAGTCCGGGAGCGGACAGTCTCAAAAGTCACAGGGACCCGTCGTATGCCGCGCTACCGCCACAGCAGTTCCATCGAGTCGGCTGGAATTCCTTTTTCTTTTTGCCTTTACCTTTCGCCCCGAATAACTCCAGGCAGAGCTCCGAGGCCCTGTCCAGTGATTGCTCCGATAAGTACCGCCTTCTGTTCGCCGTCCCAAGACACGTAGCCGGCCTTGCACCCCCTCCCCCCTTCCCCCCCCCCTCCCCGCCACGTCCGCGCGTCACCACAAGCTCAGTATTCAGCATGTGCCCCCGAACCCCTACGGGCTCGGCACACCCTGATTCACGCTGCTGCACCGGCCGGGGCTCGGGGCCGCCAGGGACGCCGCGCGCCGCTCTGGGGCGGGGCGGGGCGGGGTGGGGCGGGGCGCCGCCAGTGATACCGCAAAGTATTCTATAGAAACAATAGGAGGAGCACAGAGCCGCACCACCGCTCCATTATCGTTATTGGTTGGTGAGCGGACAGACAGACGGGCATAGGTCACACTCTGGACCGCCGTCGTGTGTGTGTGTGTATGTATGTGTGTGTGTGTCACTTCCCCCTTTGCATCGGGAATGCCTGTCGTGAGTTGTGGCAGAGACGACTGCAGCGGGACTGAGTTACCTTTCGGGCCGGCCGCGGCGCTGCCTTGCGCCGCCTTGCGCCGCCTCCGCGTCCACGGCCCGCCCTCTACGTGTCGCCCGGCCACCGCCTTCCAGCAATTGAAGTTTAGTGAGACAGACCCAGATAAAACCAGGGAAATGTGAAGGCGGTAAACTCGATTCGACCACACTTTGTTCCTCTGGGGAAATAAAAGCCCCAGGCTTGTTTGTCTTTTTTTATTTTTCCACTTTTCTTCTCCTTCTTCGTCTGCCTCTCCTTCTCCTCCTCGGCGTGACGCTGGAGTGTCGCGGCCCCCGCGGGCTGCAGGGCGAAAGGGTGAGTTTGGTACAGTTTGGCCGGCAGTCATCTCCGTCGAAAAGTTCACCGCAAACAAACAACAAAAACAAAACAAAAAACCTAAAAAAAAATAATCCCGGAAAAATGAGAGGGGTGGGAGTGGTAAGTATATACACACATTCGTCTCGGTTGTATAATTGCATCTACTCGCGCCCCTCCGGAATGTATTTTTATTTTTTTTATGACTCAGCAGGGATTTACACCACGCACTTTTTTTTTTTTGGTTTGGGTGATCCGGGCGCCTCGACGCGTGTATCCATACGGCCGTGCCTTTTACCCGCAATTATCAGCACATTACCCTCGCGTGGAGTGAGTACACCGCAAAACGGAGCGAGCAGTGTTGCAACGCAGGCAGGCTCCATTCCAGGCATTGCCCGGACAGGCTGCGATTTAAAATAAGGACACGACGAAACGCTGGGCGCGGCCTTAACCGCCGCCGCCTCGGCGACCTTTTTGGCGGGAAGGGTCGAGCGGAACGGGGCCGTACAGTGTGGCGGAAACGGCGCTGCAAGAGTGGAGGGCGGCAAACCGGGCCGGAGTGGGTCTACTAGGATGCAAGGGGCAGCCTCATCCGCGTCGCGGGGCGGCAGAGACGGGGCTCAGAGAGAGAGAGATAGAGAGAGAGAGAGAGAGAGAGAGAGAGAGAGAGAGAGAGAGAGAGAGAGAGAGAGAGAGAGAGAGAGAGACGGGTGGGACGGAACGGACGAAGTCGCCATTCGTCGTATCGTTGGCTTGACGAGGCGCGATCCGTCCGGCCATCACGCCTGTCTCTGTCTCTCTCGCTCACCTTGGCGCTGTCGCCCTGTCCCCCCTCTCTCTCTCTCTCTCTCTCTCTCTCTCTCTCTCTCTCTCTCTCTCTCTCTCTCTCTCTCTCTCTCTCTCTCTCTCTCTCTCTCTCTCTCCCCCCCGCCCAATCCCATCCCGTGTCCGGGTCGATGAATAATGAAGTCTTGTAGTCCGTATTTGCGGAATTGGGCCGCATTTTTCTCCGCGGCATTTTGTTGCTTTGTTTACGGCGGGGCAGCAGGCCAGCCGGACGGACGGACGGACCGACCCTCACTTCTCTCTGCTTCCTCGTTCAGAGAGACGAATAAAAAAGGACACTAGGTCTGTCATATAAAAAAACAGTAACTATGGAACAATTAATTATTTACTCTGAAATGCTTTTGAACAAAAAGAACAATTTTTTTTTTAATGACTGTACATCAGTGGTTAAGTTATATTTTTTTTGTCCACATGCAAAGCTCGGCACAAAACTTGCGAGTGCCGAGATGTCGCCGAGGGGAGACACGGTGTGTCGTAAACGATTTTTATCTTTTTCTCTTGCCTGCATCATTCGGGCGAACACGCGTGTCCGCAGCCGCAAAGCAGCAAACTGCAGGCGACTCCGCCAAGTCGTCGTCGGCGGCGGCGGCGTCGTTCCACCCGCCTGTCTTTACTGTCTTTGTGTTGCGCTGCTGCTTATCAAATCGCCCAGCATTATGTCGTTGCGAGCGCGGCAGCAGTAGTGCCTGTGAATAAAGAACAAGAGGGGCGTCGTGCTGCGGGGCGGGGGGCGCGGGGGCCGCGGGGGAGGGGAGGGGCCTCGCAGCAACAACGTGCATAGCGCACCGTTTTAAGTGCCGTTAGGCCACGCTACGCGCCGCGCGCCCCACCACTGTTTGGCTGCGAAACTGTTACGGGGCCTCTATAGCGGCACATCGCCTCGGAATGGCCGCGATGGCCGAGGGGAAGACAACCTTCTTGCCGCGGAGGGGCCGCGCGCAGTGGGCCTGCCCCAGCGCAGCCAGCCAGCCAGCCAGCCAGCCAGCCAGCCAGCCAGCCAGCCAGCCAGCCAGCCAGCCAGCCAGCCAGCCAGCCAGCCAGCCAGCCAGCCAGCCAGCCAGCCAGCCAGCCAGCCAGCCAGCCAGCCAGCCAGCCAGCCAGCCAGCCAGCCAGCCAGCCAGCCAGCCAGCCAGCCATCCAGCCAGCCAGCCAGCCATCCAGCCAGCAGCCAAGCCAGTAGCGCCTTCTTGATATTCACTGTTATGCTCCCTTGTGAGGGCCCCGCGCTGTCCCACGGAGCAGGGGACGCCGGACTAGGAAAAGAGACACGAACCTCAAGGCGGCAAGGAAATGACGTCACGGATGACAGTGCGGCCCATTTGCATACGTCACACTGCTGTGTGTGTTTGTTCGTTCGTAGGCGTGTGGGTGTTGCCGTGTTGCCATTGCAAACATACTGTCTACCGCGCCAAAGGTACCGCCACGGCCAGCATGCATCCCCCCCCCCCCTCCCCCGCGGCGGCCGCGACCCGCCCTGCCGCCCTTCGCCCGCCGTTGGGTGACAATCTTATTGCGGCGTGTGGGACGGGCGGGACGGGCGCCATGAAACATTTATCTCGGCGTCATGGAACACGGAGAGGGCCGGCGGCGGGCCGGGGCGCTGGTACTCTGAAATGCATTGAACACGCTACAAGCTGTGCCCGCTATGGCCGGGCAGGTGTAGTGGCAGTGGCAGCAGCAGCAGCGCCATGTGGCCGGCGGATGGTGCTGCTGGTTCCCGAGGACGCAGCCGTTTCAGTTACTTCCGGATTCAGATTCATTTCCGGGCGTTTTCCTGCAGGAAATCGTCACGGTCTCTGCTATTGCGATTGACTGTGCAGCACTACAGCGGGGCAGATCAAACATGCCCGAGCGGTGCTCGACGTGTTTGTGGTCGCGGCGCAGCGCGGCTCGCTACAACAACAACGAAGACCGCCTCGTCGCTCTGTCTCTCTCGCTCCCTTATGCAGGACGAGTGCGAGAGAGATAGAGCTGTCGCGGCCTGTGCGCCCCGCTTGGCGCCTGTGATGCGCGGCGTAGGCAACGCGCTGGGCAGGGCAGGCGGGGCGCTGCCTGGCCGCCGGGCGTCAAGCCGGCCCACTGTGACGCTCGTTTTCCTCTTGAGTCCTACACCCCGGCGACTTTCCGCGTGTACTTCATTGAACCCCCTTTTCCTCACAGTCTTCTTTCTCCTCCTCCTCCTTCTCCTCCTCCTCCTCCTCCTCCTCCTCCTCCTCCTCCTCCTCCTCCTCCTTCTCCTCCTCCTCCTCCTCCTCCTCCTCCTCCTCCTCTCCTCCTCCTCCTCCTCCTCCTCCTCCTCCTCCTCCTCCTCCTCCTCCTCCTCCTCCTCCTCCTCCTCCTCCTCCTTCCCACCCTTTCCCGATCCCCTGTCCCGGGCTCCCGATACCGGTCGGGTTGACGCCACTAACTGCCTCCTCTCGCCGATAATTTCGCACCGCCGCCCACGGAGGCTGGCAGCAAGGCTGGAGCTGGAAGTCAGCCAAAACGAAATAAGAGAAAAAAAGAAGCGGAGCGAAAGGAACGTCCTAATTACACAGCCAAGGCGTGAGGCAAGGCCAGGGGGACTCTAAAGACCGGATAACGACATGACTGAGGACTGCCTCGGGGGTATACCCACCACTTACTCAAGCCCCCTCCCCGACTCGCCTCGCCAACCCTTTCCAGCGGCTCGCAAATCGCTCAGCCGCTCTCTTTTCTGCTTGCTTTGCGCCGGGCCGAGGCGGTGGTGGTTGTGTGCCTGCTGACCCCGTCCAGCAACAACAACTATATGCGTGTTCCGACAGCAAAGACGTGCAGCAGCGCGTGATGATTCTGTTCGACGAAGAGACAGTCAGAGAGGAAGTACTGGGCAAGGGGAGTACCATTGCACCAGTTAGTCGTCCACCTGTTTTCGGCACATGTGTGAGAGAGAGAGAGAGAGAGAGAGAGAGAGAGAGAGAGAGAGAGAGAGAGAGAGAGAGAGAGAGAGAGAGAGAGAGAGAGAGAGAGAGAGAGAGAGAGAGAGAGAAGAGGGTCTCGTTGTTGTAATATGCACCATGCGTTGCCGCGGCAGGGAGCAGCACACCGCTCGCGCGAGGAACAAAAAAAAAGAGAGGGAACGAATGGATGCAACTACACCAGCTAGGGGAGTGAGGCGGGCCGCGCGCGAAGAGGGTCAAACAATTGATACAAAATGAAGCAGCAGCAGCACCAGCCATACCAACCCTCCGGCGAGGGGCGGCGGTCCGCGGGGCAGCAGTCTTACTTGAGGAATGGTTGGTGCCGCGCTGCTGCTGCTGCTGCTGCTGCTGCTGCTGCTGCTGCTGCTGCTGCTGCTGCTGCTGCTGCTGCTGCTGCTGCTGCGCGATGCCCTGTGGCAAGTGCGAGATGACCCCACGCCCCTCTCTGGCGGCCACCTCACCTCCCTCTATTTCACGCGTTGCTGATTTAGCATCGCTCCCGGTCACCGACGCGCTGTGGCACCTTCCAAACATCAACAACAAAACAACAACAAAACAACAACAAAACGTGTATCAGGCGGCTTGAAATTACGAACAGTTTTTTTAATTGATAAATTTAGGCCCAAAAATTGAAATCCACAAAAAAAAATAATAAAAAAAAATATATATATTTATTCGGTCTATTTTACAAAACACTCGATTTCGTTTGTCCGACGACAAACTGACCGAATAATTTTTCGGACGAATTATCGTCGGTCAAACGGGGGTCTTCGGGACACAGCCTGATGCACGTCATGGTCTTCTCACATCCCCCTATCTTTCCGCCCATTTGGCGGCACCGAGGAAAACACACGGTCATTGATGAACCGGCCCATTCTCTCTCTCTCTCTCTCTCTCTCTCTGTCGGGGACGTCGCGCGACAAACGAGGACAGAGGCGTTACTCGCGGCCAAATGATGGCCATGCCGGATCGATTCGCCGCGTCACAATTCAATCCCCGAAATAGAGTGATATCCATGCGAGGCGCGAGCCAGCGGGATGACTCCGAGTAAGCGGTCGCTCTGTCTCTCTCGCACTCCCTCGGCAGAAACGGGAGACGGAGAGAGAGAGAGAGAGAGAGAGAGAGAGAGAGAGAGAGAGAGAGAGAGAGAGACGGAGTGGCACGGAGGAGGGGAGGCCTCGCCGTGGGGAGAGGAAAGCATTGTGGAGGTCCGCACGCATAAAATCAACAAACAGCGGTAAAATGGTTCGATACATATGTGACTATTACTGTCCCCGCTGCCGGTGGCGCGTCTTTTGTGCCGCATTGTGTGCCGACGGCCGCGATGGAGTGCACGCAGTGTGCACGCAGCGCCAGATGGAGCCAGCGCCAAAGCGTCACGGTTGCGCACACACTGAGGCTTTTCCTTCTGCTGCTCTTGCAATTCCTTGCGAAGGAAGCTATTTTTTTTTTTTTACGGCGAGTGAGGCGTCGTGCAGTGGCCTGCGCGTGTGACATTGATAGCTTCCGAGGCGAGACTAATCCGTGTTTTTATCCGGGCCGTCTTTCGAGAAAGTAAATAAATATTTAGGATCGCGACCACTGTTAAAAATAAATTGGAAACTCCCCAAAAAGTTGGCGCGCCGAAGCTGTGAGTTTCCGCGTTTTCCCATTTGACGCGTTCCGCCACTGTAACGCGCGCGTCCCCAGGCGGCCGGCCGACGCCAGCGACGCAGCCAAAAACAAAGCCGTAAATTTAAATCAAGACCAATTTTGTTCGGATGAACTTTCTGGTCGAGTTAAGCGCCAAGTTTCAAGACCCGCACTCGCAAACACACATGCACACACACACACACACACACACACAAACACACACACACATAGTATATGCAGAGACCGAGTCGCGCACACACAGAGGAAACTATGCAAATTACCTTGCTTCATGCAGTACGGGTTATTACCAAAAGTGGCACAGATGAAAATTTACTCCGTGCCGTCCTGCTCGGCGTCCTGCTTGGCCTCGCGCACGGGGAAGGAAGGCGCTGGTTCGGCGGCCGGACGGCACGCACGGCCTCCACCAGCCCGCCTGGTCGTCAAGGCCTCGCCGAGTCCAAAGTTCGGCCATAACCGCACGCGGGACCGCAGCGCCACGGCTGGCCACGGCCTCGGCCGCCGCACCCCATCCCGTGTCGGAGTGAAATTAAAATGCACGGCCTCTAAGAGGCAGTGCTTAACACCCAGTGCGTGGCCGGACCGGGCCGGACCCTCCCACGCATTAGCCGGCCACGCATCGCACGCATAACTCACGCCGAGAGGCCGGCCAGTCGGAGCGAATACGTCAGCTTGGCTAACCTGAGACTCACCGCCAACCTTACAAAAAAAAAAAAAAAAAAAATAATAATAATTATAAAACGCAGAGACGCCTGCGTAAGGCTGCTGCACTGTGTTCGCCGTCGCGTCCGAAAAAGGAGCGAGTCGGATTTCAGCCCCGAATAAAAGGTCGGAGTCACGACAACAAGATGAGGCACAAACGCAATTCGAAATAAAACAAAAACAAGAGGGAAAACAGGAACCGCGGCAGAGCTCGGACACTCCAACAATCTCCGGACAAAAAAAAGAGAGAGAGGAGGAATAAAACACAAAAACAAAAGGGTAGGGGAAAAAAATCGGGAAAAGTCGCTGTGGCGCCGCAAGCTCAACCCCATCCATTAGAAGCTTATCCTCGCACCATTTTCACCACTTTCGGCACCGCGCACATTCAGGTGGTATCTCCGTCCGTCCGTCCGTCCGTCCGTCCGTCCGTCCGTCTGTCTGTCTGTCTGTCTGTCTGTCTGTCTGTCTGTCTGTCTGTCTGACACACGCACACCCTTGGGCAGCTAAGTGCGACGTAGGCAACCCGCGAAAGTACACCGTATTATGTATGCACAAGAGACCACTGTCCAGAGTGCGGGCCAACGACACGGGAGATAAGAGGGAGGGAGGGGGAGGCGCCGAAATTGCGAAAACATGTTCCTCAGGGCGAACCGTCGCCAAGGCAGCGTCATACAGCGCGGCCGCCATGCGAGCTGCCGTGGCGCCTCCAGACGCATAAACTAGGGTAGCCCTTCCATGGAATACGCTGGAAGGACGACTCCAACACTGCGGATCATCAAACGCACGGAAAAAAAAGAATTTGTTGTACCAACGAATATGTATGTTGGTTTTGGGATAGCAAAGAAAAAGTTGTTTGGTGTACTATTAATTTGTTGCCAGAACGAAAACTTTGCCCTCACAACAAATAATTCGTAAGGTGTACAAACATTTGAATATTTTTTATTTTGATGATATTTAGTCCCTCTGACGATGTATTTCGTTGTGAGAGCAAAGTGTTCGTTTTGACAACAAATTCATAGTAAACCTAACAGCTTTTTCTTTGCTGTCCGAAAATCAACATACATATTCGTGGGTACAACAAATTCTTTTTTTCCGTGCGACTCGCATCTCACTTTCACCGTATTTCACCATAAATAGGGCCAGACTTTTGGAGTGTGAGCGCGGCCACCGCGGCCGCAGTCTTCACCCGTCCGTCAGACCGCTTTTCCTGGTCCAGTCTAATCCTGCCGTGTCCGTGGGGGCTTTGGGGACCGGCCCTCCAAGTGACCGTGCGGCCTGGGCCGGCTTTACTGCGCGTGAAGTGCTGGCCTTGGCGGTGGAGGCCGAGGCCGTGGTGGCGGTGTGGGCCGCGGCACGTCGTCGTCCACCCACTCCTGGAGAAATAATGCTGTCATTTTCATACGACGGTCTCACTCGGCCCGCAACATGGCCAGGGCGTTAGCGGAGTCCGCCCCCTCACGCCGCCCCCACGCCGCCCCCGCCCTCCCCTGGCCCGGAGTCCCTGCCCCCGCACTCACAGGGAGAAAGGGCACTACAGCCGCCTCGCCAGGGGACCGCCCGGCTGGTCGGCTCGTAGTGGGCGTCCCAGACAAACGCATGCAGGCGCGCGCACACACACACACACATACACACACACACACACACACACAAACGCACACACACACGCATCCCTCTTCATTTCAACCGGCAGTGGCTCATTGCGTCGTCGACAAACTAGTTGTGCGTCACTAAACAAGTAAAAAATAAAATAGAAAATAGAGTTTAGTTTAGGATGAAGTACGGGGCGAGGCGGGCGGGCGGGCCGGAGTTTCCGGGCGAAGCGCGCCGCGGGTGGCTTAGCAGCGGCTCGCTCCTGTCCGTCCGCCCGGAGACGCTGTCCGGAGCGGAAAGGCTCAGCCGGACGCAGCAGAATGCCTCGCCAGCCTTGTATTTTGCATGAGGAAGCTCCGGAGGCTACTAAGAAGCTCCTCAGGGGCTGGTCGGGCTGGTCGCCGGCCGGCCGGGGGCAGGGAGGGGCGGCGGACGGCCAGCGAACCTCTCTGCATGGACATGCGGTCGGGCATTTATCACGAGCTGAGAGAGCTGCGACCGGCCACGCCACGCCACGCCACGGCACGGCACGGCGTGGCGGGCCAGCGCCTCAGCATGTCCAGCTTTAATTAGGATTGGCCACCCAAGGGGCAGCGCGGCGCCGCCGAGTCTAGCCGTGCTGAGCTAGACCGGCCACCGCCCACGCCGTCCCACACACCTCACACAAATCAGGAGCACCTAGATGGACTCGACCCGTGTATATCATCCTCTTTCCCTGCCGCCCCTTCGTCCAGCTTCTCGAACCCCATTGGGGCTACTGTTGCCCTTGGCAGCGAACGTTTTCGTTGAGTTCGAGTGAATAATCATTGCAAACGTCAGAACCGAACCTGTTTGTCCATGGACGAGCGTGCTCCATGAGTAAGGTTTCCCGGTCATGTCTTGCCGCGTCCTGCTGTGGGGATCGGGACTCCCCACCCGCCCTGACGCCCTGACGTACGGTGCTGCGCAGCGCTAAATTTCTCCTCCGGACGCCGAAGACGCAATTTTCCTTTCGTTTGGCTCGCGCCTTCCCGGTCCAGATAAATCGCGCTATCGAACGTCCCGCCGCGTCCCGGGGGAACTAACCGCTCTACCTGTAAATACCGGGTGAGGCGCGGTGCGGCACGGCAGCGCCGGGACACGCACCACCAGTCTTCCTGTTTGGAGAACACTTTACGACACCACCAAAACACACCACGTACTTTTGGTCCACGGGAGAAAAGTAGGCTGTTTGGCCCACTTCTCCATCCCTCACGACGCCCTGGCCACTTTTCCGGCCGATTTCGGACCAACGCCCCGGAAAATCCGCAACCCGGAAAATGTTGCATCCAGCTGTGATGAATTTGGTTAGGCACCCCCACCCACCCTGCCTCCCCCTCCCTTCCGCCCCAAGGTCCGAAAGCCTCCCTAGGAGCCCGGCGGTCAGCCCAAGACATTAGCAGTAGCCCTGGGGTCCCTGGGGCAGGACCCTCTGCCCTGCAGGACCTGTCCCTTCGCTCGGCCCGGCTAGGCCGGCCGCCCCGCCGTCAGCTAGTTTGCATATCAACGGTAAACAAGGCCGAGAAGGGGCTGTCACGCCGAAAGACACCCGAACGGCCGCAGTGCCACACAGACGAGATTCTGTACTCAGCGCCGCGCACCCACCAAACACAACAAGTGCTGTGTGCCTCCTTCAAGAAAGATGTTCCGACGCAAACAAATTTTCGAACTTCATGATATTGGCCTACGCAAGCTTAATTCCATAAATGCTTTTTAAAAAAATAAAAAAAAAAAAATTAAGTATTTTTTTTTTTATTTTTTACACTTGAAAAAAGGAATAGTTGATGCTCCAATGAAATGGGAAAATGAAGCGGCTCCGACGATAAAATTGGTGTGCTGCTTCGAGTCAACGCCGCTTCGGCAGCAATTGATCACCATTACAGGTACGTACAATAATGACTCCGTGTGTCGGAGGGAGACAGGGCGACTTTGCGTGTCCAGGACACGAGTGGCGCTATCAACCAATCGTATGGTGCTCTCACCGCACACTGTCATTAGGAACTGCGACTCTCTCTCTCTCTCTCTCTCTCTCTCTCTCTCTCTCTCTCTCTCTCTCTCTCTCTCTCTCTCTCTCGCACAGTCGTTGACTGACCGTTGATGTAAGAGTGGATAAAACCGCGACCGCAGCCAGGTCTGTCCACAGCCAAAAAATATTTTTTAAAAGTGACGTTCTGTAAAAGAATCTCACACAAAAGGAAAGAAAAATAGGAAATTTAATTAAACGAAAAATTAATTAATGGTGTTGCTTCCTTTCGTGAAGGAGGGAAAAGCCCTTGGAGCTGTTTGCCCCGCAACTGTTTTCATTGCAAGAAAGAAAGGCGAGACAAAAGAAGCGAAAAGGGCAACGCCAGACGCTTTATAAATTGATTGCAGGGTCATGCCGAAGAGCCCAGGGCACTGGAAGCGATTTTTTTTTCTTTTTTGGGCTTTTGCATAGAGCAAGTCAGGAAAATCCTCAAGGTAATTATTACAACCATAACAAAAACAAGACGAAGCGACTGACAGCAGGCAGGTAACACTCTCGCTTTCTCGCACTGTCACCCCTCCTGAGTGAGGGCGCCGATCCGGGGTATCGATGGCCATTCACAGCCTTCTCAGGAGGCGATCCGTGTTGTGACTGCAGCGGCTTCTGCGTAGCGTCGCCCACTGTGCCTCGCAGCGTCGCAGCCGGAACGCCATTGTGCTGGACAAAGCCATTCCATACATGCGTGTTGGGCGAGACATGCGCTGTTTTTAAGAAATTATGAAAAGTTGCTTTCAAGAAAAAGTATTGAATGTAAAATACCGGACGAGGTGAGATAGTCTTGGAGGAGGTAATTTTAAATCCTAGCGCGCACTTTTAAAGAGGTGATACATAAATGATGAAATTTAACGTAACGGTGTGGCACAGTCTGCCTCGATTTTCCTTGCTTCTCCATTTTAGAAGCACAAAGCAAAGAGCAAGCAAAGAAGAAAGACTGCAGGAAAGGGTTGTCGTTCCGTTTGACTGATCCGCCTGCGCTTCCCTCTTCTTGACACAAAATGTCGGATTAACACTCAGCCCTTTCCCTTCGCGCGCGCCTGGCCGCCCGGCGTCACCCTTTTCACGACGCTCCTCGAGCCGAGCATCCTTCGCCAGCCGAGCGAGAAAGTCAAACAAAAAAAATGGCGAGAGAGAGAGAGAGAGAGAGAGAGAGAGAGAGAGAGAGAGAGAGAGAGAGAGAGAGAGAGAGAGAGGGAGAGAGAGATGAAATAAAGAGACGCGCGCGCGTCAAGAACAATGTCGGGCGATGACAGTTTTATGATGACGCTCAAATTTTCACATTGTGACTCCGGTTTTATCACGGCCTGTGGTCTACCATGCCAAAAATGGACTCACCTCACAAGACGAGAAAAAAGGGGACGGTGCAAGAGGAACAGGGAGGCGCTCTGGGTCACATACGACGTAAATGCATGAGTAAAGCCTTTCGGTACGCCCCTTGGGTCCCTTCGCCCCCACCGAGTACACACGGGGATGAAAAATTCAGGCAACGACAGCTGTTAAAACACCACCGAGGTGTAATAGCAGCGTGTTTGGCGTAAGGGTTACCTTCACACCACACGCGCTCACGCGAGCCGAGCCCCGCGGCCGTGTGCGTGTGATAGAGAGAGGGATTAGTCATCCGTAATCAACCTTTACGTACGACCTCACCGTTGCGATCGATTTGGTTTTTGAACGCGTCACCGAGTCGCCACCACGGAGAGAGTGATAGAGGGGAGAGAGAGACAGAGAGAAATGAAATGATTCAAAATTCAACTAGAGGGGCTGTGCGGAAATCAAATGGGGAATCAAAGGGTGCGGAGCGACCTAGGGAGAGGGAAGAGCGGGAACATTTTATTTGGCGGTAGTTTAATTGATGCACCGAACGCAATTTGCAACCCTTCGCCTGTCTGTCCTTCTGTCTGTCCTTCTGTCTGTCAATCAGTCCGTCTGTCTGACCATCAGGCGTAACGCACCACTACCGAATTCGACACCCACCAAATAACCCTGCCGCCATCCATGCTCGAACGCCCTCTGTATCGACAGGCTTTTTTGCCGTGCCTTTTTGACACTTTGCTCTCTGCTTTGCATACTTGTATCGGATTTGTCATACTGCCCAATTGAAGCTGGTTACCTGTCATCCGGCCCACTGGGGCCTGGTGGGGCGTGGCGGCACGGTCGACTGGCCTCTGGACGAGTCGATCAATAAATACTTAACGCCTATCTGTCACGGCGCCGTGTTGGATGTCCGGACCCTACGCGCGCCTGTGTATGTATATGTGTCAGTGGACATGTGCATGTTGGCGTGTTGTAGTTAAAACACAACAGCATTCGAGTCTATACGTCGAATGCTCGCGCACAACATGGAAGAGCTCTATGCCTCTTTTCAGCACTGCCAATCGGGTGAAACGCCGATTGCATCTAGTTCCCGATTTATTTTTGGTTTGATGGATCCCACGATAACCTGTTTGTGGGTGCTCGTGTGCGTGTTCAGAGCGTGTGCGAGGGAATGCAGGAAGGGGTCTGCTGAAGCTCCCCCAGCGGAAATACAGACTAGGGAATTAGAATCGCCAGCACGGCCCCAGTCGGTGAGCACCGCCGGGCCGGCGTGCAGCCCCCGACTGCTGGGCGCTGGGCGGCCCGGCCCCAGTCCGAGGCCAGCGGGCGGCTTGCCCCTTCCAGGGCCCCAGGAGCCCCCTCAGCCCCCCACGGCCCCCACCCGGGGCTCCCCGAAGCCCTCTAGCGGGCCCGCTGCAGCGCGCCGGTGGCGCTCGAGCGGTCCCCATTGGACGCGCCCAACTCCCGAGGCCCCGCCCAGAGGCGGTCGCCCCTCCCACCGCCAGGGAGCTGGGCACCGGCAGGGCACCGGCAGGGGAACCGACCCGCGCGCCGAGCCCCGCCGCACACCCAGGGGTACGCGCCCCGCTATGAGTGTGCGTGCGTGCGTGTGTGTGTGTGTGCGTGTGTGTGTGAGTATGCGCGCGGCGATCCAGGATGTAAGACTCCGGAGATTCACCAGCCGTGAACTTGAGACGAACTAAACTGATTCAACCCGCGCGGATGCAGCACGCGTGCCCCCTCGATATGCGATGGCCGCCGTCACGGTGGTGCAACGGCGGGGCGCGCGGCCCTACTCTTGCCGCTGTGTGACAAGCTTCAATTATAGGCATAATTGGTGCCTGTTGCGCCGCCAGCCGCGAGGCGCACTGCGGCTGCCAGTCCCTGCAGGGCCTGCACTCGCGCACAGGGAAAAACGGGAGCAGTCTGGCGACCCGCGACTGTGAAGTCTCTATACTACTGACTGACGGAACAGGAAGAACAGGGTAGTCGAGAACGGCCCTTTAACTATGAGGTGTGTATTCTACGGACGGAACAAGAAAAACGGGGTAGTCGAGATGGCGGCTCGTAACTCTGGTGTTTGTATACTACTGACGGAACAAAGAAAACGGGGTAGTCGAGATGGCGGCTCGTAACTCTGGTGTTTGTATACTACTGGCGGAACAGGAAAAACGGGGTAGTCTAGACGGCGGGCCCCGACTGTGGTGTCTTTACTCCTGACGTGCCACGCACGCGCGTGCCGTCTGCCGTGTCCGAGTGCCGTGTCCCGGCCGGCGCTGCAGACGGATGGCTATTGACCCCATTTTCCTTCCCTAGGGTGCAGCTCGACCAGCTCGGCCGGTTGGACGTCGGGGGCCTCCTCAAAGGCGGCCTCCGGGACCTCGGTGGCGGCGGCACGGCGGCGCCACCGAACGAGAAATCGCCGATTTGGGGCCCCCGGGCACGTCAGCTAGCCATTGGCGTTTGACGCCGGCGCGTTGCTTGGCGCTTTTATTCATTTTCCCGCAGGACGAAACTATTCCCCAAGGCTGGCTGTGGAGTGTCAGGGCCACGGGAAGCCTCCCACACCGCTGGCCGCCTTTGGGCCCCGGCTGTCATTGCGGCCTCGGCGGTGCTGTCGCCGCCTCCCTCGCCGCCTAGTCGCCGCCCGGCTCCTCGGAGACTCATCAGTCGGCGGGCTGCTGGGCGGCCTCGGAACACGCGCCGCCTAACAGGTGTGACCGGCATCCTCCACGCATAAACGCGGTCCGCACCACAAAAGGAAATCCCTCTCCGAATCCTCGCGGTCCGCGGCCACCGCCTCGCCGCACGGCTCGCGACACGAACGGCACCGCGGCACGCCCCCCTCCCCTGGGCCGCCGGGCCCGCCCTCCAGCCGCCGTGAGCCAACTCCCTCCGACCGCCCCCACCCTCCCGCGCCGCGCCCCGCCGCCGCGCCGCCACCCCTCCTCGCCGCACCCCCCACCCCCGCGGCCGCTGTGGAGCCATCGCCGTCCCAGAGGCACGGGGGTAGCGCGGCCGCCTGGCCTCTCAGAGACCGTTCGGCCTTCCCCAGCGACAGTGCACCAGTGCGCCGCCCTGGCGGTCCCGCAGCCCCGTAGTCCCGGCCCGGTCGTCCCAGAGCCTCGCCGCCGCGCCGCCGCCGCGCAGCCCCCCCAGTCCCCCAAGCAGGCGCTCCCCGGAGACCTGTCCGCAGGGCGGCCAAGGCGGCCAGGGTGCTGCTGCACTTGTTGTGCGCCTCGCGAGTGACTGTGTGATTGTGAGTGCTTCTCGGCGAGGGCCTTGTCGAGGTCGCCGCCGGGCTTTGCCGTCCGAGGCTCGGCCAGGCCGCTGCCATGCGGTCGGACGAGTCATTCGCCACGGCGACCCCGTGGCCTGGCATGGAACTGGAGCCCGTCTGGGGCAGGAAGCTGTACCCGGGCGCCGCGTCGCAGGGACTCATGTTCGGCCTGGACGCGCACCCGCACCCGCACCCACACCACCACCGCGCCCTCAAGGAGGAGCCGCTCACCAGCTCGCAGCTCCGCGCCTGGATGCACCAGCCCGCGCCCGTGGACCACGGCAGGTCAGTACCCACGCCTGTCTGTCAGCGAGACTGCTCACCAAACCGATCACCGCGTGTTTACTGTGTCACGTCATTTGTTGTCTTTGTGATTCACTTCTCGTACTTATGTTTGGGACGGCCTGTCAGTTGAGATAGGTGCTTGGTTCTTTTTTGACCAACGTTGTTTAGAATTACAGTTCAATGCTGCAACAAACATATGTTTTGTTCGGTTATTCTCGATCAGCGTTGTTTAGTTCCTGCTTTGGATCACGTGTTTGACGTCGGCTTCGGCTCCACCGTCTAGGCGTTCAGCGCTTCAAATACCGGACCGCAAAAAAAATTCTTTTGTCCGCGCGCGATGACACGCAGCCAGTCAATCCAGCCTGGCGCCACTCCGCGGGGCGCCGCGCTCACTGCGTCCGCAGAGTGTGTCTCTCTCTCTCTCTATCGCACCTGCGGGGCGTCCTGTGGCCGTGCGAGAGAGGCAGAGCGGCCGAACCACGGGGGGCGCGGCATTAAGCTCTCCTTGGCTGGCCGCGGGCCGCGGGGCCGCCCGCCTCGGGGCGCCCCGCCGCGACAGCCTCCGCGACTCATTTCCAACGGGCCGCACAATCGAGCGGGGATAACGCGCAAAACAGGGCCTCTCCATTCCCCTGCAGACAAAGAGTGGCCGGGCGAACATGACGGTGACGTCGGCCGCGGCGCCGCGCTGGGCATGGCCGGGCAGGGCCGGGCATGGCCGGGCATGGCGGCACCCCGCGCACGCGACGGTCAGCGCCCAGGACACCCGGGTCCCCGGGGACTGGGGAGGCGGCCCTCAGCGGCGGCGCGGCCGTCGGACTGCTTGATGGCCGCGGGGAGGAGGCCTAGCAGGGCCCTGGAGGCAGCTTCCCATCTCCAAGGATCACCCTGACCTAAAGACTTCTCCCGCCGCATCCTGACGGAGAGGCCCGGGCGGGAGGACCGCCGAGACGCGCTGCCTTCACCAGGATTTAGACAGCCCTCCCGTGCGCGTGTGTGTGTGCGCGCGCCCGCGTGCGTCCGTGTGTGTGTGCACATGTGTGTCAGTCTTGATTCGTACGCGGAGTGAGACACCACGCGATAGCTCATTACTGGTCCCCGCCCCGACGTCACACACACATACACACACACACAGAGGCGCGCGCGCGCTCTCTCGGTCACGCTCACACGCGAACACATGGCAGATTGTCTCGCACAGCGCACTGTGATGAGACGCGTTGAAGCGGGTATCAGAGTGCGTTATTTGTCTTCGCTAGCTTGTTCTTGTGGTCAGAATGAGTACTGTCTATCTGTCTGTCTGTCTGTCCATCCGTCCGTCCGCCCGTCCACCCGCCGAGGGGTTACGTAAACCTTCCGTGCCTGCCCGCGTCGCAAGGATAATCACACCAGCAGTAATCCATAAACTGATACCATCGGGCCGCACGTACGGCGCCGTATGGTGGTGTATACTATCCGCGTCCTCAAATTGCATTCGATGGGCATCGAAAAAAAAAAGAGTAGCACTGCGGAAGAGGGGGGAGAGGGTGCGAGAGGGCGGGAAAATAAAAATAGGATGACTGGAAATGCATTTACTCGCTCTCAGGCCGCGAGTCCTCCTTGTCGTGCGTTTCGCGAGCCACGCGTGTGTGTGTGCGCGCGCACGTGTGTGTATATATCTCGGTGTGTGTAGGTGTGGTAGTGCTTTTGGCGGCGGTGCATTTCTACAAGGCATCGCTTTCAAGAATAGGGTGCGGAGGCAGGACGACGGCATTGTGGAGCTCGAATTGGAAGTTAGGCCGTGTGTCGAAGAGGGCGGTGGCGGAGGGCCGTGGCGGGCCCTCACGGTGGGGCTGGGGCTGCTCACGCATCTGTTTGCGGGAGCTCGTCGTTCGCGTTTTCACTGCCGGGTTCAAGCACTGCGCCGCTGTCACACCCTCCTCTCTCTCTCTCTCTCTCTCTCTCTCTCTCTCTCTCTCTCTCTCTCTCTCTCTCTCTGGTCTCCGCGAAAAGGTCACGTCCAACTTGATTTCTCCGGGCCGACTCAATAACACGATCACACTCGCAGCCTAATCCACCCCCAGCCCCCTGCCTTATCCATCACTCCCCCCTCCTCCCCTTCCTGACCCGCCCCTGGCGCGCCCTAGTTTATTTCCCAGTGCTGACGGCTCTACAAATTCCATCCTTCGGCCCCGCTTTCTCTCTTCCTCTTTCTGTCCCGCACCTTGGCCTGCCCCTTCATCCCTTTGCTCGGTCTATCTACCATATCCACGCGCGCGTGACCCTCATGGTCGCTTGCCTCGCATCCCCACCCCACCCCACCCCACCCCACCCCACCCCACCCCGCCCCGTCAGAGTGGATGTCGTGGCCGGACGGGCATCATGTAGCCCGATCGTAAAGCCTGGCTGCAGTGATGGCGCTCCGGTTCTCCAGGATGCCCTCCAGGCACTCTCCAGGATGTCTTCCATGACCCTCCAGGCTGTCTTCCATGACCCTCCAGGCACTGACGCTGTCCACGTCCTGGTCAGGTACATACAGTCCGAGCGCTTTCGAGACACTCTCTAAACACTCTCCAGACTCTCCCCCTGGCCGCAGCCTCCAGGCGCCCTTCCAGGCGCCCTTCCAGGCCATCCGTCGGCCAGTGCGCACCCCTGTCGCTGAGGTGCTGGAGGACTCCAGGCGGTCATTAGCAGCCCTCGGAGGCCCTTCGGAACCCCTTGGCTTGCCTTCGGCCCTCCGAAAGGGGGAAGGACTAGAAGGACGAGAGGCCGCGCTGCTTGCAGCGCTCGCTTATCCACCCTCAATCTGCCGCCGCCACCGGCCCGCCGTCCGGACACGAAGAATAAAACAAAGTACCAAGATTGCCACCCTGCAAAAGGAAGGGAGGGGAGGGAAAAAAGAGTCAAAAAGAGAAGAAAAATCCTCGGCGGAGGAGAAAAAACGGAGGAAAAGGGAGGAAGAACAAGCTGCTGTCGGAGAGCACGCCGTGAAAACTTGTTTTCTTTCCGGGGAAAAAAAGGAAAAAAGAAAGGAAAACGAGCAGTGGAAAATTCCCGTCGCTCTTTCAGATTATTTCTGCGGGCCTCTCTCCCTGCCTCGTAGCAGTTAGCGAGAGGGGAGCCGGGAGACGGGCCAAAATAATAACAATAATACTGCCCCGCATAAAGATATTAAAGTAATGTGGTATTGAGAGATTTAGAGGCGCCGGCAGATTGTTTGGGCCTCTCGCCCGAACGTAACGCACCCCAAAAAAGTAAAGTGTTCGTGGCGACACTTATTTTTTTCTCTTCTCCTTTCGGCGCGTGACTTTGGCTCAGTAAGACAGTGCGTGCGTCCCGCGCCGCTCACCGCCCCCGCTAAAGTGATTCACGTGCGCGCGGAGTTGCCGAGAGAGTTTCCACCGCCTTGCAACAACTAGTTCCGCATCGTTACGTGCACCGCCTTCGCCACCGCACCGCTTACGACGGCCTTCCGCCCCGCCAGGCCCGCCAGGCCGCCCAGCAGTCGAGACGATAGCCCTGATTACCGCACTTGTTTCCCCGCGCGTTTCAATCCAGAGGCCTAACCGGGAGGCCTCTCTCTCTCTCTCTCTCTCTCTCTCTCTCTCTCTCTCTCTCTCTCTCTCTCTCTGACACACGCTCGTTCCGGTTTATCTCGGCGATACGACGCCGTTTACCGGGCGTGTCGTCGGCGTATCGGCCGGGCGGCGCCGCGTTACGACGCGCCGATTGGCCGGATCGGGGCGCCGCGGCCAATGGCGGTGCGTCGCGTCGTTTGACGAGCCGAGCGGGGCGTCGCGGGGCGTCGCGGCGCCGCCGCCGGCCGGCCAAGCACCTGATAAAGGCGTGCCACCGTTTGGAGGGCCGTTTGGCCGGCCGTTGGCTCGCTGCGGTCACCGCACCGACCCGGGACGGCGTCCCACAGGGTGCCGCCTCCCCCCGCCCCACCCCCACCCCCACCCCTAACGCGTCCCCAACTCGGATTGCTCCGGTTTAAAAAGGTGGCCGCGCTCATCCCTGATTTAATTTGGCCACCGGAGGTGCGGCAGGCTGGCCAACATTTCCGGCGGCGAGCCCTGGCCGGCCCTGCCCCTGCCGCGCGGCCGCAGGGGATGGTGTCACTGGCGGCACGGCGACGCTCGTGTTAAAGTTGTGCCCCTCGGGTGCGACGCGCACAGCCCCCATGTTTACCGTGTCAACAGCCCTACCCCTGGCGCGCCAACACACACAGACACACACAGAGAGAGAGAGAGAGAGAGAGAGAGAGAGAGAGAGAGAGAGAGAGAGAGAGAGAGAGAGAGAGAGAGAGAGAGAGAGAGAGAGACGCACGCACACGGCGGTGCCAACCCCCAAAACACAATCGCTTTTTATTATTGCCATGTAACGCAGGGGCAGAGGCCACCGGCTGGCCTGCGCGGGGGCGGCCCGGTCGTTTAAACCCTTTTTTTTCCATCCCTATACCACCTAAAATTCACACTCACCACGTCGTGCGCGGCGCTTCCCGGCGGCCCTTTTTTTTTTAGCAGCTGATGTTGATCAGCTGGCTGGGACCCTCGATCCTATCTCGTTGTTTGTGCACAGAAAGGCGATTTTCAAGACATTTTCGAATGGTGAAGGTAGAAAACACCTACGTTCGAAAAATCTGTTCTCTAAAACAGACTTAAGCCGAGGTTTAACCAATAAATTTGCCAAACCTCAACATGCCCATTAGTTTTGCTCACTTTTTTTGTCGGGCTAGTGCAGCTCGACGGGGCCGGCCGGCGGGGCTGGAGGACGTTACGGGATTTGTGGGCCGGCTGGCTTCACTTTCACCCCTCCCCTCCCCTCCCCTCCCCCACCCCGGCGCCTTCTCGGAAGGGTCCTGCCAGTGGGACCGCGCAAATAATGCCATTCATCCGCTGGGTGTCAAGGACACTGTTGTAATACAGCCACGTCGTCCTGGTAATAACGAAAAAAAATAATAAATACATGTTTTGAATTTTGTATGTTCAAAATTCTGCGCTTGATATGCCACAAGCGTTAAAAACAAATGTTAATTTCTTTAATTTTTTTAAAATTGATTTGCACACGAAGTCGATTTTATTTACACCGAGCGGTCAGGCGACCGTTCCCACGCAAACCGTCTCCGCTCCTCCTCCTTCTCAAGAACACTCCGGTGTCCCCCTTTTCCTTTTTTTATCTTTTTTTTCCCAGGAAAAGGGTTTGTGAGGAGTCTCGCGCGCGCGACTCCGTGAAACTGTGTGCGAGCGTGCGTGTGCGTGTCAGGGAGTGTGCGACAGCGCCGCGTCACGGAGGCAGCGTGTTGACTCACTCCATTGTCTCGTTGACATGCGATGACGGTACATTATCGCCTTATGTTGGCAGCGCTGCCATTCCGCGGAAACGGACCCCACCTCGCAGGGCGTCGTATCTGCCAGGTGCGGCTGCGTCAGTTGCCCCCTTTTTTCCACTTTCTTGCCTCCTATTTGCTTCTCTCTCTCTCTCTCTCTCTCTCTCTCTCTCTCTCTCTCTCTCTCTCCTTCTCTCTCTCTCTCTCTCTCTCCTTCTCTCTCTCTCTCTCTCTCTCTCTCTCTCTCTCTCTCTCTCTCTCTCTCTCTCTCTCTCTCTCTCTCTCTCTCTCTCTCTCTCTCCGACTCTCGAGCTGAAGCACGCACTTCGTGTCCTGTCACCCCGTGTCCTCGGCGTCGTCTTCCGGAAATTCGCATCATCTCCCCCGCCCGCACACACACACACACACACACATATATATATACACACACACACGCCCTTTTGCGTTTGTCTGCGTCATTATTTCCGTCCCGACAGCGAGCACGACCTGTTCTGTGAGCGAGGAACGCCGCGGCTGAGGTCATCGCTTTTCGCCCTATGGTGGGGGTAGGTGTGTGTGAGCTGTGGCCGGCGTCGGGGTGAAGGGTTAGTATGACGCGCCGCCGCCACAACACAGGCAGGCAGGCAGGCAGGCAGACAACCACAGGTGAGCCCGACAGGTCCTTCCTAACGCAATTAAAACAGCCACGCCACCCAGGACGTTGCTCCTTCATAACGAGAGGGTCCCATATCGCGTGTTGGCAAGGCGTGACCACTCTCATCACCGGAACGTAAATGGAGAGAGAGACTGCGCGGTAAAATGTGGCGAGACAAGAAGAATAACCCATGCGCTTCGACTGATAAGTTTCCATTCCAGCGTCGTGTATGTGTTTGTCGTTGTTTGGGAAAATAGCCTCGACAGGTGGGGGCGCGGAAAAGTGTTGTTGCTCTCAACCGCAGCGTTGTCCTCACCCTCCATGCTCCCCAGCACCTAGGTCCTATAGGTACAGACACACACGCGAGGCGGAGCGGATTCAATTCTGTTTACTTCTTGTCTGTCGTTGGCTGCACCTTTATGGTTCGGCAAAGTGAAGTCACCGCCTTGCGCAGTAAAAGCCAACGACCGCTGAACGACCACCGCCTTTGCTGTTGCAGCCTGGGCCTGAGTCGCGCGCACTTCGAGAAGCAGCCGCCCAGCAACCTGAGGAAGTCCAACTTCTTCCACTTCGTGATCGCCCTGTACGACCGGAGCGGCCAGCCCGTCGAAATCGAACGAACTGCCTTCATTGGTTTCATAGAGAAAGACCAGGTAGGCAATGTAAGTGAACCTTTTTTTTCTGTTTTTTTTTTTTTCCCCGCTTTCTGTTGTCTTAGAGAGTGCTCCACAAACTCAAGGGTATGTGCGCACTTGCATGTACACTCCAGCTGGAGCATACCTGCGTGTTCACACTTGCCTGTTAGGGAGCGACAATGTACTACATGTGTGCCAACTAATGACAGGGAGGCATTGACTCCTCTGGTCGGTACACTCCCAACAGCGCGGCGCTGATCGCCTGGTTCGCGTCCCTTCCTCCCCTTCCCCTTTTTTTTCCCCTTCTTTCCCTCCCCGCCCGGTTGCCTAATAGCGTTACCTAATTGCAAGCCAGCCGCGACCCGCTGGGCATTCCCCCGCCCGAGTGGGCGGACAGACGGCCGGCAGACAGACAGACAGACAGAAAGACAGGCTGAGAGACGGGCAGACAGACGGACATATGCAACACGCCTGCCGCCGTGCCGTGCCAAATAATAATGACGGTGGGTAATTGTGTTACCTCGGCGACAGACGCCCCCACCCCCCCTTTTCCCCCTCGGCCCCCTCACTACTACTGCCGCTCCAGTGATCCGGGGCACGCGTTCAGCGCCGGCCTACTCTAACTTGATGACAGTCGTGTGGCGATGAAAAAGTGACACGAGCAACCACCACTAAAGCGGCCTGGTCCGGTCCGCCCACGTCCCGTCGGTGGGACCAGTTTAAAGGGGTACATCTGTTACGGAATAAGCGCTTTAAGTGTGAGGAAAAAAAAACGGCGTTAAATTGTCGTACTTCCTTCGTGAAAATTAGGTAAAGAAGCTTCGTCTCAAAACAAAAAAATAAAATAAAATAAATAACAATTCCATCAAAAATTTTAAAATTTATTTTACTTTGCATCGTGTCTTGCCGGAGGTAAATCATCGGTACCTACATGTAGCTTCCCACTGCTGTAGCGTGTCTCGGGTTCGAATACCCGCAGTGCTTCGGCGTATCCCCGCCATAAGCGCCACCCGACCGCCCCAGGCGGGGCGTGCCCGGAGGCTCCAGGCGGGGCATGCCCGGAGGCTCGCTGCTCCTCTGACCGGGATCACATGCCACACAGTCATTCGTTTTGCGGTCGTGGGGGAGGGGGGAGGGCGGCGCAGGGCTGTGTAGCGTTTTAATATGATGAGCCGGCCAGCCGGCGGCGGCTCGAGTCTGCGGGGCGGGGCGGGGCGGGGTGGGGTGGGGCGGGGCGAGGCGGGTGGCGGGGCCCGGCCCTGCTGAGGTCGGCCCGCGGCTTTGGAAGTACACCTCCATTCAGGGGAGTGTGCGGTCACTTTGGGCGCCCCACCCATGGCCCAAGCCCGGCCGAGCCCGCCGGCGCGGCACGCGACAGTAACCCCCCCTCCCCCCTACTCCTGTCCCGCCCCCGATTAGCGGGCACTTCAAGTTTTATTCGACATCAACACGCCATGTGCCTCGCAGCGTCTCAATCTCTCCGTCTGCCTCCCTCTGTTTCCAGGAGGTCGACGAGACGAAAACTAACAACGGAATTCACTATAGGCTACAGCTGCTCTACGCCAATGGTTCGTATCGTCACTCTTCATTTCAAAGTAAAGTCAAAAATTAAAAATGATGTTTATTTACAAATAATAAATAACATTGATGTGACTCCTGATTTTTGAGCGTCTGCTTTGTTATGCGTTACAGGAGTCAGACAAGAACAGGACATCTACGTGCGGTTAATCGATGCGGTCACCAAACAGGTGAGTTGCCTCCTGTTTTTTTTTTTTTTTACCCATTCAGAGAGCGCGCGCGTGGTCTCTGCGCTGGAACTTGCTTTTTATGGTTTCATCGCGAGGCTGCTATCCAGATGAACGGCAGTATCTCCGGGCGGGAATCTAAGCCCGAAGGCTCGGAGGCCCGAAGGGGTGGTGGCGTGCCCACGTGATTACATTTTAGATATTCTGGGCCGGCCTGCAGAGACGGATGGTTCCAGACGCGGGAGGGGCGGGGCGGAGGGGAGGCTGGCAGGGAGGGAGGGATGAAGTTACTTTGGAGGGTCAGGGCGAGGTTAAGGTGGTCCTATCTGGCCACACCCCGCCACACCCTCCCTGTCTAGTTAGCCGAAAAGGACGCGCCGTGCGATGATGAAGATGAGGCGGCCGCGCCGCCATGCCCCGCCTCGCGGGGGAAACTATCACCGCGCGGAGAAAAAAAAATTACAAAAAAAACAAAAACAATCTTGTTGGCTTTTGAACCCGGGGTCGTCGGCAAGATTTTTTTCTTTTTCATCTTCCTGGTGCTGCTGCTGGTGTCTTTGGTGGTGGTGGTGGCTTCGGTGCTGCTACGGCCCACAAGACTAGGGCGGAGATCATTTTACTCGATACCCGACGCCCCGCCGGGGGCACGGCGCACAGTGGGCCAGTCCGTCGGTGTCCCGTATCGGCTGTGCCGCCGGGGCCAGGCCACCCCTTCGGTCAAGCTCTACCTGCTCGCCACCGAGGACGCCCACTAGGACGCCGCGTAGTTAGTGGACGCGACCCGATCTGCACTACCCCCTCCCCCCCCCTCCCCCCATGGCGATTGCCCTCCTGCTCAATGGCCATAAGCAAAGTCTGAATAATGGACAGGAGGGGGCGTGCGTGGTGAGGTGGGGTGGGGTGGGGTGGGGGGTGGGGGGGGGACCACGCGCGGGCTTACCTCTAATCCAGGTGCGCGTGCAGCGCGGGGCTGCGGGGCTTTGCTCACACACATGCCATAGCTGTGCCGCGCGGGGTTAATATTAAAGGTTCCTTCTCATTCTGTGAATCGGATGCGACGCTTCCGCCATTGTGTGAGGAGGAGGAGGAGGAGTAGTTGTAAAAGAAGAAGAAGAAGAAGAAGAAGAAGAAGAAGAAGAAGAAGAAGAAGAAGAAGAAGAAGAAGAAGAAGAAGAAGAAGAAGAAGCGGCAGTGGCAGTGCATTGCACATGCGTTCCGGGTGGTCATTTCCGTTCCGTCCGACTGTGGGGGGAGTACGAGCGGGACCAGCAGTGGAGAGAGAGAGAGAGAGAGAGAGAGAGAGAGAGAGAGAGAGAGAGAGAGAGAGAGAGAGAGAGAGAAAGAGAGAGAGAGAGAGAGAGATGACATTCGGTAGGTGCGGGCCACACCGTGGGGTCATTGCGGGTCGGGCTAACAACTTCTTCCCATCACAAGGGGAGGCGCGCCGCGCTGCGGCTGCGACAGACAGAATCCCAATTAGATGGCCTTCAAATTGACCTTGACATCAGCCGGCCGGACGATTCCGCTCGCCACGCTCTTCGGTTATCCATCGATCATCCGGACGGTGGCAAATGATGTTTGTTTTCACGGCTGTTTTGTTTTGTTTCCGTTCCAGGCAATCGTCTACGAAGGCCAAGATAAGAACCCCGAAATGTGCCGAGTCCTCCTTACACACGAAGTCATGTGCAGGTAAGCACACCAGCTGTTTTTTTTTTTTTTTAAATATATAACAATGAGCTATACTTTTTGATTTTACCTTTGCATTTTCCTTCCTTCCCCAGTCGGTGTTGTGACAAGAAGAGCTGCGGAAATAGGAATGAAACACCGTCCGACCCCGTCATTATAGACAGGTAGGCCTCTTCAGACACGACGAGACCCGAACCCGATAACAACAATCTGATAGACCCCCCGTTATCCGCCCACCTCCCCTTGCCGCCGTGGCCTCATTGCTATTCGGCTACCCTCCAAAAATTAATTAATTAATCTCCCGCCAGATGATCGGACTGTTCGTCTAGGAGTGGGAGAAGTGGGAGGGGGGGAAAGAGAGAGAGAGGCGCCGTGCACCGCGCGCGCTGCATTAAGCGAATTTCCTCACCGACCCGTGCTCCTCTTGTTTTTGTTGTTGTTGAGACTCTTCTTGTTGCGGGTGTTGTTGCTGTTGTTTGGCGGGAAACGTGCGCTCAAAACGGTCATAAATCCAGCGGGCAAATTATAAATACGGAATAAAAACGGCGGGGCGTTCCACGCGTTGTGCACGACACAATGAGGGGCGGCGGGGCAAGGGAGGCCGCGGTGAATTAATGCAAAACAAAATGAGGACGCAACCGGGAAGAGGCTGGGATGAGTACGTAGGGAGCGCCCCGCGCGCCGAGCCAAAGCATTTGCATTTTGTTGTCTGTTATTGTGTCCCTTGTTTGTCCACTTCCATCTCGTACACTTCCTCATTTTTGTTTCTCTTCATTTAAAAAAACAAAACAATCTTTGTGTCAATTTTGTCGTGGCTGGGACCGACTCGGTGACCATTAAAAGCTGGCGCAACTCATTTATGAAAATGCCAAAGCCATTGGCGTGGGTTAGTGTGAATCCGAAGTATGGTGCTTCCTTGTTCTTGAGACGCCAGACTTCGACCTGCGTCCAAGTCTCCGCGGGGTTATCTTAGACGTGCATCTTGGAAAAAAAAATCAATTTTTCAAAATATGTTTGATTGTTTGATTCAAACTGACGCAGGCTTGCAGGGCAGGTCCTCACACACACATACACACGCACGCACTACAAATCAGCTTCTCATTAGAAACCCAGTGAGTTGCCCTTTCACCCACACAGTCCCACACCAACATGACAAATTGCGTCTACCGCCGAATAAATGGGTCGTCAGCGTCCCAGACGCACACACACACACACACACACACTCACGCGCACGCACACACGCACGCACTCACACTCGCATGCCCACAGACACACATGCGCACCCACACACGTTCACACACTCACACGTGTATAAATCCACTAATTGCACTTGCGTCTTGCCGAACAAACAGGCCATAAACTAGACGTGCTGCCCCCGGCCGTGCTATCAGCGGTTCACACGCGGAGACGGATGGCAACCCTAGGACCGGGGGGGGGGGGGTCAAAGACACGACACAACATTTCCCGACAACTTGCGGTGTATAGCAGGGCATTAAAATCCGACGCGACGTCCAGGCTCGCCAATATTCCACCAGCAATTTAATTTTTCTCGCCGCGTCGATCGCGCGGGGAAAGACACTGTTGCGCGGTATAAACTCTATTACCGGTAATGGCGTTTTTCGGCACGCGCGCCGAGGATGTAATGACATTACCCGATTTTTGTGTCCACGATTCCGAACCGCCCGCTCGCGCGCACGCCACGCCGCACGGAGCACCACACGGCCGGCCGCGCGTGTGCGCACGGACCTAATTTTGTTTTTCAAATATTTGATGTGATGAGTGTGGTGGTAGTAGTGGAGTGGGGGAGAGGGGCGCGGCGTGGCGCGGCGTGGCGTGGTGCTATGCGGTGCAGTGGTGTAAATAAGCGTGGCGTCGCTGCCGATAGCGACATCCGGCGCCCCGGCCTGACGAGTGAAGCAGGGGCGCCACTACTCTAAAAAAAAAAAAAAAAAAAAAAAAAAAGGCTAGCCCCCGACTGAATAAAAAATAAAAATGGGTCATTAAAGTGCTGTGTACGGAAACTAACCCTCTACCAATTATTGACCCCATTCTCCAGGTCATGGCGGGTCATTGGGACGTCGCTAAACGTCACTTTTTATTCAGTCTCATACAAATTGCGTAAAAAAAATAAATCTTGACATGGGGTAAAACGTGTCGCGATTGCGGTCAGCCACTGACTTATCCCTTCCACCACGAGGCGTCCTGCCATTGTCCTGCGTTGCATGATGGAGCGCCGGCCGCCCAAAGGGCCACAGGGCCACAGGCCCGCAGGGCGCAAAGGGCTGCTGGGGCGGCGCGCGCGCGCCGGACTGTGTAAATTTTTATGCGAGGCCATCCAGTGTAGGGGAAGGGTCAGTGCGGTGCAGCGGGTGTGGAGAAGGGCTTGTCTGGCGCTAATCCTTCACACTCCATGAGCCTCTCTTTCGTTTCATTATTTATCCGCCCTCGAAAAAGACTACTTGGCTCCTCACTCTTTCTTTTTTGTTTTGACGAGGCTGTTGCTGCGCCTTGCCGCCGAGAGAGAGAGAGAGAGAGAGAGAGAGAGAGAGAGAGAGAGAGAGAGAGAGAGAGAGAGAGAGAGAGAGAGAGAGAGAGAGAGAGAGAGAGAGAGAGAGAGAGGGAGGAAGAGAGAGAGCGTGAGGGAGGGAAGGCCGCCGTGAAACGAGAAAGGAAGAAAGAAAGAAAACGAAGATGGATTCGCCATTCATCCGCGAGCAGCGCGGCGGTGCTGCTGAGCTATCAGTGGCGTGGGCGCGGCCGCTCGCTGCAAATGTTTGGCGAAGGGAGGCGGCAAAACAACGCAGGCAGCAAGCCGAGCGTGGCGCTTTTCATTTCCGACGCTGTGCGTGGGCCTCATTCCTATGGTCGACACCTTCGCGTGTAGACACACCGCGCGCTGCAGCCAGCAATCAGGCCATCAATATCGGCCCGCCCCGCCGCGCCCCGCCCCGCCTCTGCCCCCGCCGCAGCCATTCTGCTCATTGCACACCCATTCACTCGTGGCGCTGCCGGCTCCACCACCCCACTACTGCCAACCTCAGTATGGACACAACCCATTGCCGGCCCTATTTACACCTCCAGGACCACCAGCACACCATTCCCACCCTAACTAACTAACGCCCCCAGCCTGGCTGCCTGCCTGGCTGCCTGCCCGGCTGCGGCTCGGCCTGGCTCGCTTCCATCAATGTCGCTGGCCTAATTTTCCACCCCTGCGCCTGCCTGCCTGCCTGGCTGGCTGGCGGACCGCGGCCGGGCGACGAGACGTGCGGAAACTGGAACCCGTTTCCCGAAACCAACTAACTCCAGTCCAGTGTACAGTGTGGGCGTGCTTTGGGGTGGGTCGGGGTGGGCGTTGGCTGGCCTGGGCCCCGGCTTTTTGGCTCCCCCGATCAGTATCTCCGGAGCGATTCCGGTACATGCGCAGTGTGGTCGTTTCGTCGCTCTGTCTCTCTCACACCCCTACGGGGCGCCCCGCCAGTGCGACGGAGAGAGAGAGCCACAAACGACTCTCTGCCTGCAGTATCAGTGTGTGCATTTGCGCGCGTCATTACCGAACTGCGCAACAGTCCTTTCCAGCAGTGCGCACCCCCTCCCTCTCCCCTCCCCCTCCCCTCCCCTCCCCCTCTCCCCTCCCTCTCCCCTCCCCCTCCCCTCCCCTCCCCCTCTCCCCTCCCCTCCCCTCCCCTCCCCGTTCCCCGTCGGGCAAGGGGCCGTGCACGGGGCGATCCAATGAACACAAATCAATCCCGCAGGGCTCTCTCGCAGCGATCAGCAGAAATCACCGTCCGTGCGCACCAAGCCGGTGTGTGTCTCTGTCTGTCTGTCTGTCTGTCTACCCGTCCGTCCGTCCGTCCGTCCGTGTGCGGCACCTTGCACCGTGCCAAAGGGGTGGCCCGGCAGACCGAAGTGAACATCAATATGCATTAAAGGGGTCTCATGCCTCCTAGGAGACGAACGCAACACCGGCCGCTGCCGCAGGACTCCTCCACCGCCGCCGGCCTCCCCACGGCGTCCTCGCCGCCGGCCTCGACACCCTCCGCTGCAGCGGGCCGCCGCCGCGCCGCCGCCGCGCCGGTGGAGGAGGAGGAGGCCGTCTATCTGGCCAGACAAATCGATGGAGGAGCTGAAAAACGACGTCCTGTTTCACCGAGTTGGCTCGCTGGCGCATCCTTCCGGTCTTTCTGTCTGTCTGTCTGTCTGTCCGTCTGTATGTCTGTCTGCCGCACGCGCTGCTCCTTGGCGGGCCGTGGACCCCAACGGCAGTGAAAGTGGCACCGAACCGCGACGCCCCAGCTCGCGGAGTCCCTGACGGTCCCTGATGCCGGGATCGATTGTCCTGGAAACCCTTTTGTGAGACTCCGAGCCGTCCCCTCCCGCTGCTGGTGTGTTACGACTGTACCTCGACCACTGTTAAAAAAAAAAGTCAAGTCAAATCCGAATAAAACTATGAGTTTCAGTACTTTGCACTTAAAAGTGATGTGACTCATGATTTTTGAACAATGTGCGAAACTGCGAACCCAAGGCACACTATCATACGCGCCAAAACGACGTTCAGACTTGAACAAAGAAACGGAAAAAATTCAACACCTCTCCCTTTCCCACCAACTCCTTATTGCTTGCGCCCTCCTTGTTCCACGCGCCGGGAAGCAATAATCCAATTCCACGCAACGAAACCGAGTGAACTAATCCCCATCAAGGCGCGGCAAACGAACCTGATCGGCCCCCACCCCGCCCCGCCAACCCCCCGCCAACAAAAGTCTCCGCGCGCGCCTAATATAATGCAGTTACGCCGCCAAGTTAGCCGGCCCGCCTGCACTGCGAGTCGCACCGGCAGCGCGTGGAGAAGATGAACCGCGCCACGCGGAAATCGATCCCATTGCCGCCGCACACGTGCTCTGTACACTGTAATGAAATTTTTAAAAAAAAAGACAAGTGAAAGCGACTTGAACTCAGAGCACTCTCTTGGTCAGAAGGACGTAAGAAAATGAGCCGAAGTGTAGTCGGTTGGACTTGTTCTGACAGTGCCCACGGAGGACTTGTTCAGGACGCTACGCCGGCCGCACTGCACAGTGGGTCAGAAGACCGTTGAGGCGGCCAAAATTCTTGACGCGTTTTGAGCTCCTGAGTCGCTAAATGGGACTCAAATCGAACGGGTGACCCCACCGATAGATTGCTCTCCGAACGAGGAATCCATTGGTGGGGTCACACGTTCGATTCGAGTCCCATTTAGCGACTCTGGAGCTGAAAACGTGTCCGGGATTTTGGCCGCCTGAACGGTCCTCTGACCCGCTGCGCAGTGCGCGGTGCGCGCCGTGCCCCGCACCCTGGCCGAGCGGTGGAGTCGCCCCGTCTCTCTCGCCGGCCAGCCGGTGCGACCATGGTGCGACGCAGACGGCGCCACCAGACCGACCGCTTCGGAACGCGCCGTCCCCATGACCCTCCAATTCAATCGTCATTAGGGGCCGAGGGGAGGCGCTATTCGTATGCTGACCGCGTGGTGGCCCCACTGCCTACCGCTGCCCCACCCTACACGCCAGTCAGAATGTCGGCCCTGTCGTCTGCTATGAGTGGACCTGCCCCTGTGTGTGTGTGTGTGTGTGTGTGTGTGTGTGTGTGTTGGTTCGTCTGTGTGTAATTTGTAACGTGCGCCCACCCACATCGCTTCTGGTGTGTGTGTACGTATGGGGGTGCAAAGGAATGATTCTGTGTGTGTGTGTGTGTGTGTGTGTGTGTGTGTGTGTGTGTGTGTGTGTGTCAGGGGGGGAGGGTGTTTTGGCGCTGTCACTTTTTTATGTGCTTAATCTTGTTTTTGAAACCCCGTGCCGGCAAGTCGACACGCGCTCTCTCTCTCTCTCTCTCTCTCTCTCTCTCTCTCTCTCTCTCTCTCTCTCTCTCTCTCTCTCTTTCCCCCCTTTCACTCTTGCTCTCTTTCTGCCGGTTCGTTTATCCCCGGAATTAATCGACACGTTATAAAACAATAGGAAACAAGCGGTATAAAAAAAACTGACAGGGAAAGAAAAAAAAGTGTTTGATTCTCAAGTCGGCATAGCGTTCCGCGGTCCCGCTACGGAGAGGGGAAAGAAAAAAAAGTCAGGAAAACGTAAAGAGAAAAAAATCAGGAAAGGCTTCTGCTCGCTTGGTCCTGATTTGGAGGGGCCGGTCAGGGGCAGGCAGGCAGGCAAGGCAGGCAGGCGGGCAGGCCAGCAGGCGGACCTAACGGGCCCAGACAACCGAAACCGCAAAGTGTAGCGAGGGTGGGGCCGGCGGGCCGCCGTAGGCCATCGTCTTGGTGTCTCGATTTCTCCCTAATTCCGAGTCCCAATCTGGAATGCTTCTGTAAGCGCTCCCCCCCCCCCCATCCCGGCTGGTCGCTCACGTGCCGCTCCCAAGGGGGCCCTCTGTCCCTCTTCCAGCCGGTTGCCCGCCTCTTGCTCGCTATCATCGAGAAGGGCCTTGTGCGCCTTCAAGGGAAAGGGCTTTCCGAAGGGCCTCCTCGCCCGAAGGGCAGCCTCGCCCTAGGGCCACGCGCGGTGTCAAAACGTCAACACACACACAAGGACGCAGAGCGAGTAAAACAAGAAGGGTTGGTTAGGACCGGGCGCACGACGGTGCGATGCCGAAATAGAATTACATCTCTTTTCAAACGAATCATCCTGTCGTTGGCAAAAAATACAGAACCAAAAAAGAAAGCTAAAAAAAAAACAAAAAAAAAAACGCTACGGAAGCAGCTACACACGCGCGGAGCGACGAACAGCAAAACGAAGCGACGATGGAGATAAAAGCCTCGCCTCGGCTTGGCGGCCCGACGTCCTAACTGAATCGAATCTCGAAAATCACGGCAACGCGCCTCATGAAAGAGTAATCCCGGAAATGGGCGCCTCTCCCCTCTCTCTGCCGTTATCCCGGCGATGGAGTTGCATACATAGGGAATGCGTGCGTGCAGCGGCGACAGGGGCAGGGAGAGGGTCGGCCTATTAGTGTGGGAATTCAAAGTGCGTAAGGCGGCCGGCGCGGGGCGCCAGCGTCGGCGCTCTAAGCCAAGAAGGCTGAAAATGGCGCGAACGCGACCGGGGAGCTGAGTGGGGCCGGGCCGAGGGCTGGGCGGCCGGGCCGGGCCGGGCCGGGGGTGGAGCCTGGCCTGGCGGCGCAGCCTGCCGTCTCTCTCGCAGCCGCGCGGACCAGGCCGCCCCTCGAGTGCGAGAGAGCGCCGCCCGGAATCAGTGTGCAGGAGGGTCGGCCGGCAGGGCCTGCTTCTTGCAAAGTGGTGGACAATTCCTCTTCGGTCAGGACTTTCTTCCCCGCCGTGGCTGCTCGCCGCACCGCGCCGCACCGCGCCCAGCCAAACAAAAGCAACTTTGCCGTCGTTCTATTTTGCGCGGTTCTCGCGTCCAACTTTTTCGTCGTGTTTGCCGCGGCCCGCCCGCCTGTCCGCCTGCCGAATTGCGCACCGCGCGTCCGTCACTTTTTCAATAACTTTTTTGTTTCTTTTTCGAGTTTGTGTTTTTTTTTTTGTTTCCTTACTTTTTTGGGCACCGTGAGAACAACGCGTTCCTGGTTTCCTTCTCCGCTGTAAAGCCGGGCAGGCGGGCCGGGCCGTGCGCGTGCGCCTCCGTGGTGCTCTTTCCAATTCCAGCCACGCCGCGCCGCGCCGACCGCTGTGGGATTACACCAGCCGGGGCGTAGCGTGGCGCGGCGTGGCGCGGCGTGGCGCGGCGTGGCGCGGCGTGGCGCGGCGTGGCCGCCAAGTGCCTGACTGTGCTGAACGGGCCCGCCATATCCTCCGCCCCGCGGTGCCCCTTCTGCCGCCCCTGATTGCACAAGTGTCGACATCCGCGACGATACCCGGCCCACTGTGCTGGCGTGGTCGCCGGCCCTCACTGTTTTCACGTGCATACCATTTTCCAAAAGTAATTCGTTACACTCCTAAGAGCTGAAAGGATGAAGAATGAGGCATAATTTCATTTCTCTGCTATAAGCCCCTCCTCCGTGTTTTCCGCCGCGATCCCCTGTCCTGCTCACTCCACCGCGGCCTCGGCGCCACACCGCGGCCTCCGCCACATTTCTTCACTTCCTACCGCGTATCGTCCGTGACAGAGATGGATGCTCAACATAATCGCTCTCTCTCTCTCTCTCTCTCTCTCTCTCTCTCTCTCTCTCTCTCTCTCTCTCTCTCTCTCTCTCTCTCTCTCTCTCTAGCACACCTTCCCCTTATCGTCTCTATCAATGCCAACGCAGATGAAGTAGTTTGCTCAAGCGCGCTCGGGGATGATGGAAGTCCTGATGAAATCCCCCAACCGTGTTGCTTACAAAAAAAAATCTTTTTTTTTTTCTGGGGAAAAAAATAAAGAAAGAAAATGTAGCGGGGAAAAAATGTGACCGCGTGGCTTTCTTGGAGGTAAGGAAGCCGGTGGCAGCGCCTGCGGCCAGCGCTCCATATTTTAAAACAGAGACGAAGGCATTCTTGAGTGCGGGAAACCAGCAGATCAGCAGCAAGCCGGAGGTCACGGCCATTCTATGTAGCCGTTTTTTCCCCGTAGCTTTGCGCGAAATTGAGCATCTCAGAACGTACTGTAATAAAATGCTATGCACAAAAAAAATATTTCCTTGATGAATGCCCTTAACTACATATATAGGAATTTAGTGTGGAGCAGACGCAGACTCTTGGATAGGGAATAGGTGGCAGCGGGCCTGAAGGAAGAGGGGTGGGGGGTGGGGGGTTCGGACCGCACGTGACACGTCCGGCGCGGCACACACGCGCACGCGCACGCACCGGCCGCATGCAACATTCAGTTTTGTTTACGACACACGGCACTGTCTTGTCGTGCGGTCCAGCCCGGGGGGGAGGGGGGGGGGAGCAAGACGTGAGGCGGGCGTCCATCACTGTAAGTGGGCGGGCAGATAGAAGACGTCTGAGTGCAGCAGCCCTGGGTCCTGCACGCAAACCTGGAGCCGAGCCGAGCCGAAGCCGAGCCGAGCCGAGCCGAGCCGAGCCGAGCCGAGCCGAGCCGAGCCGAGCCGAGCCGAGCCGAGCCGAGCCGAGCCGAGCCGAGCCGAGCCGAGTGCACAGTTCGGTACCGGCTGCCTTGTCGGCTCGGACCGCGCCCGACTACTCGAGGGCAGGCCGGCCCGCCCAACAGCGCCGCCCCTGCGGTGCCTACCCACCAGGCGGACCACAGCTGCTGCTTTTGTTGCTGTTGCTCGTGTTGTTGTTTTGTTGTTTCCGGTTCTCCGTATGATTCTTCCGTCAATGTCCACGGCGGCAGCGTGGCGGGGCTTTTCCTGCGGGGTTTTCCACGCGAGGCGGGATAACTTGGGCGGGAAAGAAGGAATAAAACAGGCGCCAACAAAAGGACGGGCAAAACGCGCGCGCGTGTGTACAGGACGTTCACACGCGGCACTGGCCGGAGGGAGGGACGCAAATGTATTCGGACTCTCTCTCTCTCTCTCTCTCTCTCTCTCTCTCTCTCTCTCTCTCTCTCTCTCTCCTCTCTCTCTCTCTCTCTCCTCTCTCTCTCTCTCTCTCTCTCTCTCTCTCTCTCACACACAAACACATGATCCACATCCACACACGGACGCTGGCGGACAGAAAGCCTACCCTTTCGGCGGGGACCAGGAAGGAAAAAAAATAAGAAGGGAAGAGAAGATGGAATATTCACTGTGTGTGTTGTGTGTGTAGGTGTGTGTGTGTGTGTGTGTTTGTGTGTCTGGTGTCATAGCGGCCGGCCGAAACTGGACAGTGTCTTCTTGAGTGAGTGAGTGAGTGTGTATGTGTGGGGGGGGGGTGTTTGTGTGTGTACGCGCGCGCGTGTGACAGGGAAAAAGATGGGCGAAGCGCACGAGTGAGAGGTGGATTTTTGCTTGCGACTCCCTTCCGTCTGGAGGGCCTTCCCCTTCAGCGGGTGGGCCGGTCGCTGGGCTGCTGGCCGGGCTGCTGGCCGGGCGGTCCGGCTGAGATATGAGCGCGAGGTCGCCTCAATACGCCGCGTGTGCCATCAGGACCTCCAGGGGGAGGAGGGGGAGGCGGGGAGGAGGGGAGGAGGGGGAGGAGGGGGAGGAGGGGGAGAGATTTGTCCCGATGCAAGAGAGGGGTCCTGCCGACCAAACTAGCCCCACCCATCACCTGCAAAAAGGCAGCCAAGATTTAGGGGGTGACAGCGGGGCCGGCCTGGAGGCTGCCTAGCCCTGGCGGCGGGGCCCCTGGAAGGGCCTCTGGCAGGGCCGACGGGAATCCTCAAGATAAACTGTCCCTTGTATCGAAAGTGTTGGCGGACGGCGCGCGCACCCCAACCCTATCGCCGCCCTCGCGGGTCGCATCAAAAAAAAAAAAAAAAAAAAAAAAAAAAGCAACATGCCAAACAACACAGACAACGTCAGAAAGACAAACTAGCTTACTCGCCATTTTTGTTTTTGTTTCTTTGTAAAAATTAAAAATCCCAGGCAGCCCGAGCAAGTCTCGGTAGTTACACAAACGAGTGTACCGGCGCTTAAATGGCCCAGAAGCCACCTGTACGTGGGGGCGCGTGAGGATTATGCATGTGTGTGTGTGTTTGTGTGTCTGTTTGCGTGCGTAACGCCTGGCCCATTCATTTTTGTGGGCCTCGTCTTACAGCGCGGGTCTTTCATATTCCTGCCGGTGCTCAAAACCGCGGATGTTGAAAGACTACGCGCGTGTGTCTGTGTGTCTGTCTGTGTGCACTGTATGTGTGTGTGGTGTTTACGCCGCAAACCTGGCGCGCCACAAGCTGGGCCAGGGGAGGGTGGGGTTGGGAATAATAGACTCGCGGCCCCTGCGGGCTGACAGCCCCGAGTTGGCGGGGCGGGGCGGGGCGGGGCGGGGCGGCTGCGCGGGGGTGAGCAGGCGCTTGCCTTGGGGTCGCGTCTCGCGTCTCTCTGTGCCCTGACATGTGGACTGCTCTGCGTGTTTGTGTGAGTGGACTGGCCCCGCCTCACTTTACGATGGCGGTCGCCTCGTCTTTTGAAAGCGGTGTCGGTGTAGAGCGGTGCTGGAGTACCAACAGCAGCGAGGGGAGGCGGCCGCTCAAGCAGGAGTGCCACGCCGCCGTCTCCAAATTAATTCATTCATTTACCGAATCAATGATTCATATTCGCGGGACAGAACGCACCGCCACTTTGTGTGCTCAGGCCTTTTGTTTTTCTTTCTTTCTTTTTCGTAATTTTTTTTTCTTTCGCGGGCCCTTTGGAATTTTTGGGAAATCCCCGCCGTCGCCTTGCCCGAGCCTCCTGCAGGTCCTTGGTCGTGAGTCCTTAGGGCGGTGAGGCTGCAAAACCAGCCGTGTGTATGCACATGGGCCATGGGCCGGCCCGGGGGCGGGGCGGGGCGGGGCGGGGTGGGGCGGGGCGGGGCGGGGCGCGCCCCGAGGCCACCCCGCCGGCCACCCCGCCGCCTGTTAGACCACGGCCGGCCGATACGGCGGCATACGGCAAGGGCGCGGCTCCCCCTCCCCCTCCCCTCCGCTCGCCACGGACTATCGAATTACGCCTTAACCAAAATATCTGTGTCGGTTTTACATAAGTGTGTCTGACGGGGGGCCAGCAGCCGGCCTGTGCAGCCCGCGGCGGGGGCGGTCCGCGTCGCTGCAGTGCTGGGGTGAGGCTGGCTGGCTGGCTGGCTGCCTGCCTGCCTGCCGGTTGGCCGTGGTGCTCCCAGCTCGTTACCGCCGATTGTGAGCATGATGCCTGTACTTACCCGGCGCTCCCCCGCGAACCCCTTGGCTTTGCCGCGCGCCACCGCCGCGCTCCGCCTTCTACTGCAGCCGTAACGTTTTGTTCGTCTCACTGCCTTGTATTTCTATTGCCGCGCGCCCTTCGCCACATAAACATGGCGGGAAGCGCACCGCCGCCCCCTCCGACACTCTCACCTCGCCAATTCCACCGCCGCCTGCCTCGCGCTCCGCTCCTCCTCCGCCTTGTGCAAACTCCAGTCTGTCTCCCTCGCACCCATGCGGGGCCTGCAGGGCGCCCCAGGCGTGCGAGAGAGACAGGGAGAGACAGCCTGCTGGCCTATATTATGCATCCGGGCGCGACGGTTAGTGGGGCAGGGCGGCGCGGCGGCAGGGCGGCGGAGCAGCCGGCTGGAACTCCACCGCTCCAGCCCTCCAGACAATAAGCCGAAGATCGCGGAAATTATTTTCCCGCGCTTTCCGCCGCGGAAAAGCATGCAGACCACCCTGAAAGTGTAAAAAGAAAAGAAGAAGAAGAAGGGAGCCGTGGCTTGCGGTTATGATTCCGAAGGCCGAAACTTTCCGAGCGAGTCGCTCTTGTTCGCGGCCGCGAAATGAAATTAGGGACGCCGCCGCCGGTCGTCTGATTCCGAACCGCGCCATGCGTCTCTCTCGCACTCCCGCCGCCCGGCCGGCCAGTGCGAGAGAGACAGGCAGTCTGGCCGCAGGGTCAGCGCGGCGGCGGCGCGGCGGCGGACGTCCTCAATGAACTTATGTACACACGGTGCTCAAATAAATATTGACACTGCGGCGCTAATGCGAGCGAGAGAGAGAGAGAGAGAGAAGGGGGGACCAGATGCAGCGCAGTATGTCGCCGCAAGTGGCTCTCTCTGTATGCCGGCAGCGGTCGGTCTCTTCCAGAAGTGCAATAACCAGAGCGCCGGACACGAGATGGCCGACGACGAGGCCGCAACGTCCGCATTTAGCGCATCATGGTGATGGTGGTGATGATGAAGGTGGTGGTGTGGTCGCCGGCTTGGAAGGATGCTCGGCTGCGTGGGTGTGTGTGTGCGTGTGCGTGTGTGGCTGAGAGTCTGCGCGTGTGTGTCTAGAAGGGGTTGAGTATCGCATATCAAGGCCAAAGTTTCTCCGAGGTGGTGGTGGTGGTGGTGGTGGTGGTGGTGGTGGTGGTGGTGGTGGTGGTAGTGGTGGTGGTGCGAGAGAGGCGGGCCAAGCGGAGCGCGTCGGAGACAGCAGGGTCGGAGACGAGGCGCAATGGTGCTCTCTCTCTCTCTCTCTCTCTCTCTCTCTCTCTCTCTCTCTCTCTCTCTCTCTCTCTCTCTCTCTCTCTCTCTCTCTCTCTCTCTCTCTCTCTCTCTCTCTCTCTCTCTCTCTCTCTCTCTCTCTCTGTCCCTCTCTCTCCCACTGTGTCGTACTCGCTGCGCTTCCGTCGTAAGTGTCGGCAAAATACTGAGGCGGGAGGAGGATAGGAACGTCGGGAGGGAGGCGGTGAAAAGAGTGGGTTCGGCGATGAAGACGCGAACAAGTTGCACACGTGTGTGTGTGTGTGTGTGTGTGTGTGTGTGTGTGTGTGTGTGTGTGTGTGTGTGTGTGTGTGTGTGTGTTCGTGTAAGGGCTGACCGCTGACTTCTTGTCCCATCACATACACCACCGCACTCTCCCCAACATGACCCTCCGCCCGGTCAGGCCCGGCTCGGGGGCAACACATGTGTAGGGGGTGAGAGTGCACGTCGTTAGGGGCGTGGCCCGGCGGGGTGGGGTGGGGCGGGGTGGGGCGGGGCGTTCGGGCCTGCCGGACCCTGCTGCTGCTGCTGACGGATATATATATGTATATACATGGGCCAGGTAGGGAGAGGATGATAGGACGAAACCGGAAGCCATGCGCCTTTCCCCAAGACGTCTGTCTGTCTGTCTGTGTGCCCCATCTCCAGCTGACAGACCGCAAGTCTCTCACCCGCCGTGAAATTCCTTCGGTTCACCGCAACAATAACAACACCCACAACACTCATGGCCCATTGACAACGAACCTTAAAACGTCGCGCAACATTGTGACGCTTACACTGTTAAAAATGTTATGAATTTTCATTACAAATATGCATTGAAAATTCATGAACGCCATTAAATTTCATAGCGGCCATAAAATTTCATAAATGGAATGAAATGTCAGAACACATTCAATGACATGTCAAAATATCTCCTTGATAAATCAAGTCTGCAATGAAACGTCACGAGATTTGATGAAAAGTCAAAACGTGACACTACAAATTCAGTATGGTTCTGAAAATTTATAACCAAGATATAAACTTTCATGTTGGTCTTCGACATTTGGTAGGCAAGTTATGATGGCTCTTACATTGCCCGGGTGGAAGGAACTTAAGTATTGACTGAGTTGAAACCCAATCGTGATTTGGAATATTCCTATTCTCTCTGAGTAATATAGCGTGAAGATATGAGTAGTAAATCAAACGTCGCACCAAAAAAGTATTTTAGTATCAATAAACGCAAACTGTGGACAATCCACTGCTCACACATGGTACGTACGGCCCTGTCAGCCACCTGGGCTCAAAGTCAAGTTTCAAGAACCTACCGCTAGGTGGCGCTTGGAGCGCCGTGTCCGTTCACAAATAAGTATGTCCGATTCATTTAAGTAAAATAAATATTTTTTTCAAAAGTTTATGCTTGGTTACCTGAGTGAATATCTGCTCTAGACGTATGCTAAAAGTTTTAAACAAAATATAACTCTGAAGTCGAGAAAAACGCATTACCGTGTTGCGACTCGCTGGCGCCTACGGCCGACCATCACGTTAGGTCCACGCGAGAGCCCATTCGTAGATGCAATACTATGCGCCACTGACATCTCTCGTTCCATCGCACTCCGAAGTGTGAGCCATGTCTAGATTGGACTTTACCCGTTAGCTATTTTTAGACCTGGTGTGGGTTACCAAAAGTCAAGGTACCAGTCTGAGATTTCATTAGCCTGAACTGAAATACAACATCACAATCGCAACTGAAATGTCATAACTTGCATCTGAATTTTCATTAACAATATAATGAAGTTTCATAACACGTTGCTATGAAATTTCATTGCAGAAAATCGCCATGAAATTTCAAAACAGAAAAGTGATAATAATTACATTAACATGTTATGAAATTTCAATCCGAATTTTTTAACAGTGTAAGATCGGCCTCTTTCTCTGTTGCAGGTTCTTCCTCAAGTTCTTCCTCAAATGCAACCAAAACTGCCTCAAGAACGCCGGCAACCCGAGGGACATGCGGAGGTTCCAAGTGAGTCCTTTCGCACCGAACTGGAGTAGAAAGCCGGATGGCCAGAGGACAGTTTAAATTATTTTGGGCAGTGTGCGGGCAGCGTGCGGGCAGCGTTCTCGGCCGCGGGGCTGCTCAGCCAAACACGGAGTTACACCTCGCGGACACGCGACTGCCGGCGACGGCGGCCTCCCCCCGTCCGTGCCCACGATGCACGGGGAGACTAATTAAATTTTGAGGAGGCCTTAAAAAGTTAACTCGACGCCAAAACGGAGCAAGTCGTCGTCGTCGTCGTCGTGGGGGCGTGACTGCCTGCAAAGCAGACGACGCCGAGGAACTTGCCACCTTCATCCCTTTTTCCTTTTATTTTTTTTTCTTCGCCCACTGTGTGGAGCGCGGGCCACCACTGTGTAAGTGGGGTGCCGGGAAAGCGAGGCACGACGGCCTTTTCATTTTCCCGCGGCTTTGTCCTTGACCCGGGATGAAAAAAAAAAAAAAAATAAAAAAAAAAAAAAAAAAATCGGCGGTTGTAGGAGCAAAAGTGGGACTTGGAGGAGGCGGGCCGCTGCTCGCGCGCCACCCGGAAATTGCGGCAGAGACATTTCCAGTGCCGTTCGAAGCGGCCAGGAGCTCGTTGTCTTGGGGGGCGGGGCGGGGCGGGGCGGGGCGGTGCTACACCGAGCGGGAGGGGCACTTACAGGGCGAAGGGAGAGGTGTTGCAGAGCAGTACTTGAACTAATTTGCACCAAAGTTTGCTTGGAAAATGTCCCTCCTCCCGCCGCTCGGCAGGCGTCGGCAGGCGTCGGCAGGCGTCGGCAGCCCGGCCCGGGGAGGGGGAGCCTGGCGTCTCCATCCCGACGACACTCCGCCTCACGCAGTTGTAGTAATTGCCGGCGAACATCATTTAGAAGGGGTGCAGGGCGGGGCGGGGCGCGCGTGGCTGGTTGGAAAATTCCAGGGCTGCCTTCGGCGGTGTTTTTCCAGGGCCGCCCGCCTTCCCCCCAAATGTCTCGGCAGAGCTAAATATCAATACGCCAGCGCAATAGGCAATGATGGCCTGGCCGGCCAGGCGCGGTGCCCCGGGGGAGGCGGCGCCATGCCCTTCAGTCATCCACGCGGAGGCAAGGCGGTGGCCGGCGGGGCCGGCGGGGCTCCTCGGAGACGCGGCCTGACATATCGTCGCTGCTTTGAATGTCAGTCGCCAGTGAGTGACAGCCGCCGAGGGGTGCACCCCGCCCCGCCCCGCCCCGCCCCGCCCCGCCCCGCCCCGCCCCGCCCCGCCCCGCCCCGCGGCGCCACGTCGTCGCCGACAAAAGACGAACCGAGTCATTTGACGCCCGCCAAACTTTTCCGAACGACTCGCGATTAATCCCCATGATGCATCGGGTGGCGCGTCAGCAGCTCACCGGAATTTAAAAAAGAAAAAAAAAATACCAACACCAGAACAAAACAACATTAATGGAAATTCTGAAATATTACGCTGAAAACACCCTGTAGTAGTGTAGTTACAGTAAAGTGACTAAAAAAGTGGACCGTTTCCGCATCTTCCGCTTCACTGGAGTCGAAATAACCCGGACGAGGCGAAAGTCGCGCCTGAAGACCCCGCAGCTCCCCTCCTCCGAGTGACTGTGTTACTTTAATAGAATCATGCAGGACCGAGCAATTAGCCCAGGCCGACAACTTTGCGACTTGACGGGGCGGCAAAAATTGCAAATAAGGCTGGCACGGAAATAATGAACGAGGCGAGCGAGCGAGCGAGAGAGAGAGAGAGAGAGAGAGAGAGAGAGAGAGAGAGAGAGAGAGAGAGAGAGAGAGAGAGAGAGAGAGAGAGAGAGAGAGAGAGAGAGAGAGAGAGAGAGAGAGAGAAAGGAGGGGGAGCGGGGAAAAAATGATAATGAAGTGAAGCTGTTGTGAGCACAGGAGTGGCTCGCTCACTGCTCAGCCAATTAGGCGAGATAAGTCCTCCGCCTTCGCTGGCTTCACAGTGTACTGCCATATTGATAAGGTGGCACCTCCACCGGCCGCATTAAAAACTAACAGCGTCGCGTAAAGATAAGCGCAACAACCCGTCCACCGCGACCATCGCGCTCCCACCTTACCGGTTTCCAAAATGTGGGCTTCAGCGTGGATTTCCCTTGGGACTTTTGTTGTCATTTCCGTTATTTGGTAAAAAAAAACTTGACCTTTCCCGTCTCTTTGCTGCAGGTGGTGATTTCGACGCAGGTGAGCGTGGACGGCCCCCTGCTGGCCGTGTCCGACAACATGTTCGTCCACAACAACTCCAAGCACGGTCGGCGCGCCAAGAGGCTGGACCCCTCTGACGGTAAGCAACACGTTTTCAACTTTATCGGCACTTTTTTTAAAATCGCCTTTAATGAGTTATTTCTATTTTATTTTTTTTTTTGACAGGACTGTACCCTCCCCTGCCGGTGGCGACGCCCTGCATCAAGGCCATCAGCCCCGCCGAGGGCTGGACCAGCGGCGGCGCCACCGTCATCATCATCGGCGAGAACTTCTTCGACGGCCTGCAGGTCGTGTTCGGGACCATGCTCGTCTGGAGCGAGGTGAGCGGCGCGACGAACAGAGGGAAAGAAATCTTGCTAATGAAAACTAAGGCGCGAGAAAGCCGCAGCCATTATGAAAACAGCCTCCTTACCCTTCTTCCCCTCTCTCTCTCTCTCTCTCTCTCTCTCTCTCTCTCTCTCTCTCTCTCTCTCTCTCTCTCTCTCTCTCTCTCTCTCTCTCTCCCTCTCATTCCCAGCCCACTTGGCTTGCGGCGAGGCGGAAGTTGTGATAGCAAGGCGGTGGCGCGGGTCTCTTACTACTTCCTGTTGTGTTTCCTTTTCCCTCAGCTGGTGACGTCCAACGCCATCCGGGTGCAGACCCCTCCCCGCCACATCCCGGGCGTCGTGGAAGTCACCCTCTCCTATAAATCAAAACAGTTCTGCAAGGGCGCCCCCGGCAGATTCGTCTACGTCTGTAAGTACTTTTGTTTTCCTTTTCTATCCCCGTGTTTGGCCAGGCAATAAAACTTGGTGGCGTTAATGTGTTTTGCTTGTCCTTCACAACTCGTTTTTCTCATTTTTTTCTGACCTTTTTTTTTCCCCCTGCAGCTCTGAGCGAACCCACCATCGACTACGGCTTCCAGAGGCTGCAGAAACTCATACCCAGACACCCCGGCGACCCGGACAAGCTGCCCAAGGTGAGGGTGACAGACGACAAAATGTTTCCCGCGCAGAAGAACTCTCACACCCACAAACAAAAACAAAAAAAAGATGGCGAGCCAGGGCTGCCACGCGAGCCGCGCTACACCCTTCCGCGTAATCGAGTTGGCCAACCTGGCTGCGGTGGCGCTAGGCGGGCAGGGCCGTGCTGCAACATGTTGCACGACCACCGAAGCAGACGACGCGACAGTGTGCCAACAGCCCGGAACAAAATATTCATCTCATTCTCTCAGGTTGTCATCTTGCGGCGGGCCGTGATGGCCTGTTTTATTAACGCGACACTCCCCTTCGCTCCTCTTTCTCTCTCTCTTTCTCTTTCTCTCTCTCTCGCTCTCTTCCTCCTCCTTTCTTGGGCGGGCTGTCATGTCGTCGCCGGGCCGCCCCGCCACAATCTCAAGCTTCGGCGCGCAAACCTAATAAAAAAGTTGGTGTTCCGGGGGTGTGGGTTCAAGTGGAAGAAGTGGAGGTTAAGCCCCGACCGGCCTCGCTCCGCGCCAAGTCTGACGTGCCGCCGCCGTTGTTGCAGGAGATCATCTTGAAGCGGGCGGCCGACCTGGCCGAGGCCCTGTACAGCATGCCGAGGAACAACCTGCCTCTGTCCGCGCCGCCGCGGTCGCCCACCAGCATGACCACCTCCAACGGCATGAGCGGCGTCGGCGGCGTCGGCTTCAACTCGTACTCCGGGCAGCTGGCCGTCAGCGTGCAGGACACCAGTGGACATGGTCAGTGGACTGAAGGTGCGCACCAGCCACTCGAAAGACTTGCCCAACTTTGACAAATAAACTACAATAAATTTAAAAAAATTAAAAAAAATTGAGAAAAAAGATTGAATTTTTAAAATGACTAATTTAACTCGAAACAAACAACTTCTAAAACTTTACTGAAAATCACTGCGAACAAAAACTGAAAATCCTGAGTCCGGCTGGTCGCGAAGCGACCTATCTTTATTCTAATTAACGTACAACCTGCTTCCGTAAACGCTTTGAAGTGTATTTAGACACCTTAGAAAATAGCTAGTCGTAGCGAGGAAACTGTTCCTCTTCCTTGTGTTGACTGTACGAAAAGAGTGTTTTTTTTCCACTCTTACTACCCGTGCCTTGCCGGCCATCCCCACTGTATTCACCGTACGGGGCAACCTTGATGGCTAACTGGCGGCGTGTTTGGCTTGCGTAGACGAGTATGGCGGGGGCGGTCGGGGGCAGGGTTCGAGCGCCGCCTCCACGCCCCACTCCACCACCGGCTCGGCGCTGGGCGGGGCGCAGGGGGCCGTGGGGGCCGCGGGGGCCCCGTCGAACTACGCCGCGGGGGGCGGCAGCCTGAGTGGTACCACAGCCATGGGGGCGGCCACCCCCGGCTACGCCACCGCCTCCACGCCCCAGCTCACCAACCTGGGCTGCCCGTCGACGGGGCTGTTCGGCTCGACCAGCAGTAAGTGGCGTAGCACTATAGGCAGGCCGCCCCTCCAGCTCCGCGTACACTCACACAGCACCGCTAGCCTCGCCTGCAGGAAGCGAAAGGGATCTAACAACCGTCTTTTTGTCTTTTCACAGAAATGGGTAGCTTCTTCTCCACGTCGTTCTCCTCGATGAACCCCTTCACCCTCCAGACGTGAGCTGCGCCGCCTGCACTGGAAGACAGCGGGCCGACCGGATGTCCCCATGGAGAAGCGATTGTCTCGATCGAGCCTTCCAGTCGGCCGAATTCTTTTCCGTACAGTCCGTGAATATGCACCCATGGGGAGGGGTAGCAATCCTCTTTCTGCGTGGTTAGTCACGGCATCTGTATATAAGTGGTATCAACATGTGTGATTGAGTAAATGTATAGTGCTGTTTTGTACACTTCCTTGCTAGTGATTACATTGTTATATCCGTGGGTCAAATTGTGGAACGGTATACAACAAGCGTGATGTGTTGTTATTATTGTTATTGTTGAGTTTGTGAGAAAGTTTTTCTCGGCTTATTTATTGAGTACAAATCATTGTTTTAGTTGAGTTTATTATTATTGTGATTATTATTTATATGTTTCCGATGGACAAGTGCAATTTTATAGTGAATTTTGTTGGTTAAAGTCATTCCTTATTATAGCTAATTGGTAACAATTGACGGCGTGTTTGGGCAATGCTCGGGTCACTTTCGATATCCTTGATCATATCAATGAGTCATTGAACATTTCATAATTGTAATTATCCTTCTCGTACTTCCTGTAATGCCTCTCCTTTTTGTCTTTTCGTGATCAAAACCACCAATACTCCATAAGATCCCAACACATATCTATAGAATCGTACAATTAAATATGTTATGACTTCTTTTTTGTAAATAAATACTTATATGAATATAAATTTTATTACAAAAAAAAACGAGCGAGAGTTGTCTTTTTCCCTGCCCCAAGTTGCTCGGAGAGCGTCACACTTTGCTGCCATTGGCGGCTCCGCGGTTCCCCCAGTGTGGTCGCTGCCGGTCGCTGCCGGTCGCTGCCGGTCGCTGGGGTCGCGTTCCTTCTGCAATAAAAACCTAGGCGGTCCGAGCGGCCCGTCGGCCGGGCGGCAGAGGGAGACCGTAAGTTTGAAAAGGACGACTCGTGTGAATCTTTAACGGGCCGCGGGGTGAGCCGCGCGGTGCGGTGCGGGGCGGGGCGGGGCGGGGCGGGGCGGGGCGGGGCGGGGCGGGGCGGGGCGGGGCGGGGCGGGGTGAGCCGCGCGGTGCGGGGCGGGGCGGGGCCCCGACACCAATTTTGACCGACCCTCTTGTTTCAACCCTTTCAAAAGGGGGAAGCACGGACCCAAGGAAACAGGCGCCACTGGCACACCACCCTCACGATGAGTAACTCCATAAAAAGGAATTTTATCCGTCTTTAAGGCGCAGCACAAGTGCCACCGTCCGCTTTACTCCGGACACGATGCGCTTTGTGGGATTCATGACAACATCATGAATGATATCGACAAATAAATTGGTGTGTCGGAAAACTAGAGGAAGACACGTGAGGCGCCGGGTGGGCTAGCCGGCAGCACCGCACGACAGTGACCTTCCTGAGGACGCGGCCGATGCCACATATAGCCAGAGAGAGCGAAAGAAAGAGCTGGTAGGATGCTGTCGTCGTTCTGCTTCTAGTGCTGACGGCATGGCAGACAAGGCAGGACTTGCCGAATCGTCTACGCGTCGTCTACGCGTCGTCTACGCAGCGGATGAGGTGGAGGGGGACGCGGCCGTACTTCATGCATATAAATACGTGGATTGCCGCGCGGCCCTTGTCAACCCTTTCACCCCCACCCCGGCCTGCACCGGCGGGGACCGTCCCAGGGCGCACAGTGGGCCTGCAAGTGTGCAAGGCCTTGGCAGTTCCGCCCACTGTGCGGTGTCGCCTACGCGTTAGCAACACAGACAAAGGAAGACGCGTTTCAATTTTCAGAACAAACTCTGCGGGTCGCTGAGGGACCGCGGCAAGTGACATGGACCAGCGCTATCAGACGGACGGACGGACGGACGGACGGACGGACAGACAGACAGGGAGACTGACAGACAGCTGAGATGACTGGGCCAGATTCCCGGGCAGACGGCCGAGGGACCTTGAGGGACCTTGAGGGACACCTTAGGGCCGCCGAGGTGTAAGGCAAGTGCCTCGCCGGGGGGGTTATGATAAGTACGGACTAATGCGCGGAACAGTGCAGTACACCGCAAAAGGCGCTTGGGAATTGCGGCGCCGCGCCGCCCGAGTCATCACGGCGGAAATCAAGCCGTATATATTCACCCAAACTGCCATTCTCGGGCCGAGAGGTTCAAGGGTATGACACCCAACTCACGGCCCTTATTTACCCTAATACTAGCATCTGACTGTACCTCGCGTGCGTTAAGGCACGGCGGGAAACGGCTCCGAGACCAACCCAAACGGCAACCAACATTGATACCGCGAGCGAGCGGCGGCGCGGCGCGCGCAGCGCACTCTCGCGGCGACTGGCGGAAGTTTGTCCGCGCACTCGGCCTGTTGGTCGGTGACAGAATCAACGCGTGTTGTTGTTGTTGTTGTTGCTGCTGCTGCTGTTGGTTCGACGGAGCGGGATTGGTGCGCAGCAGCGGTGAGTGCACCGTGCGGCGGCCGGGCCGCGTGTTTCGGGCGACACCGTAATCAAGGCTGTCATGGCCGCGGCCGGCGCTGCAGGCCGCTGTACACGCCGCACCTATCTCGGCACGCCCGGCCTGTGAATAACTTATTTGGCCATGCCATCACATATTTAAATTTTATGGTCTCACTGCGGGCCGGGGACGGGGAGAGCCGCCGGGAAGGGGTTGGGGTGGGGTGGGGGAGTTTGCAACATTTCGGAAACTGCGAGTTTAATGCAAAACAACTTCATGCGGCCCATCGCAGGGACCCCGGCGTGGCGTGGCGTGGCGTGGCGTGGCGTGGCGTGGCGTGGCATGGCGTGGCGTGGCGTGGTACTGGTACCCACCACCGACTCCCCGACTTGCACAACGAGCTAGTGCAGCTACACCAGCAGCGCATTCGCCCTCGCGAACGCGGCGCAACCCGGACGTCGAAGACGCGCCGGGAGACACATGTTACACTCTCTCCAAGAGTATGACAATAAACGCTTCGACATGTTTCCGGCTTGTCCTCCCTGCCCCCTCCTCCTGAGGGGGAATGGCCCTCCAGAGACCGAGAGTTCATTTATTGACCCCCTCGCCTTGCCTTCGCTTCGCCTCACCGCCTCCTCGTGGCCGACTTCCATCTCCGTCTCTCTCCCTCTCCCTCCGACCCCCACCCTCTCCCCATATATCAGTCTCGCTCTCGCTTTCGCCGGCCGTCTTCAACGCCCTCGGTCTTATTCGCGTTGGTCATCCCTCGCCCGACCTCTGACTGGCGGCCGGCCGGTCAGCGCCGCGCAGCGCCGCGCAGCGCCAGGCAGACGGCGAGGGGATCTGTAAAAGCCAGAAAAACGCTTATAGGAAGGATCACCAGCAAGGAAAAATATAGCTTTGCTGTTTTCTGGCAAGAAAAACAAAACCAACACGAGTGCAGGAGTTACAGTCGTTTGACCGACGATAATTCGTCCGAAAAATTATTCGTTCATTTTGTCGCTGGTCCTCATGAGTATCGAATCCCCACGTTCCTCTCCTTTTTTCGACTGGCTTATTCAGGGGTCAGTGCGAGGCCAACATCGTCGAAGCATCTGCACCAGACCCTCAAGTCCTAGGTTCGACTTCTAACATTTATTATTTTTCACTGCCCTCCCCAGTGTGCTTCAAAGCCTCAGCAATGCGCAGGGACCATCATCTGCCGTGGTGGCTGGAGGTGTACACCCGTCGATTTCCCGGTACGAGAATCGGCGGTTCAAATCTTACAACTACACAAATTTTTTCTCTGACCGCTGCTCATTGTCAGCTAAAGAGCCCGATTCAGTCGGCACCAGACATGAGCCGTGGTGGCTGAGAGTGGAGAGGTGTCGACCCCCGACCGTAAGGTCCGGGGATCGAATCCCATAAATGCCTTTCATTTTTCGACTGGCTCCCTCCCACTGCGACTCAAACCCGTCGTCCAACACTCGGCAGACGTGCAAGTCAGGGTGGTGTAGTGGTCTAGGCTCAATCCAGGCCATTACACCCGGGTGTCTAAAAAGCAGTCCGCTTCGGCGGATTGGCCTCGGCACTGGTTCGATCCCCGATCGAGTCAGCCACTCGAGATTGGTCGCGAGTGGGTCCATTCCGATTCGTCGGATGGAGTTGATAAGTCCTTTGAAGCTGGCCCACTGACTGCATGTTCGGGTCTGGGAGCGCCGGACAGCGGGTGTACCATTTGGGTACCGACCAGCCTGCGCAAACAAAAGCTCCCAAAACTACTCTCTCTCTCTTTCTTTCTCTGTCTCTCTATCGTCTCTGCCTTACTCTACTCTGCCCATGTTTGAGGCGTGTCGGCGTCCTCGGGTCCTACTGGGTCCCCCGGCGTACGATATCGAAGTCGCTGGATCGGATTAACCCCAGTTACCTGATAGCACCGGTTCCCATCCCGAACACCGAAGTAAAGCAGGAGGCCTCCCCATTAAGACTGGGGAGGGGGTGTAGAGTTCCATTTTTTAAATTTTATTTTTAGTTAAACAAGATCGCCAGCACCGTTTCCCATATCCGAACACCGAAGTTAGTTATAGACCATAGACCAGTGTCCATGGTGCCAGACAGGAGGTGATGGCGGAGGCCTGCGGTGAGAGGGATGATGACACTGTCAACCCCTGCATGGTCCTACGTGTCGGCGCCTGTTTGAAAATGCACGCGCACATACACACACCTACACACAGACACACACACAACGGCAATAAATAGACTATGGCGAGGCAAACTAATCTAATCCCCACGCTTAGCTCGCATCACCCCCAACTCGGCCGCGGCATCTCCCTCTAGCTCTGCGCTGCAGCGGTTTGAATTGACACGAAACCGTTCAAATTGCCGCACTATTTGATCTCTTTCCTCCTCTCCCTGTGTTTTTCCAGTTTTGTTTTACAAAATAGTTAGTGCTGCCGGCGTGACTCGTGCGCTGCTCGCGTGCCGAAACACGCGGACACACTTCAGGCGTAATTACAGTGGCGCCCCCCCGGGGCCGCAATGCCTCGTTGGCACTATAGGGTCGCCAACAATTTTTCTACGCCATTTTTCATGACTTTCAAGACCGAGAACATTTCCCAATTTTCCTCGACTTTTTCAATGAAGAAATCTAAGTATGAACTTTTCCAATTCACCCTCAAGACTCACGATATCGCCCAACACAGGGCCGCGATCAAAGACGCTCCTGCAGCCTTCATACAGTGGTGGCACGTCACGTTGCAGAATAAATTATTTTACCGCACTGGCCGGGGCGGGGCAGGGTGGGGCGGGGTGGGGCCGGCCCCCCCGAGGGGCGTTCAGTCGAGCCGCGAGGGGGCCGTGTGCGCGTAAAACGGTGGAAATAAACCACGTGTCGCGCGCGCACACACACGCACACATACTCACACTCACACACACACGCCGACTCACACTGACACACCTGGAACCCCCGATCGCCGCAAAGACCTCTTACAAAGTTGTGTCCGTAATAAACCATATGCCTGCGCACAGATTCGGATTCGGATCCGCGCGTCCCCGCATTGTGTAAGCCACTCCCGGGAGATGCGCCGCGCGTCCCGCCCAGCACCGGTTTGATATTGATATTCGTATTCGGTCGTTCCGCGGGGACCCCGCGCGGTGAGATTGGTACGCGTTGGTAAGCTGGGCAGCGCGCCGCGTCCCCGCCGCGTCCCCGCCGGCCGAGCGCGGCAGCGCGGCAGCGCGGAAGGAAACGCGTAACTGCACCGGAACTGCGGGGCCGCCGGGGGCCGCGGCAATGCGGCCGCTCCACGCGGGATGAACTGCCACACTCTCATTCCGAGCGGACTGTCGTTCCGTCTCCCTCGCACCCCCGGGGAACGCCCCACGAGTGGGAGAGAGACAGGGCGAGGAGAGACTTCTTCGGAATCAGCCTGCTGACCCACCGAGCTGGCCTAGCTGTCAGCCTGGCTGACCCCTGCAATCCTACGTCAATCAGGTCACGCCCCTGCTCTCTCTCTCTCTCTCTCTCTCTCTCTCTCTCTCTCTCTCTCTCTCTCTCTCTCTCTCTCTCTCTCTCTCTCTCTCTCTCTCCCTCTCTCTCTCCATGTCCACCTCACCAGGCTGTGTTCGTTGGCCAATTTGTAGGGGCTTTTTATTGGATTTGCTCGCCGATTTTCGCCAAGGGACTTCCCCGCGATTTTGACAGCCAGGTGCCACTGGCAGAGCGTGAGAGAGAGAGAGAGAGAGAATCAAAGCAGCAACTCGATTACGGGGACGTTACTTACTCTGACGTGGTTGCAAACAATCCTTTAAAAAAAGTTATAAAAATAAAAAGAAATTTTTGAAAAAAAAATATTTTAATTTTTTGAGCGCTTTGGTCATAAATAGACAGCGCTGGCCGGAGCGGAAGATGCACACAGAACAGCGGCATTGGCATCGGTGGCATCGCTGTGCAAAAACTGCTAATAAAAACGGATGGCCCCCAGATTAATCAGTCACCAGCAGGCCATGATCAGGGACGCATTGGCTGCATCCGTCGATTTAACAGTCACACACACACACACACACACACACACACACACACACACACAAACGCGCGAATTGCACACTGTAATTGGTCGCCCCCACCCTGGCCGTCGGTCATCCCCTTGTTGCAGCCACCCAGTTCTCCCGAGACCACCACCACGCGCGCGTACAAAGAGAGAGAGAGAGAGAGAGAGAGAGAGAGAGAGAGAGAGAGAGAGAGAGAGAGAGAGAGAGAGAGAGAGAGAGAGAGAGAGAGAGAGAGAGGAGGGATTCCCCGAAAACGCGCGCGGGCCGCTAATGAATGGATGCAGGTGTCAAAAACGCTTCGCTGCGCTTAAATCCGGTCGTAACAATAATCTATCGGCCGCTCGATCGCCACGATTATGTTGTATATCCGACTAATAAATAGCTCCGTTTTGGCCCTCCAGCCGAAAACAATTATCTAGACTGCAGTGACCGGACAGCCGCGGCACGGGACGCGCGTCGCCTGGGGATCAGAGGGGATTTCGCGCGCGCGTGTGAGTGAGTGTGTGTGTGTGCGTCTGTGCGTGTGCGTGTGTGGTCGTTTTCAGGTGGCCCAGATCGACCACTGTGAGGTTAAGAGGCCATTCTAATGCCATTGCTACCGAATCTCCTCTTTTTCTCTCTCTCCGTTTCTTTCTCTCACACTCACTCCCTCACGCACACGCACGCAGGTACACGGCGGTGGTTGTGAAAGGGAGTGCCCCTTCCGGTGAATGTCGGCCGTTTCTTTTAGAGCCCGCTTCTTGTTGAGGGCGTCTCCGAGAGTGCTGGCATGGCCGGGGCGAGGCCGCCGAGGTAAAACGTAAACGCCTGTTGGTTGCGCGCCTCGGACCCACATAACAACTCCCTCTCGCTCTCTCGCGGATGTCCTGATTTTTATTGTAACTTTACAAAACGTCTCCCTTTTGAACCAGAGTGAGGGGACGGATAGAAGTTCGCACCCCGTTCGATCCCCGACTAGTCCGCAAGTCCAGCTCCGGCCCGGAGATCCGTATCCATTAATTAGTGCAAAGCAGCCAGCGGGGCATCAATCTATTAACGAAGCGGAAAAAGTCGGGGTCCGCCCTTTTTCCGGGTTCGAATACCCTCTTTCGCGTTTTCTGGATCCTCTTTTTTCCCCTCCTTCCCCCCCTCTCTCTCTCGTTGCCACGCATTTTTTTCTTCCTTCTCTCGGCAGAAGTCATGTGCGAATACCACTTGCTGGCTTAACATGAGTCCATTTTACGACCGGAGAAAAAGGAGCGCGGGAGGATGGGGGGCTCGGAAGAGAAGGGGAGGGGGAGGGGGCGGACGGGGGCGTTATCCGGAGAGCTCGCGTTTCAATTAAAATGATCGAGAGGCCCACGCTGCCGGGTCCCGACTTTTCGTAGCGAAAGCACTCACCATTTGACCCCTCGCTCCTCCCTCACCCGCCTGCTAAAACCACTTTTTTTTTTCTCTTTTTTTTTTGGTCTTGCTGCGTGTCACAGGAGGGCTTGCTGGCGTAAGGTGCTGGAAAACAATTAGTTTAATCAACATCCGATAAGTTTGATGAACCTTGAAGACTAGTACTAGTTGTCTCTGAGTAATGTTACCTCCTGTAAAAAATGAAAAGAAAAAAAAAACAGAAAAAAATATTGCCGAGCTTTTTTTCTTCTGCTTCGAGTTTGAACTTAGGCGGCATTTTTGCCGCGTTTTCAGAGTGTGCCTCATCGGGAAAGGTGATGGATGCGAAAGCCATTCATCAATTTGCGCGGCACGGGGACCTGCTACACTAAAACCGCATCTCGCAACACCGCGACGGCCGACACCAAAAACACTGCCAAAAAATAATAATAATAAAATAACAAGAGCCACACTGCAAAGCAAAGGCGGGTGGCGACGGGGGCGCCATCTGTCTTCAAAGCCATTATCCCCGTCGCCGCTTAGCGTGACAAAAATAAGAACAAGCTTATTTGCGAAAATGAAACATGGTCGTGTTTAGTGCACGGCCCTGCCTAATTACCCAGTCACGCACGCGTGTCGAGCACGGGCGTGTCGCACGCTCCATTTGCTAACGGACTCACCTGTCATCAACGCCCGGCACGCCCTACAACCACCAAAAAAAAATAAAAATAAGTCGGACTAATAACCGTTGCCACCCCCCCCCCCCCAAAAAAAAAAAAAAAAAAAAAACCTGCCGCTGCACTATCGCGCATTTCAACAACTAACACGGTTACACCAAGTTGCCTAGCAGAGACAAAAAAAGTGAATGAGAGATGGGTGCCCGTTTTCTTCCAGAGCGCCGCCTTAAAAATGTCACTCGTGTGACTACGATCCTATATGGGTGAAAATTAGCGGCGGACACAGAGAAGGGGCGCGTCGCTTTGCGTGCAGCCGGCAGGGAATCCCCACGAGTGTCGCGGGGGGTCCCTCAGGCCCTTGCCCGCACGCGTGTCCGTGTATGTATGTGTGTGTGTGTGTCTGGTGCCAACTACCGAACAACCAGCCCGCCACAAGCCGACAAGCCGACCAGGTCCGGGCCACGCGGTGCACTAAATGCTCGGCCAGCACGAAGGGTTGCCTACCCTAATGAAGAGCACCGCGCCGCTAATGACAAAACAACGACAAAAGCAGCAACAACGACAACAATTTCCAACAGGGTGCGAGGCGTTCGGCAGTTGCAGGTGTCTGTCATTCGCTATTCATGGAAAGGGCGTACTGCCGACGCGAGCAGCGTCCCGCGGCCGCCCTAGAGCCCCCCCCCCTTCCCCCTCCCCTCCTGAAGGAGAAGAAGGAGAAGTGGCAGCATCTCTCCGCGCGCGCCTCGCCCCGCCCGGTCAAATAGACACAAAACCGCCACACAAACACATCAAACGGGGCATGAATCGGCGCGATTCCTGCCGCCCCGCTGCAATCTCGGCCATTTTCCCGCCAAACTCCCAGCGGAGATGATCCCGGCCTCGGCCGCCTCGACCACCACCTGGGCGTCGTGGAGGCCGCATTCCGCGCGCCCCGACGTTCATTCGTCATCGCCGAGCCCCGCCAGCCACATTGTGACACTCAGCCAGTCGGAATAAGTTTGCACATGTTTGGAGTCGACCGGACCCTACCGATACGACCACACGCGCATCCAATCTCTGCTGGGCCAACACAACTCTTTTTTCCTCCGAATGTACTTGTCGCGCGTTTTGGTTTGTTTTTCCGGGTAATTGGCAGAGTGCTGGAACGCTCCCTTATCTGCAGGTTAAGCCCTCGGCCCGCTTGGAGGACAAAAAACCAATCAGAGCAAAACCGCGTAGAGCGGCAGGGCGGCACGCCTCAAAGGCGGTACTGAATTTCCCTCGCCGCTTTGGCTGCTGGGCTAATCAGGGGAAAGGGCTTGGCAAAGGACGAAGGGACGCCCCGTCGGGCACGCCCAGCCCTTCGAAAAGGCCGGCCGTCGCTGGGACTCGAACCCGGGACTCGGGACATCGACTTTTTTTTTTTTTTTTTTTTTTTTTTTTTTCAACGCGCTTCGGTTTGCTTATGTTAGTCGCGAACACTATCGTTTTCAATTCCATTCCACACTCACAGTGGTGTGTGCGTGTGAGTGTTTTTCTTTGTGTTTTTTTCCCGTCTTATCCTTTTCGCGAACTCTTTGACTATTCCAGACGTGGTGCCGATGGAGATCGCATAGTGAAATGCAACCAAGAAGTAGTGCACCACACCACGTCCTCCTGAAAAAAAAAAGAAAGAGAGAGAGCCAAAAAAAAAAAGGAAATCAAGAGACGCGGTTTCATTTTTCATGAGACCCTTTGACAGCACCGTGGCTTGGCTGCGGCGCAAGCCTTTCGCGATCAGATGCATGTCGTGCGTGTGTGTGTGTGTGTGTGTGTGTGTGTGTGTGTGTGTGTGTGTGTGTGTGTGTGTGTGTGTGTGTGTGCCAGTACACGGTAACATGCACCAGCGCGTACTACTTGGTGGTGGTGCCGAATAATAGATCCACGCCCAAAACGCCAGGGCGGCGGCGGGGGTTGAACCATCGACACGACGGTCCCGGCGTCGACGTGTGGCTTGGCGACGACGGGCGGTGCATTTCTACAGACGCGCCATCCATTTTGCAGCACAGGGCGCCCCTTCGCCACTTCTTTGTACAGCCGGCAGCAGCGCCGCGCAGCGGGCTGAGAGAGGTGCGGTGCGCAACGGCCGAAACCTCACCGAGCACTCAGAGGTGCAAAGCAGCGAAAACGCAAAAATATGTCCTTGCAAGGGTTAAATGCTGCTGGAAAGGGTTCAACGTTTTAATTATTCTTTTTTCTGGCAGTGTGGCCACGCCCACCCTGCGGCCACGGCGGCCAGCGCGACGACGGCTCGTCGCCGCAAATCCACATTTTGTGCAAAGAGTGAGTCACACTCCTGGGCCCCGGGCGACAGCAGCAGCGGCGCCACAAGAAAGGAAAATGTAGAAAGCAGATATTTATTTTTGCCGCGTCGTTTTGTCGCCCTGGTGGCCCGGTCCGCGTGATAAACCAAACTTTAAAGCCCCCGAGGTGTCCTTGCGGGTCTCCCGGCCGTGCGAGGACGGGGCGGGGCGGGGGCGGAGTTTCGCCGGAGAGAGACTTTTTATTCGTCGCGACGTTGGCAGCATCCCGGCGGCCCATACGTCGCGTAAAATATAACGATTATGCGGTGCTCCTTCAAAGTTTATTCCTCAAACCTTAAACTTATAGTCGCCCTCCATTACCATGTTGTTAAGGTAACGGTTTTTATTGCCTTTTTATATAGCAGGCCGCTCCCCGCCGTGATTTTTGCCTGCTGCTCCAGTGCGTGGGGCTTCCCCCTTATCTCTGCTGCCTCTCCTCGGCCCCATTCTCGCACACTCACACACACACTCTCTCACTCACACACACACACACACATTGACGTCGTAAATTTTATTTAAATTTAAATAGGTAAGCGAGCGGGGCGTGCCCTGCTACTGCGCGCGGTGGGTTATGAGAAGTAAAGCGTTACGCTCGGCTCGGCTCGGCTCGGCTCGGCTCGGCTCGGCTCGGCTCGGCTCGACTCGGCTCGGCTCGGCTCGGCTCGGCTCGGCTCGGCTCGGCTCGGCTCGGCTCGGCTCGGCTCGGCTCGGCTCGGCTCGGCTCGGCTCGGCTCGGCTCGGCTCGGCTCGACTCGGCTCGGCTCGGCTCGGCTCGGCTCGGCTCGGCCGTTATGCAGCGGCAGCACAGCAGCAGCAGGTTTCGTCTCTGGAGACACGGGGCCACGGCGCAAGGCAAACACAGACCGGAAAAAAAGGAGTCGCTTTTAACGGCGGGGAAATACAAAGCAAAAATCCCGCCTCCTTTTCCTCCCGCCATTACCATCGTCACACACACACACATACGCACACACATACACGTAACCACGCACACACACGCACACACACGCTCTCCGTGTCGCGAGGTTCGCGGCGTATTTGACTGCGTGCGAGGGTCAGCCTGTTACGCGCGGCCTAAAGACGCGTACGGGGACGGGTGCGCCCCTGGGGAGGCCCCGCTGCCCCGCAGCCTCGCAGGTACAAGGAAAAGGGGTTATAGAGCGGCCAAACCTCTTCGAATTTCAGTAAACAAAGTCCTTTTTCTTTTCTGCGTCAAATTGGCCGTTCTCTCTTTGTTTTCATTTCACACACAGCGCGTCGGAGGTTGGACCGCGTCGCCTGCGCCGGTCTTCCGGCCCGCTGTGCGCTGCACTTGCCGTCCGTGGAACCTGTTGTGGCGAGCGGCTGGCTGGCGGCTGGCGCAGTGCCGCCCTCCCGTCTTCTAATTAGGAGCCCATTGTCCCGGTGAGTAAAAATGTCTCCCTCTTTTTACCGCCATGGCGACTCTGTGACGTCGCCGGGCGCGCCGCATGGGGCAGAGCGGAGCGGGGCGGGGCGGGGCGGGGCGGGGCGGGGCGGGGCGGGGCGGAGCGAGGCACCCCGCGGTGGCGGCACCCTGCTTGATTGCGCGATGCCCGCCCACTGCTGCCACCCCCACCCCCTCCCCCTCCTCGCCTTCTTCCACCACGTCATCCGTATTTGTGTTGCCGGTACAGTATGCTTTCGCCTTCTCAATCCATCTGTCAGTGATAGCCGTACGAGTGCGGGCGGCCGCGGCGGCGGGGGTGGGGAGGGGGTGGGGAGGGGGTGCTGAGGGGGTGCTGAGGGGGTGCGGAGGGGGTGGGGAGTCGCGGGAGGGTGACAGTAAAACATTGTCAAGTGCATTTGGCGGCGGGGGTGGCCAGGGTGTCAACCTATTTGTTGCACTTGTTCTGTTTGTATGGGAGTAATTGACGCACTGCTCCTGACCAAGTACTTGGCGAACGAGGAGGCGGGGCGGGGCGGGGCGGGAGACATGGGCGGTCCATCTGTGCAGGCACTACTAGTGGTGGTGGTGGTTGTGCCGTGCATGCGGCATTTTACTGGAACGCTAACAAAGGAAAAATTTCCAAGTCCAGTGTCGACAACTTTAAAAAAAAATAAAAAAAAAATAACGAAGTACATAAACGAAAAAGGGCGCGATTGTCACCTTCTCCGAATGTGGGACGCGGTGTGGGCCGCGTAGGCCTCCGCTACTAATGATGGCCTCAAATACGCGGCGGAAATTGAGTCCACGTTGTAAAACTTGCCCCCCACCCCACCCCCCACCCCGGCGCCCCGCCAATCCCCTTCACTGCTTCACGCGCGACTCGATATCCATATTCATATTCGCGTTGCCGTTGGCGAGTGATGTGATTCCATCATCGCCCGAACTGCCCGAAACCGCAGCCGAGACGGCGAAAGGTGTCTTCCAATTTGAATATATATTTTTTTTATGTCTTTATCTCGCACGCGGCTCGCAATCAGTTTCATTGGTCTATGCGGTTATTTTTTTTTGGTAAAAGAGCGAGAGGCAGGGATAGAGGGGCGGGCGCGGGGGAGGAGAGGATCGCTGGGAGCCACTGGGGACAGTGCAATTGGACCCTGCTGAATATGACTCTGCAGCTCGAGTTTTCTTGATGATTCGTTAACTAACTTGCATGCGACTGCGTCATGTTGCAGGCCGACCCTCGCCCCAGCCGTATAATTCCGTGGGCGGTCTTGGAAATTTGGGCCAAACGTTATATATTCTCTCCTCTCTCTCTCTCTCTCTCTCTCTCTCTCTCCTCTTCTGAATGTCTCGCAACGACGAGCGGGATGTGAAATTTGCATTATTTAATGGTAGTTGGCGTGTGGGCTGTGTGGAGACAGACGCGACGGACACTGACCGACAGACAGACAGAGACAGACAGGCATCAGGCAGGCAGCCAGCCAGTCAGCCAGCCAGCGAGACAGCGTGGGGATGAAATAAAAGACAATCGCGAAATTATTGCTTTATTGCTCATGGCTCCATTACGTCGTTCACGGCGCCATGACAATCCACCGCCTTCAGCGTGAGTTGCGACCCGACAATGGCCTTATGACTTGGAGAGGGCTGTGAAAAGGGGGGGGGGAGGCGGCCGGGCAAGACCGGAACCACGCAGTTTTATTCGTCGCTGCACCGACTGCGCGTCCGTAATCAACATCGTGAATCCAATTGAGGCAAACTTTGTTATTCTGGCCGGGAAGCGACATCGGGGAGGAGGAGGGGGGGCTGGGACTGTAGCGCCGAGTCGTAAATGCGAAGCCCGATTTGCGCGCAAAAGTCGAAAATGACGGGGGCACTGGGTGTCGAACCCAAATCTCCCGGAATGAGTTCAACACTTCACCGCCCTCGGCCACCAAGGCTCGAAAGGCAACATTGTTGAAGCGGTGCCTTGAAAGACGGGATCCGTGCCTGGTGAGGGTACCAGGGTTCGACACCCGGTGCGTAACTTTTTTTTCCACACACTTACACTTCACGGTCGTGTCATCGACACCGCCTCATCAATCCGCACACTCGCACACACACAGACACACACGCACAACACATCTAATCAGCGAGACACGCATCGTCACATGTGAACAAAAAACAACAACTAAAAAAGGCAACAACATCCGAAAGTGGCGCGTTGGAAAAGTGCGACCGCGAGTCGATCGACATGCACACATGCGCCAAATAAAAACGGTGAAGTGTGACGTCAGCGCGCGGCAGTCCGCCCTCCGCCGGCCGTGAGGGCTCTGTGCTCCACGACGACGACGTGGACGGGCTGGAGGAGGAAGAGGTGTCCTGGAGCGCTGCACAACAAGGGACTGGAGGAGGAGGGGGGGGGTGAGAGGTTATAGGTTTCGATGTCCCCCCGGGGGTTCGAAACCGTGGCATGGCGTGGTGGGGCGGGGCAGGGCGGGGCGGGACGGGGCGGGGCGGGATGGCGCGGGCACCCTCTGGGAGCATCGCTCATCGTTCGGAGCGGACAGGTTGACGGAGGCACCCGCGCCAACGCCTGCCAGAACTGGCATGTCGCCGTCCGCGACCTCCAAGACGCCGTCCGCGCTGCGCCGCGCTGCGCCGCGCTCCGCTCCTCCCCGCGCCGTCCGAGCAGGCCGCGGCGGCAGTGCTGCGTGCCAAGCAGCGAGCAGACGGCGGTGCGTGGAGGGTGCCGCTGCTTCGCGTTCCGCGGTCGCCGCCGACGGCGTCAGCGCCCCGCACGGCAGCAGCAGGCAGCAGCCCATCGCCAGATCAAAGAATCTGTGTCGGCAGGACTATCACCGCCCCCCATAAAATGTTATGAGAGCTCGTCACGTCGACTCCGTGTGTGTGTGAGTGTGTGTGTAGGTGTGTGCGTGTGTGTGCGCGCTCTCCTATGCCTGGGCCACAACGCCTGCGGGATAGGCAATGTGCAGGATAGGCCACGCGCCCAACGCGCGAGCGGCCGCACTGCCTACCTGCCGGGCGCTTCTTTCGCCTCCGCGCCTCTCTCTCTCTCTCTCTCTCTCTCTCTCTCTCTCTCTCTCTCTCTCTCTCTCTCTCTCTCTCTCTCTCTCTCTCTCTCTCTCTCTCTCTCTCTCTCTCTCTCTCTCTCTCTCTCTCTCTCTCTCTCTCTCTCTCTCTCCTCGCCTCGAACCCTTCCTCGCACCGCGCGTTCATCACCCACATGTCCCTCCTCTTCCTCCAGGCTGCGCGGGCTGCGCGGGCTGCGTGGGCTGCGTGGGCTGCGCGTCCCCGGGGACGGCGGCGAGACGACGCGTAGGGAAAGCTGATATGTGCGCGCAACGATATTATTCCAGGGCGTTCTCCTTCCAGGACCTCCCAGGACCTTCCAGGACCTACCGAGGATTACGCCGGAATCCAGTTTGCGCCCTGCAGGCGCTTTCCAACATTTCCCGCGCAAGGGGAAGAAACGTTTTCCAAGGCTCTTATTTCTGCTGACTTGCTCTCCGCATGTGGAATCCGTTGGAGGGGTCACACGTTCGGTTCGAGTCCTGTTTAGCGACTCTGGAGTTCGAAACGTGTCTAGAGCTCTGGCCGCCTGCGCCGGTCTTCTGGCCCACCGTGGATGCAGCACCAGCCGCTTCGTTAGGCGGTTATTCCGCGACTGCAATAAAAGTCGCGAGGAGTTGATTGCTTGCGCGCGAGGCCGCGAGACCTTTGTTTACTTGACACGCTGATCGTAAATTTCACGCCTCGGCGCCGCAGCCTCCAATGACGCAGTGGTGCCAATCACCGCGCCTCACGCGCGCTACGTGTCACAAAAAGAAAAAAAATCGAGTGCAGGTCGCAGGGATAATTTTTTCCGCTGCCAGGATAACGCGTCACTTACCTGTTTGGTCGTTTTGGAGTGAACGTGCGTGTTTTTTTTCCTATACGTGGTGCTCTCATCGGCTATTGAGTTGGTTCGTATGAATGAGTGAGTTTCGCTGTCAGTCAATCAATTCATTTTTTTCTGTCCGTGATAATGTGCGTGTGTGTGTTTTTTTGTTTTTTTTCGTTGAAAGCGAGGGGTAGAATGAGTCGAGAAAGTAAGGGTCTGAGGAATACTAGGTCGAGGCATTCCTGTCGCAAGGCACACAAGCGTAGGGCCTGCCAGCGAGCAAGGTGCGAACGGAGAAAAATACCAGGTGCGAATTGAAAAAAAATTACGAGGTGCGAAGTGAAAATAAAAATCCAGGTGCGCATTGGGAAAAAAAATACCAGGTGCGAATTGGACAAAAATTCCAGGGTCCTCCCCAGACCCCAAGAATAGCTAGTCGCCGCTGTTGCGCTGCGGTCGGTAATTGTCGCTGCAACAACACCACTTACGGCGCAGCACCCCCATCTGTCGCTGCGAGACGAAGCCAAACGGAATGGACTCGGCTGCTCTGCGGCAGTCTGGTCGGTCCGCTCGCCTAATTGAGTGTCGTCGCGCCGCCGATCGTCGAGGCGCTGCAATTGGCCGAATACCCACGGTCGTGGCGCCGCCGACCGCGCGGGGCGCCGCTGTGTTTTACTGATTCCGGGGCGGGCGTGCCCGAAGGCGTGCGCGCCGCGGCGCGTGCGTGCGGTTCGCGCGCCACGCGGCCGCCACGCGCCGACCTGTTAGGGCGGCGGCCACTGAGCGCGAGCAGCGCAAGCACCCAGCAAGCCATCCAAGGCAAGTGCAGCACATCTCTGGAAGATTTACCAACAATGTGCATTTCTTTGAAAAAAAAAAAAAAAAGAAAAAAAAATTAAATTGCATTTTTGTTTTTGCCGCGAAAAGTTTGGCCATATATTTACATTTTGTTGTGAGCACACTGCCGATCTGTATAATCTTCGCGCCGATACGATGATAACGACTTGCAGTGTGTCACACTGTAACGCGCCGCTCGCCCCCACTGCGCGTAATACAGCGCAGTGAAGCGCCCGGCCTCATTCATACGTGCTTTATTTCTCACTTTTTCTCCCAATTTTTTCTACAATACTTTCTATCCTTATCATTCATTTTTTCCCTTTTTTTATGTGTGTGCGTGTGTGAGTGCGAGAGAGAGAGAGAGAGAGAGAGAGAGAGAGAGAGAGAGAGAGAGAGAGAGAGTCGGTTCTGCGCGCATCCCCGCTGTTTCGCAGGGCGCGGCCACCAGTTTCTCAGTCTTACATTCTCTGTCTCTCTCTTTGCATTCTCCCCCCACCCCTCTCCTCTGCTGCACCCTGGCCTGCACCCTCCCCGGTTCCGCACTGCTGGTTTCACAGTGGCTTGACCCCGTATGTTGCCCGGCCACTCGTCACCCCTCCCCTCCCCCACCCCCTGAAGAGTGACGCGCCCCGCCGCGACCCGCCGCGACCCGCCGCCGCCACCTCTTCCATCCTCCTCTGCGGTGTTTATGTGGAAAATTGCGATTTACGTTCGGCTCATTTTTCTCGGGGTTGCTCGGCCGGTCCGGCCGGTCCGAAGCAGATGACGTCGTCGTGCGTATGAGGGGGGCATTTTTCCGGGTGTGGCCGCTTTCCGGCCGTTTCCCGAACGCTTTACCACCGCTTTCCGGTCGTTTTCCGGGCGCCTTCACCACCCCTCGCGCACATTGAATAACAAGCTTCCGGTTAGTGTATCGCACTTCCGGTCGCGTGGCCACGCGCCGCTCGAGCCGTGATAAGGAAGGACGGTCTCTCGAGTGTTTCCGGTTCCTGCCCGCGGACCTGGCGCCCCGATCGCAGTGACCTACTGCTCTCCTCCAAACAACAACAACATCAACAACAACACTAATTCAGTGGAAACAAGGCCAAATGGCGGTATTACACGCCACCGTTCTAAAAACAATGTCGCTCTGCCGGAGCCACCCCGGAGCCGGCCGGAGTGTTTGCCAGACTGATCCTCCGGGTAATCGAGGATCAGCCGGAGGGAGCATTTGCATCGCCAACAACCATGCAGAGCCCTGTGCAGCGCTGTGACCTGGAAACGCCCATGCCGACCAGAGTGACCAGGGAAACGAGATTTCCTACCTGCAAAGTGTTTGAATAGCGGTCAGTAAAGACACACTCACACACATACACACGCACGCACGCACGCAGACACACATGAAAGAGTTAAAGTTTCCCGTTCTTTTTTTTATCCCCGTATTGTCTTAAGGAACATAAGCTGTAGAGTGAAGGCAAACAGGGGAGGGGCCCGGCCGGTTCCTCGCTACTGTTCTTTTGTTTGATGTAATGGACCTGCTGTACCAGCACATCCCTCCCTCACCCCCTCGTCGTCCTCCTCCACCTCCCCTTAACCGTCTGTCATCTTTTGCACATTTCCCCCTTCCCCCTCCCCTTCCCAGCTCATTCCGTCATTCGGTTGATCAATGAGCCCGCCAGCGTAAAATATGCCAATATGGCATTGCGGTGAGATGGCCACCCCCTTGGCCACCCCCCGCCGTCTCATCCTCATCCTCCCCCCCTCCCCCCTCCCACTCCAGCCTCCCCTCCCCTTCTCCCCCTCCTCAGCCTCCCCTCGGCTAAGCAGCCCCGGACAAGTAGCGAGCCTCTTAATTTGGAAATCAAAAACCCAGCTCGAAAGTGGTGGCGGCGGCGGCCTTGTGGTGGTGTGTGGGAGAGGTGGGCTACTCGCAAGGGCCGTCTTCTTAGCATCTTGAAGTCGCAGGCATGCGACAATTATTATTTAATTGGCAAGGAAAAAAAAATTACCTTGGCATGGTGTTTGAACTGCCGACCACCAGGCCGAGCGCGCGGACAAACCTCCGCCAGCCGCCGCGAGAGTGCGCTGCGCGCGCCGCGCCACCGCTCCCTCGCGGTGGCAGTGTTGGATGCCGTGGTTAAGTAGTCAGAGAACTGGCCGTCAGACTCATGAAGATCGAACGTGATCACTACGACGACCACCGCCGCCCGCCTGTTTGATGAGCATTCGTTTTCCTCTATAATGCAGTGGCGTATAGGGTTACAAGGCTCCGCGCCACTTGCCCCCTCCCCCTCTTCATTTCCCTCCCTCCCTCCCTGCCTCCGTTGACTCTGTGTTGCAGATTTGCCGTGCGCGACTCGGCCGTCTGTTTGTTTGTTTGCAGCACACACGTTTGCAATCAGTGTCGGCGGCCTGGGAACGCCAGGGCGGGACCAGTGGACCGGGGGAATGGGGGGGGGGGATACGTTGGATAAGTCGAACGGATGGGAAGGACAGCGGCCGGTCGTGTGCCTGCCGTCTTCCCTTATCGCAGCGTGCCATCGCACTGCGCGCCAGAGCGGCTAGCCGCGCTAGCCCAGCCGGCAGATGGGTCGTTGGAGCGCGTCGCAGCGAGCAGGCTACGTTTCATCACCTTCTCTCCGCGGAACCCTAATCCACCCCACCAAGCTCTCCGCTCTGACCTCTCGATTTCTCAATGAGTGGAATTCGATACTGCGGAGTAAAAAACCTGGATCGGCTCGCGCAAAGTGGGCGCCTCGGGTGTCGGGACGGCCGTTGGAACGACCAACCTTGACGTCCACTAAGAATCCCACTTTCGAAAAGGAAAAAAAAATAATAAAAACAGCGCAGCGTTTTTGTAAAGCTGGGAGGCGGAATGTTGTGACTTCCCCCTCCTAGGAAAGAGAAAGAGCATGCAGATGGCTGGTGGAAAAAAAAAACAGCAACAACTAAACAAATTATGCATATCGAGGTGAAATGGGTGAACCCTTTTAGAACTTGAGGCGGAGACGCACACGCGCGAGTGAAGTTGGCTAAATTATTAATGGAGGTTGCGATGATAAATCAAGTCCTCGCGCTTCGACTACGGAACACACACACCAACACACACACACAGGCCGCCTATTTGCATGGCCCTACGAAATGCAATGTAGTGGAAGAGGGCGCGCCCCGTCCGGACTAATAGCTACCCATTCACATTCACATTATATATATGCGGCGCGTCCCACACCGTGTCATTATCGGCCAGGATTCGGATAAAAAGGCTCTGGAGGCACGTGTGGATGCACCTGGGTGTACGTGTGTGTGTGTGTGTGTGTGTGTGTGTGTGTGTGTGTGTGTGTGTGTGTGTGTGTGTACGTGTGTGTCGGCGAACTTGGCGCTGTGTCGCCAGCGACAGCGAATTAGTCGGACAATCAATTGCAATCGAAAGGCTATCTATATTCGGCGCGACTAGGCCTGCCGGGCCGAGGGCGAGGGGTGGGGGAGGCCGATCGTGACAGCGTTGCACTCATCCCGGAGTGGTCTGCCATAATTCTGGTGAATGGGGCGCCGTTGCATTTGTCTCTGTGATGCTTCTCATGTTATTATTGGGATAGGTGAAAGCGGATGTTGGAAACGAAAGACAATTTAAAATATCTCAAAATGTAATTCACGGATAATTTATTTTTCTAGTTGAATTTTAAAACACTCCTGTAATCATGGCGTGTCAATTCGGCGCGTAAATACGGACTGTCATCATCATGGGCAACACGGCAACCCTTCCTACTCGTCCTTGAGAGGCTGCCGAGGTGGACAAAGGGGGTGTATTTGGAGACAAACAGGCCGCACCTAGCCGGGCGTTGGAGAGAGAGAGAGAGAGAGAGAGAGAGAGAGAGAGAGAGAGAGAGAGAGAGAGAGAGAGAGAGAGAGAGAGAGAGAGAGAGAGAGAGAGAGAGAGAGAGAGAGAGAGAGCCGCCAACACTGCCAATTAGGCAGGCACTCGCAGTAATTCGCGCACGCGCCACACAAAGACCCTCGAGTGGCTGCAGCGGCGGCCTTGCGGTGCAGTGCTCACTGTGCCACTCGATCTCGCCAAGAAGCGCGTCTCCACCCCTCGCACCGCCAGCCGCATCCTCTTTTATTGTTTTTTGTCCCGTGTAATCTGCCCGCACGCACCACGACGCCGATCTCAAGCCTAAGCGACAATTATTCCTGTTGCTTGATTGTTTTTTTTATTTATTTTTTTGTATTTTAGATTTTTTTTAAAATAAAATTTTAGGGGGGCTAGCCGTGAAAAGCAAACCATGACGAATCTAGTGTGTGTGTGTGTGTGTGTGTGTGTGTGTGTGTGTCTGCTCAGAGTATCACGTGACCGAGACAGGTTGCACACCATATGGGCCCCAAAACCGCACACTCTCGGCACCACCACGACGACATAAGCCTCTGTGTGTGTGTGTGTGTGTGTGTGTTTGTGTGTGTGTGTGTATGCGATCAATCTCAGAACACTGCGAGCCCAGTCCCGCGGCAGCAGCAGCAGCAGCCAGGTCACGGGTCGCTGGCTGTAGAGGATGGGTGCTGGTGCAGCCAGCAGCGCGCTGTGTTGCACGGCTTGTTGCGTGGAGCCTGGCCGGCCTGCCCACGGCCTGCAACCCCCTCACTCACACGGAGACGCGCTCGGACGCACACAGACGCACACACGCGCGCGCGCGGACACACGTGCGTGCGCACACAAACAAGTGAAACGCATACTCGAGGGTAATTGTGATTGATCGCTTTTTATCCACCAGCCGCGCGCATGCACCCACCGGCCGGTGTCTGTTGTTTTTGTTGTTGTTGTTGTTGTTGTTGATTTTGTTAATGTTTGTTTCTAGCCAATCATCTGGACAGTTCTTAAATGCGACGAAAAATACTTTTGAAACTTTGGTGAACTGTTCGTTCGTGTTGCACGACACTCACGGCCTTCCCTGCAACAACGAGCTCTTGCTGCAGTCAGACTTGGAGGCTCTACGAGTTTTAAAAGAATGCGGCTCTAAATGCGTCTCCATTGTCCTTACGCTCGCGTTTCCGCGGCCATCATTGTTGCAGCCTTCCCATTTCAAGAAAAGCTGCCCAGAATCCAGTAACCGTTCAAAAACAATTTCAAAAACCCAAGTCGTTGTTTTTGTTGTTGTTACTGGTTGTTGTTGTTTTTGCTGACGGCCGGCCGGTGACAGTGTCGCTCCGTATTTGCATAGTTTGAATGGACTTCGTCAGTTTTACTATCTGTTCCGGACTTGTGGAGACGCGAGCCATACAAGTTGTCGGCATTACCCCTCCATTGTCGCCACAGGCAGATGACGCGATGCTCGCCTTTTTCTTTCCCTTCCAATTTTTTTTTTTTTTACGAGTGTACTTTTCGTCCGTCTTGTTCATCGACACACACGTTTATGCGGCGCCCGTGAGTTGGTGCTTTTTGAAACGCGCGCATAAAAATGAAGCTAAGTAAGTTTGTGTCCTGTGGAGGGGAGCGCAGGGTCCCCATCACGCCAGACGGTGGCCCCGCGCTTAAAGATTAAACAATTCATTCGCGTTACACGTGCCAAAACAGACTCGAAAAAAAATGGAGCGACGCCGGTCGTTGTGTTCACTTCAGTTTTTTTTTTTTGTGTGTCTTTGTGACCAACATCAAAACCAAAAGTCGTGTTTATTTTATAGCTGTCCATTCATTCGTTGAATAAAATGAAGAATTCCAAGAAATTTTAAAACAAGACCAGGAAATTTCTTGAAACTGTAAACCCTTGCCGATCAATGGGGGATGCGGAGGCAATACGGCGCGGAGCCTCACCTTGCCGCTGGGACCGGATCAGAAGCGTGATCACGTGATGAGACAGCGGCGCGCAAACATCGGTGGGACTTTTCAATGGGATTACGGGATGCACTGCGCTCGGTGCGCCGCCCCCATCGCCGCGTCGCTCCGTCTCTCTCGCACTCGTGGGGCGTCCCGCTCGGGAGCGAGAGAGACGGAGCGACGCGTGTGTGTGCGGCGGATGAGCCGCGCTTCCACCTCGTTACCCGAGCGTCAGTCACCGGACGACGAAAGGGGTGACGACCTGAATTTAAACGGTGGCGCGCGAATCACAACAAACAGGTCAGTGACAAGGAAAAATCGAAAAAAGAAAAAAAAAATCGCCGTCGCCGAAAATGGATCGGCAGAAGATTCGAACACGACTCGTTCCGAGTGCCGGCCGGCCACCCGTTCGTTCCGAGAGCGCCGTCGGGGCACCTGCTGCTGCCCGGCCCGCAGCGCGCCAGCCAACAACAGCTGGGCGGGGAGCATCCCCCAGTGCGGCCAGGACCAGCAAGCCTTGAAATTTGAAACCAGTGCAGGCGGCCAGGCAGACTTATCAGCGATAACTCAAGCCGCACTCCCCCCACCCCTACCGGCTCATCCCCTGCTCAACCTGCTGCCGCCGCCGCGCCCCGCTGCCGCTGCTGCTACTACTGCTGCTTAGTTTATTTTTTTGCCCGTCGAATAATGACCCGGCTGTCCCCTGTAATGGTCCTATTTATTCCTCGGCGCTGCGATGCACTGCAAGTGGCCAGAGTATTATCTTTCTGAGGATGCGCGGCTCCATGTGGCGCGAGCTGGCGCGCCGCGTGGTAGGGGTGCGTGGTCAGCTTTACTGGCGGGGCGGGGCGGGGCGGGGCGGGGCGGGGCGGGGCGGGGTGAGGCGCGCGGGGCGTTCCACATGGAGGAGCCCGCGAGGAGGTGACAGCTCGCGCGCCAACTTTTGCCCTCCAACAACAGCAGCAGCAACAACAACAATAACAAAACTGCTTTAAAAGCGCGCGCCGTCGCCATCAAAACGCCGTACTACACTGTCCAATGCTTTTAAAAAAAAAAAAAAAAAAAAAAAGGAGCGTTTGGCGCTGCACGGCAAAGACGCGTGGCAGTGCGGCTGGAAAACGGAGGGAAACCGGAATCGCTTCGCTCGGCCACCAGCAGCACAATCACACAAACCAAAAAATGAACTTTAAAAAAGTGAACAAAAAATGTCGAGACGAATGGCTAGCTAAATAGCAAGACAATAACTGGCGGCAGATGACTGACGTGTCCGGTAATGTCTTGCGATTTGTAATTATAGCCCCGTTGGCTCGGCTCGGCTCCACCCCGCGGGGGTGATTCCGGCAAACGTCGCCTCTTGATGACGTCACTCGCACGCTCGTTCACTCATTGCTATTCATAACCGCGGAGGCGGAGCCGACCAATCAGGATCGCCCAATGATTCTCGAACGCCACGCTGGTAAAAAGTCTGATCAAATCATCGATCAAAGTGAAGTTGATTTAGTTTTCGTGTTTGATTCGACTGACTACATAACACTTTGGACAATTTCACGTGGTATACATTTTTTTAATTTTTTTTTTTTACAGTGCCCACTCGCATGTGGATACAGCTCGGGAAGTTTTGACGCTCCCCCGCACTCTGAGCAGCAGTGTGGTGGTTGCGGTCCGGAGGTGTGATACGACGAAACCGCAGGAAGCGAAAGAAGACTCTGGGTGAAAAAGGGGGGGGGGGGACGACGACGTGGACGACGGTTTGGGCCTGCTCTGGAAAAGTGCATAATCATGTCACCCCGGCTCGGCTGCTCGGCGGCCGGGCGGTAGGGCTTCCAGCGGCCGGGGCACCGTCCTGGAAACTCTGCTCACACCCCTCAACCAAGCCCGGCAGCCCAGGCCCAGGGCCAGGCCCAGGGCCGCGGGGACCACTAGTCGATCCATCACTTTATGCCGTACATGAGCACAACACACGCACCCACACACGCGTATTGAAAAAGGGAAACAGCACGCACCAGCGGAAGAAGAAGAAGAAGAAGAAGAAGAAGAAGAAGAAGAAGAGGGGAGGAAGAAGAAGAAGAAGAAGAAGAATAAGAAGAAGAAGAGGCAAGTAACAAACGAGGCTCGCTTCGATGGAGCCGCCCTCATGCGGAAAGACGCGCGGATTACAAGATTACAAGCGTACAGTCGCGAGAAATAAAGGTGGCGCTGGGCATTAGGCGGCGCCTTCTAGCGCCGCGACGCCCTCCGGTTTAATTTGCAAGGCCGAGGAAAGAAGGGTCGGCGAGACCTTGGACTGGCTGCTGCCTGGCTGCTTCGGTAGGCGCGGCGAATTTAAAGTGGCTGTAATGAGGACCCTGATCAGCGCCGCGTCTTAATTCCACAAAGTTGGCGGGAAAAGAAGAGAGGAGCGCGAAGATTGAGAAGGCGGTGGCGCGGCGCCGCGACTCCATGATGCAGAAGGCGGTGATGTATTCCGGCCGGACTAAATAATGAGGTAAAACCGGCCGAGGGTTTTCCCGCCTCCTCGACGCAGACGTGGACGAAGCGACTGGAAATTGAGGCTGACGTGAGAGCGCCGGACGACACAAACATTCGCAGAGCTGTGCCTCCAAGTGTGGACCTCTCAAACATTTTTCGCGGAAAAAATTGAGACTTGAAAATATTCCCTGTGGAGCGCGGCGTGGCGCCGCGGCTATACTCAGGGCCGGCGCCGCGGGGTAGAGACGGCACCGCCGCGACAGGGGCTTTAACAACGAAGACGCTAGCGGGATCTCGCGGGCGGCGCGTGAACCAACGGAACCGAGCTGCGGTGGGGTGGTGGGGCCCCCGAGGGGGTGGCTGTGGGGTGGCCGAAGACCCCTGGCCCGCCAGTCCAGCGCACGCCTCCACCGCGCACGCATTCCGCTCGACACCACCTCGTCGACGGCCACCTCCGGCCTGAGCATCATCAGTGCCGGGGGCACAGTGCCGTATCGAGAGGCCGCGGCGAGCCCTGACACACAGACCGTCTCCAAACCATTATTGCGGTGCCCCAGAGAGACCCAACAGGAAGCACTGCGCGGATCAACGAGTACAAAGTACAAGTTTTGAAACGAGTTCCAAGTCGGGAAAGGTGCACACTATGTCGCCGGTGGCGCGAGGCGGGGAGGGCGAGGAGGGGGGGGGGGGACGCAGCGCGCCCGCAGTGGGGCCGCGCGGCGGGCGGAGGGGAGGCGGTGGTGTGGCCATTGGGTGGCGCGTTGGAGGGGCGGAGCATAACGGCCCTCCCCCACCTTGCACTTAGGTCCCCAGGGACTGCAGCGCTCCCTCCCCCTCTCTCTGTCATCGCGCTTCTCTCTTCGTCCCTCCGTCTGCCCTTCTCTCTCTCTCTCTCTCTCTCTCTCTCTCTCTCTCTCTCTCTCTCTCTCTCAATCCAGCCTCGCGCTGCTCCGAACGCGAGAGAGGGAGAGGCAGGGCAGACACGGAGTGAGTGAGTCACACGGCGGGCAGCCCACTCCATAGAGCGAGGCCCGATTGAAGAACAAGGAGAAAGGTCCCAGAAACAGCGAAAAAAAAAATCAATTTGAAAATGGCTTTTGTGAGGAAGGACACCTCCTTACATACAAGAAAACACACCGGTAACTCCATGTAATAATGAAAAAAAAAATTGCCGAAACGACGACGACTAAGGAGTTGTTTGGAAAAGGGAGCTGCTGGGAGGCGAACCCGTGTCAGAGAAAAACACGCGTAACTCGGTGTCGTAACCGACTGCGCCACCGGCACCTCACGGTCAAGGCTCGGGTTCGTAAGGTTCGTGCTAATTAAGCCGGGCGGGGTGGAGCGGTGCGGGGTGGGGCGGCCCCAGGGGAGGGGGTGGCGAAGCGGGGTGGGGCGGGGTGGGGCGGGGTGGGGCGCGGTGGGGCGGGGTGGGGCGGGGTGGGGCGGGGTGGGGCAGGGTGGGGCGGGGTGGGGCGCGGTGGCGGAGCGGCGCCATTCATGTCGGAGTGACGGGCCCAGCTGACTCTCCAACCTGCGCAACAAGGTCCGCCCCGCGCCCCCGCGGCCCCACGCCCCCGCCGCCCCCGCCGCCCCCGCATTCTCATTACGCCAATGCTGGCGCGCGGCCGCTGGTGCAACGCCCAGCGATGGCCACGTTGCCCAATTCGCGCTGCCATGGCGACACGGCCTGGACTCTGGGCCCCGGCCGAGGTCATCAAGTGCACGCGGCTGTCGTTGTTGCTGAGGGGGTTTGATCCGCCGTCGACGAGGACGACAAGGACGACGAGGACGCGGAGGACGGCACGCCACAACACGCAGTGCAGGGAGAGGGGCGGGGCGCGGTGCAGCCTGCGGGGCGCCCCGTGCTGCTGGTGGGGGTGGGGCGGGGCGGGGCGGCGCAGGGAGGCTCGGCAGTGCAGTGCGCCGCCCGCCGCCCAGTCCACCCCAGACCCTCCCCGCGCGCGCACCAGCCGACCGCTCGCCGCTGAGCCGCACAGCCGCACGTCGACAGCGCGACGCGGACTCACACGCCGCCTAGCTGCTCCATGCTGACGTCGCGCCGCGCGTGACAACCCCACCGTCGCCGTGACCGTGACTGTGTCCGCCGCGCCGCCCGCCGCCGCCGCCAACCTGCCCGCCGCCGTCGGCTCGCCGCCGGCGAGCCCTTGGGCCGTCGGGGCCGTCGGGGCCGTCGGGGCCGTCGGGGCCGTGGGGGCCATGGAGGCCCTGGAGCCGTGGGGACGCAAGCTGTACGACGCCCACCACGGCATGCTGGGCCACCACCAGGGCCACCTGCCGTTCGGCCTGGACGCCCACCACCCGGCTCACCGCGACGCCCACCACCACCACCGCGTCGGCACCACGGCCCTCAAGGAGGAGCCCGGCAGCCAGCTGCGGGCCTGGGTGCACCAGCCCAACCCCCAGGAGCACGTCAGGTGGGCACGACGACGACGACGACATGACGACATGCATGATGAACGGGCCCATTCCCGGAGCATGTGCCACGTGAGCCTCGCTCATCTATTTTGTCAACAAAGCACAATGCGGCTGGCGGACGCGCGGTGACCTTACCGGGAACAGTGACGTGCCAGAGTGTGTTTGCAGTGTGTCTGCCGAGTTCCGAGACGGCAGCGCGACCACCAAACAAAAGGGACCCGCTACATTTTTTAAAACTTTGTGTTTTCGAGCTCGTCATCGCTGCGCTTTGATTCCCGGTTGGCTGCCCGATGCGCACGCCCGGCTGAGGGGTGGGGGTGGGGGAGGGGAGGGGGGGTCCCCAGGGACCGGGGGGATCGACGCCCGGGCGCAAACTTCAGGAGCCAGCAAGCCGGCGGCTTCAAGTCTGAATGACCCGAATGGCTGGCGTCTTCCGCGTCACTCGTCTCGCCTTGGCGCCTCGCCTTCACTCAACAGGGTTCCTTCGCTCGCGTTGTCGTAGCCGAGCGCGTACCGCACCCGATTTCGGGTCCTAGGGTCACGCGTTCGAGTACCGGTACTTTGTTTTAATTTTGCGGCAAGGAAAGAACAGCATATTTCGAAGTGGGAGGAGTGAGAGGAGGAAAAGAAGGGGGAGGAAGGGGTGGCTTTGTTTTTCTCTAGAGTGAGAGGGGAGAGGGATGCAGTGGAGGGGTTGTGAAGACGTTCCGGTTCCTAATTAAGTTTCTTTGAGAAGTCAGCAGCCCCGGCGCTCCGCCCGCACCGCCCTTCGTTTCACACCTCGTGCCCCTCCATCCTCCCGTCCGGCCGACACCTCGCCTTCACTCTTAAAATTTGTGTATCGAATCGGCAAACTATATCTTCTTTGTTTACACATCGTATGTACTAATGGGTCGTAAGCACATTCAAAAAATTCAATTTTTAACTTTTTTTAAAAATTCTTGCGGGTTGTAAATTGTAAAGCTCGTTTTTCAAATACCCCGCCCCTCAATTTGAAAGAAATCAAATTAAGATGGTTTTTTTTTGTGTGTTTTTTATTTTTTAGAAATTCAGAGAAGGATGGCACTAATGGGTCCATGCATTATTGATAAATCGAGAACGGAGAGAGAAATCAATTCCCTGGACGACATTATCGAGAGCACTTTAGGGGCCACTTGATTATTCAGAGACCCACCGGCAGCATCACTTCTTTATTTTCAGCGAATCGCACTCCGAAAGTTAAAACGAGCAATGCGCGGCAATGAGTCGTCAGCTATGCGTAGTTATTATTGCAACGACGTCTTCGCTGTTGCAGCCTGGGCCTGAGTCGCGCGCACTTCGAGAAGCAGCCGCCCAGCAACCTGAGGAAGTCCAACTTCTTCCACTTCGTGATCGCCCTGTACGACCGGACGGGGCAGCCCGTGGAGATCGAGCGGACGGCCTTCCTGGGCTTCATCGAGAAGGACCACATGGTAATGTTTGCTTTGCTGGCGCTGCGCTGTTTTGCCTGTCACTGGTGGTGTCGCACAGTGGGCCAGAAGACCGGCGCAGCCGGCCAAAACTCTACAAGCGTTTTGAGCGACCCTGCGCCGCGGGTCTTCTGGCCCACTGTGCGCAGACCAGAGCGGCTGTTCTGAATCAGCCCGCGCTGCGTGAATGTCGTGCGGGCTGGGAGGTACGCCCTTGTCTCCAACGGACCGTAATTTGACACATGCTACATGAAACTACACCAATTTGCGCTTATCGAGGCGGTGGCTGCCAAGTCCCTCCGTCGCTCTGTCTCTCTCGCGCACGCGGGGCGTCGCGCTCGGGTGCGAGAGAGACAGAGCGACGAGGGCACTGCTGCCGTTGGCCGCCGCACTGTAACATGTTTGCCGAGTCAACAGAGAGGGCTGCGCACGCCAGCGATGCGCGGCACGCGAGTACAGTCGCGCGTTTTCAAAATTCGACGCGGGAAAACAGAGGAACAGAACGCGCCACTGCGGGGCGCGACAGCTAAATTGGTCTAAAGTGCTTGTTTTCCTTTCTGACCCGTACAGGAGGCGGACGGCCAGAAGACAAACAACGGCATTCTATATAGGTTACAATTATTATATTCAAATGGTGAGTCACGCGCCGTGTGTCCCTGGAGCGTCGTTGCTGCTGCGACGCCTCGCCATTAACACGCGATGTTCGCCTCTCTCTTTCTCGTTCCAGGACTCCGGCAAGAGCAGGATATCTACGTTAGACTCATCGACAGCGCCAGCAAACAGGTGAGTGAGCGACCAATTTAATGGCTGTTTTTTTTTTTTGTTTTTTTTTTTCAATTCTATTATCCCAACAACAACAACATCGAGAGGCCGAGGCGCGCTTGGGCTGCAGCAGCAATGCACGCGCCGCGCCATCGCGAGTGATGTTGTTGTTGTTTTTGTGCGTGTCAAGCCGCCCCCTGGCCGCCCCTGCTGGCCGCCGCGCGTGCCGTCAGCCAATGAACGATGCGCCACACACACACACACACACACACGGCGTCTTGGCTGAGTCGCCCCACACTCCTCGAGGGTCCTGGCCGCCCCGGCGCTACGGCTATTTCAGCGTCCGCTCGGCTCGGGGCTGGGGCGGGCTGGGGCGGCCTGGGGCGGCCTGGGGCGGGGCGCGGGGCGTTGCCATGGAGACGCCGGCGACGACGCGCCCCTCCGAGGGAGGCAGCGCGGCCAGGGCCGCCGCCGGCCAGGGCCCCACGCACACGCACGCACACACGCACACACACACACACACACACACAAACACATACACACACACACACACACACACAAACGGACACAAACACACGGACACACACATAGTGTGCCCACCGCCCGCCAGTCCCCAAGGACGCCATGGTCAGTTCGAACACACAAGGCGCTGTACGGTGCACGCGCCGTCAGGACAAATCAGACGCCGTCGCCGCCGCCGCCGGTCCGACGGAACACCAAAGGCCGCCGTATTTTTCATATATTTCCGCGAGATCCGTATTCCCCTGGGAATAGTTCTTTCCCGCTGCGGCAAAGCCGATCTCAGCTCGTCTCTGCGCCCAGTCCGCCTCGGGCCTGGCCGCTGATTGGAGTCGCGAGGCGCACGTGGCGGTCGGCTACCAATTGCTCTCCGACCGCGGACGCCACCCCGCCCCGCCCCGCCCCGCCCCGCCCCGCCCCGCCCCGCCCCGCCCCGCCACGCTCCCCGATTGTGCAACGTGCAACCCGAGACGGCCCGGCCAAACAGTTTGCTTCTTGATATTATTCTAATTACTACGGCGGGCTTCCCACGACGGCGGCGGCGGCGGCGGGGAGGAGGGTTCGGCGTCGGGCCTCAGCGACACGCCAGCGATGACTCCAAGCGAGTTCTTGTTATCATCCATCATTATCAATTGGCAGCGGGAATTTCCGCGCTCCACGAGTATGGACCACCGACGCACTTTTGGCCGTGGTGGTGGTGTGGCCCTCCAGGGCGTGGCGCGGCGGGGACACCAATAGCCGGCCCCGTTTTCTACTTTCCTCTCCGCGTGCTCGCCGCGCCACCCTCCGCAGCCGCAGCCTCCCTTCCGAGGACGGTCAGCTCCATACCCCAACCCGCGTGGGAGAAACTGCAATCTGAATTGTGCCCAGGAACTGAAGTCGCACTATACATTGCAGTGAATAAGGAGGGCAGTTGTAGTGTGACTTAATTGTTCTTAAAGTGTTCACCAATGTGCTATTTTGTTTGGAAATTGAAGTATGCATTGACCACAGTCTAACTGCAGATAACCAGCTGCAGTTCGAGTGCAGTTAACTGCAGTTAAAATGCAGTTTAAGTACACTTAACTGCTCTTGAACTGTGCTTTAACTGCAAAAAAAGTAGTACTTATTTCGGACGTTTTCAGTTTTAACTGCAGTTTTTTGGACAGTTCCAGACAGTTTCGTTAAAAAAAATATAATTGCGAAAAAATATTTTTTTTTAGACTTGTAGACTTTGTTAACCGCCCTCCCTCGGTAGCTTCCTATTTTTCGCCGTTGTAGCTTGTCATAGTCAGATGAGTAGTCGAACCCGGGCCCCCGGATTGTCGGACCGCAACGCTGCCAATTGCGCTACGGAGACGTCTGCCGATCGAGCTCCAGCGCGGGCGATGCCACTGGCCATGCCCTCGCGCGCAGGTAGACGAGGGATTTCCGCAACTCCTCGCTCGGCGCGGGCCACGCCACCGGGAATTTCCCATCATTTGTCGAGACACACTGATTTGGAAGCAGAGCGGAGCTTCACTCGGCGAAATTTGAGTGAGTTGAATCATTCCAAGGCCCCGACCTTAAAGGACATTTAGGGTGAAGTTGGAAGTACACTTTGACTTCTCGTGTGATGAACTTTAATGGTAGTTTTTGTCTGCATTCCAAATTGAGCCCGGGCCTGTATATGTCTTATACTTGTTTTTACTCTCCATGTGTAAGCAAAGAGCAATTCAGAAGTATATTTAACATCAACACTTGCATTTGAAAATAAGGCGAATTTTAGCTGTGGTTTCAACTACATTCCAAAATGCCAATGTAGACTGCAGTTGGATCTGGTAGCAAAAATGCAGTTTAAGGACAGTTTCTGTCGACTTCAAAGCACATTACTGACTGCAGCGGACAAAACAAAATTGATGACACTTCAAATACAATCTAAGGGAAGAAAAGAACTACAGAAAGAAACTGCAGATGAGCCACTGCAGTTTTAATTGCAGTTTAACTACTGATCCTTCCACGCGGGAAAACAAGCCGGGCCGCAAGGAAAACAGACGGCGCCTCGCGGACACACACACACACACACACACACACACACACACACACACACACACGCACGCACCAGCCGCGCCCAACACCCGCAAGATCCCTCTAATCCCAGTCAATGTATCACGACGAAGACCCCCTGGCCGGCGGGCTCGCCGCGTACGGGGGAATTGTTTTGTACATGTATGTAGAAATGTGGGCAGCTTACAGGGGACACACACACACACATGCGTTCGCGCACACACTGTCTCACAAGGCAAAGGCACCACTGCTTTAATATGCATGAACAAGAAGCACACGCACACACACACGCCTTCTCTGCGATTTAGGGGCTACAGTGTGAGTATGAGTCCGTCTGTGTCTGTGCAAGACAGAGAGAAAGAGAGGTTCTGTAGTCTTGCCAGACGGGAATTGGGTCGCCAAGTATAGATGGATGTATCACCAGAGGCGCGCAGCCCAGGCAGTCAGGGGCATTCCGCTGCAAGTGCCTACTCTGCTTCAGCAGCCCTCTTTTTTTTCTTTTTTTTTTTTGCCGGGTCATTCGCACGGCTCGGCTCGCGCGGCTGAGGGAAACAATTTTTGGCGGCCAAGTCGCGGTGGATACGGCCGCGCAGGACCTCACAACGACCCCATATATAGGCCCGGCGAGACATTCATTCCGCGTATTGAAGGGGAAATGTTATCGGCCGCCAAAGTGAAGACGTTAGAGGGGGAGAGAGGGCAGAGGCACTGCCAGGCATAGCACCAAAAAGAGAAAAAAAAACCTTCACATGCTCAGAAATTTTTCTTTCGCCAAATTATTTTTTTTTCTCCATCGTCAAAATAAATCTTGGAAATTCCCGGAGAACTTGTTGAGCTCGCCTGCGTGATTTTCCAACTTATTTTTACCAGTGCTTCTCGTCCTCTCTCTCGGTGCGGCCATGCGTGGGGCGTGGGGAGGGGCGTGGGGAAGGGCGTGGGGAGGGCGTGGGGACGGGCGTGGGGAGGGGCGTGGGGAGAGGCGTGGGGAGGGGCGTGGGGACGGGCGTGGGGAGGGGCGTGGGGAGGGGGGCGTGGGGAGGGGCGTGGGGAGGGGCGTGGGCGTGGGGAGGGGCGTGGGGAGAGGCGTGGGGAGGGGCGTGGGGACGGGCGTGGGGAGGGGCGTGGGGAGGGGCGTGGGGAGGGGCGTGGGGAGGGGCGTGGGGAGGGGCGTGGGGAGGGGCGTGGGGAGGGGCGTGGGGACGGGCGTGGGGACGGGCGTGGGGACGGGCGTGGGGAGGGGCGTGGGGACGGGCGTGGGGAGGGCCGCCCGCCGCCCCTCGCGATAGTAAATATGGCAGTCTTCAATACGCCCAGGGTATTGGTGCTGATAACGGCGGCAAAGAATAGATCTTCCACATCGAGCAACACGCGGTCCAAGATGACGAATCCGTCGCGGGCACTTCGCGAAAAAAAATAAAAATATTATCACGCACGAAAGAAAGAAAGCATGCTGCACGGCCACACCCGCCGCCACACGACCGCCAATTTATTCAATTTGACTCCGGCGGTGTGGCGCCATCCCCCCGACCAGTGCTCAGCGGAAGCCGGCGGAAGCCCCGCAAATAACATAATACTCCTCGCGCGGGTAAGTGTTTCGAGAGGTAAATGGGCTTCGGATGGCCTGGGCCGGTGGCGCCGGTGGCAGGGGGAGGGGTGGGGGTCGTGTGATCGCGGCTAAAGCCACCGGGCTTAGTGCGGGATCTGAGCACCCAGCACAGCAGCGCACTGGACCGACTTGGCCCGGATCAACGAGTGGTGTCCCCGCGTCGCAGCGCCAAAAGAAAAAATATGTAACGCGTTTGCTTCTCTCTTGCTGTTGCTTTTTTTGTGGGTGGCTTTATGGTCAGCGCGCGGACAATCTTCCTTGTTTTGCGGGCTTATTTTGTTGTTGTTGTTGTTGTTGTTGTTGTTGTTGTTGTTGGTGGTGGTGGTGGTGGTGGTGGTCGGCGCACGGTTCGGTGGGTTGGTACCTGGCCGAGGCAGTGAGGGGCCCTAAGGGCAGCATGTGCAGTGCAGTTGCCTTTGATCATGCGTCAGTAGGATCCATGATGTTCCTCTCACTACTTTTTCGCGAGCAAGCCGACGCCCACATCTACACCTTGCCTCACCAATACACACAAACACGTAACGCCAATACATCCCTTCCATGACCTCTGTCAAGGGCTAGCAGCTAGCCGCTAGCTTCTATGTTATTCCGGTCCAAGAACTAGCCCCTGCGTGCGTGTGTGTGTGTGTGTGTGTGTGTGTGTGTGTGTGTGTGTGTGTGTGTGTGTGTGTGTGTGTGTGTGTGTGTGTGTGGTTGGGTGTCGTGCGGGATGCTCCAGGGCGCTCCAGGACGACAGTGGGCCGGACTGTGTGCCCTGCAAACAGCCGCACTGCCGATGCTTTCCAACATGCTAACTGCCCTCATGAGAGAGAGAGAGAGAGAGAGAGAGAGAGAGAGAGAGAGAGAGAGAGAGAGAGAGAGAGAGAGAGAGAGAGAGAGAGAGAGAGAGAGAGAGAGAGAGAGAGAGAATTTGCCGCTTGCACGCGCACAACGAAGCCACTATATTCTGATTCATAAAACTTACTCGTAGTGTTCTAATTTTATTTTATTTATTTATTTTTGGAAATTGAAACATACCGTCATTCTGTGTATGTACTATTATCTGCGCCGCGTGCGCGGCAGGGGCCGCGCCTGGTGACAATCCCGGGGCCAAACACACACGCACACACACACACACACACACTCACTGCCGTGCGCGCGGCCAAGATAGCAGCAGGCGCACGCGGCGATAAGCGACGCACGCGGCGGCCGGCCAGCAGCCCGCCGCCATCATCCGTCCTTATTACAAGATCCGGAATCACTGGCTGCCTTTATGTGCGTGTGTGAGTGCGTGTGTATCTGGCTGGAAAACTCGGTGGTGCGGGGGCGTGGCAGTGTGCTGCCTTTGTTGATGTGGTCCATGCACGAGTCTGGCTGACAGTGTAAGGGCCCCGCCTTGCCCCCGTGCCTGCGCGGGCCCCTTCACCGGGCCCCACACACTCACACACGCACACTCACGCACAAAAGACGGGTTGAAGGAGCAGCCCGCCCCGACCAATCAGCTTAGCCGCGGCTGCTATTTTGGTCCGGAACATGGCGCGTCGCGGGGCGTGGCGCCGAAAGGCTACACGACGAGGAGCGAGTCGTTCGGCGTCGCGGTGCCGCCGCCGTGTCGCAGCATTGGGGCGCGGCGGCGGCGGCGCGCTGAGGCTGCTGATGGAGTGTGCACAACACGCGCCAGGGGTCGCAGCCACGCCGCCGGCACGCGCACGCACGCACGCACGCGCACGCGGGACGCACGCCCCTGGCGTCGTCATCATCGTGCGAGGCGGCGGTTGTTGCCTCGTTGTTGTCGCAGCGACGCGGCCAGCCCGGAAACGGCGGCGGTCGGCCGGCCGCTCCGTCCGGACGCGAAGCGGGAACATCTTCCGGAGGCGATGGGGCAAAGATCGGCAACGGTTCGGATCTGTTCGGATCTGACAATCCACCGTGCGAGAGAGACGACATGATTCGGTTCCGATGCTGGGCCTCAGCGGCCGGCTACTGGCCCAGCTTCGAGTCCCGGCAGAAGCCTGCATTTTTAACGGTCTCTAGTACCTGTCAGGTTCTTGCAAAAGAAACTCCTCGGCAGGTTCACGTGCCGTGAAATGTTAGTTGCGATTGCAGCTCTAAAATCGCGGAAAAAAAATAACAGCGCTGCCGGGACTCGAAGCTGGTCATCGGTTATGACTGAAACCGGCGCCCCGCGGTTCGCAGGCCAGATCCAACGAGATCCAACCTTCTACGATCTTTGCGATGATGGGGTTCGGGTGACTCGCCTACCGATTGGACATGACTAGACTAGACTAATAAAATTTAAAACGGGGTATTTGAAGACAGGCTTGATCTGCCGCGCCCGCAGAGGGGCAGGGGAAGAAAGGGGGGGGGGGGAGAGCAGTCAGTCACAAGTCGTAAAGGCCAGTGTTTGCAACTGTGAGCCGCTTGGCACTTTACTCTTCCACGTCGTGGTCGTCGTCGTGGTCGTGGGGGAGGGGGGGAGGGAGGGGGGGAGGGAGGGAGGCAGGGAGGGAGGCAGGGAGGGAGGCAGGGAGGGAGGCAGGGCGGGAGGGAAGGCCTCCCTACGATGCCGTTGGCTCGACGCTAAAGGAAGAGAATGGCCCGAGTCACCTGGCCTATCCGCGCCGCCAGAACGACTCTGAGGTTCTTCGCGGGGGACACTGCCCGGAAGAGAAGCTGGGGGAGAAGCCGTCCACGCACTTTTGGCGCCTTTCCAACCATTTTTCCTTTTGCTGTGTTGCAGGTGATAGTGTACGAAGGGCAGGACAAGAACCCAGAGATGTGCCGAGTCCTCTTAACACACGAAGTCATGTGCAGGTGGGTTGACAACGCGACGATATTCATCAATAATTTGACAAATAAAGTTTTAATCCTGTCGTCTTCTTTTTCTTTTTATTTAGTCGATGCTGTGACAAAAAGAGCTGCGGCAACAGAAACGAGACTCCGTCCGACCCCGTGATAATTGATAGGTGAGCCGCCACAATTTGTAACTGCTCTCGATTTCAACCTTTTTTTTCCTTTCTACGCCTTCTTTTTTTCTCCACGCGTCCCGCCCGTGTCGCTTTAATGAGCTAGTTAGTGTTGGCGGCGCTAAGAGGGGGCCGGGGGGTGCGTTCTCGGAGAGGCACTGCTTCGTCTAAATTTAAGCCGCGTCGGCGCCGCGCCGTGCACCCCGAGGTGAGGAAGGAGGAAGGTGAGGCATGTAACTCACAACGGTGCATGGCGGCGTGTGCGTGCGTGCGTGTATGTGAGTGCGCCGCGCAAGGAGCAGGGCCAAGGCGGGCCTGCCGCGGCCGAGCCTGGAGGAGGGAAGAGGACAGAAAATGGCGTCCCGGGGGAGTTGTCGCTCCGGGTACGCCGCCGCGCCGCCGCGCCGCCGCCCCTCGCCGGCCCGTGCTACAGTGGGGTAGCCAGCCTGGCAGGCAGCCGGTGGGGACGTCCGGGCCGCCGCCTCCAGCACACCGCCCCGCCGGCGACGCCTCCACCCACTACGTACGACGTGTTGGTTGCGGCGAGGCGCCGCGCCCAGCCGCGGAGATGGAGTACGGGAACGTGTCAGGCAGGGCCGCCGCCGGGGGCCTCAACTTTAACAAGACCGTTAAAAGCGAACAAAGTAAGTTAGCAAGTTGGGGTTGGGCCGCCACGCCTCCCTTTTCACGCTGCCGCTGCCACCCTTCGGACAACGGCGGCCCGCCGCTGTGGGAAAAAAATTAGCCGGTGCCGGGATTTGAACCCGCAACATTCCGAGTAACAGCCACTTTGGCGCGCTTAGTGGGCTCGCTCTAACGGCCGCAGGCTGCCGCGGCGGCCGGCTAGGGTTGCCATCAGTGCGGTGGAGTTAGGGTGGCCGACTGCTAATGCACACAGCCGGGCAGCAGCCGTGAGCCTTGCTAACCACCAAAATAGCAGATTTTTAGAAATAAATTAAAAGCAAGGGTTTCGCACTGACAACGTGAGATCTGCGACCGAGCCAGCTTAGGGAACAAGACTGCCTTCCGGTGACCGGACCCGGTAGTGGGGCTGCTCTGCCGCGTCTCGGCTGGATCCCCGCATTGTGTGGGCCGAAGGGACCGAAGCGAGCGAAGGGAGGCCCTGGAAGGTCCTGGAAGGCCCTGGAAGGCCCTGGGAGGGCTCCTTATAGAGGGCAGGGATTACGCTCATCAGAAGGCGCTCCCCCACCCCCACCCCACAACTTACTGCAAATTATTTAAATAATAATTCCGGGGAATGAAATCGACGAATGAATGAATGAACGATGAATGAACGGATGAATAATGAAAGCGGCGATCTGTGATCACGCGGTGAGCCGCCCACCCCCGGCGGCGACGCAACGTCACCGGCATTTCCGGATTGGCTCCCCCCTCCCCCTTCTCTCTCTCTCTCTCTCTCTCTCTCTCTCTCTCTCTCTCTCTCTCTCCGCTGGGCGCACGCGACCCTCCAATTACATTACCTGTAGCGTCTACTTCGCCCCCTCTTCTGACTCTCTTATCCGGCCTCGCCGCGTGGCGTGGCGTGGCGTGGCGTGGCGTGGCGTGGCGTGGCGTGGCGTGGCGTGGCGTGGCGTGGCGTGGCGTGGCGTGGCGTGCGTGGCGTGGCGTGGCGTCGCGAGGTGCCCCGCGAATCGCTCTCAGCGCATCGCGTCAAGGAAGCACGACCCGCTGCTCCCTTAGCGGTTCACCACAGTGGACGTCGTGCGGCTAGAAGTCTAACTTGAATTTGATGCCGCGTCTCTACCATGACAGTGACGCAGCTCAATGCTAAGACTCATGCCGCTGGACGTGGATCACCCACACTCACACACTCTCCCGCACACACACGCACACAATGGCCAGAGGGTGTCCAGCGAGTGGTCTCAGATGCGAAGGCACGGCTCGGCAACCCCCTGGCTTACTCCGCGCCCCGCCCCGCCACGATCCCGTCTGGCGCGACATTCTGCCACTCCCCCTTTGCGATTCAATTATTTACCGGGCGTTGCAGTATTGATATAATGCAGGCCGGAGCCCTCTCGGCAGCCGACCCAGCTAGCCTCGAGCGAGAGTGAGAGAGGGAGAGGGAGAGAGAGAGAGAGAGAGAGAGAGAGAGAGAGAGAGAGAGAGAGAGAGAGAGAGAGAGAGAGAGAGAGAGAGAGAGAGAGAGAGAGAGAGAGAGAGCTGTAATTCGTTTGGAAGGCCGGGCAGTGCAGCCAGGGATGCCAGCGACGGCCGGTGCGGTGCAGAGGCGCCAGAACTAGAACAGCTCGACGAGCGAACAAGTCGAAGACGGTCGGTCGCCAGGAAAGCCGGCGGAAGCCATGAAATTTGTAGGCGCGTTTATGACACGGTCGGAATGGGACAAATTGCCCAGCTGTGGCACCGATAGCTCTGTCGTGTGAAAGAGAGAGAGAGGGAGAGAGAGAGAGAGAGAGAGAGAGAGAGAGAGAGAGAGAGAGAGAGAGAGAGAGAGAGAGAGAGAGAGAGAGTGATGAGGGCCAGGACTCCCTTGTCAGGCCACAGATACGCGCGGCGCCTGTTCTGCCCAAATTATGACTTCGTGGAAGTGGAACACTGACTGGCGCGTCCGCCGAGTCGTCTGCCGTGTCCTCCGCCAGCTCCAGAGAGCAGGCGGAAGGACAGGTCCGTTGCGAAATGCACGAGGCCCACAACACTCTGTCCCAAAGCAGTTCACGCGACTGCAGTAAATATCCGTCAACGCGGCGGTCCGCGGTGTGTTTGTGTTGTGCACGGTCTGCCCAGTATGCGGAGTCTCTCTGTTTCCTAAACGGGGTGAGTGACAGATAGGCGCGGGAAAAAAAAAGGGTGAGGGTTTCCTTCCTGAGCCGTTTTGTCACGTGGTCCACCAAAGACAAACACGAGCCAGTAGGGGAGGGCAGAGCCACCGATGTGTGAAGGTCGCCTTAATGTCGCCTCATCCCCTTCCGGAAGCTCATTTGTCGTCGCCATGCCCCACATATGCCATATAACACCCCCCGCCCCCCTTCCGACCCCGGACCCGCCCCTGCCTAGCGCCACACCGGTACCACGACACGAGGCGCCCCCCTATCCTTCCCAGAAGCGAGCTTCCTTGTTGTGGTTGTCGCAACACTTTAGTGCTTCCTAACCCACGCGTGGGTGTGAGTGTGTGTGTGTGTGTGTGTGTGTCCGTGTGAGCGTGGGTGTGTGAAGTAGTTTCCGAAGGTGGCAAGTCGTGTCGTGACAGATTGCTGCATGTCTTCAAACACATCCACACACAGTGAGCCGTGCCTAGTTTCGGGTGTGTGTGTGTGCGTGTGCGCGCGTGCGAATGTGCGTGTGTGAGTGTGTCCCGAAAATTGGCGAGCCTTTTTGCGAGATCTCCGGGGCGGAATCGGTAGTGACAGAGGGAAAGCGCATTTGCAAAAAGGCGCCAGGGGTCCGCCCGTCGGCCCATCCGACCATCGAGTCCGCCCCAGCCAAGGCCGAGAGAGAGAGAGAGAGAGAGAGAGAGAGAGAGAGAGAGAGAGAGAGAGAGAGAGAGAGAGAGAGAGAGAGAGAGAGAGAGAGAGAGAGAGAGAGAGAGAGAGAGAGAGGAAAGAAAAGGGAAAACGGAGGGAAGAAATCCCCTCCACGAATCCGATTTGGCGCGACAGCGCGCGGCGATCTGCTGGTAATCGGGTTCACATATGTGCCTCGGGAGCCCCGGGACCGTCGCATCGAATCGCGAATCGCAATCTAATTTACGGCCAAGGCGACGGCGAACTGCAATGTGCAGCATAAGATTTTGCCGCGCCTCGGCGGTCTCCGTTTGCGGTTGGCAGCTCTGATTTACGGACCTAACCTAAAATCGGCGTGCGCCAAAATTCTGGTCTTGCCTCTGCAGGCCGGGTCGAAACAAACGGGGGTTGCGGAGGACGAACTCATGTCAGTGTGTGTGTGTGCGCGCGTGTGTTGTACGTCGAGTGACATGACACGACTGCCCACTCCTCTGCAGCACACACGTCCCTCGGCGTATGCGTCCCGAAAGCTTTCCTTTTTCGCCGCTGAGTTGGCGACACTGTCGCGAGGCCGCGGCACCGCTGCCACCGCCAGGGCGTTGAAAATGTCGCTCCACGTTGACCTTCCCTTCCCGACAGGAGCCACCCTCTTTAAAAACGCAACGCGGGCGGGGGGAAAAAAACACTCTACGGTGCGGGTATTCGAACCTGCGATCGGGCCCGAGGAACCCGCCTTACTTACATGAGGCTGGCCCTCCCGCGAACGGGCTAAACCGGCTTGTTTAATCAATGGAGTCTCGAGGAGAGGCTCAAGGGGAGCGTCTGGGCAGCCGGGGCTCGGCGGCTGGAGGGTGGCTGGCTGGCTGGCTCGGCCGGAGTTCAATGGGATTCGGAAGCACGGGTCGCGTGTTGCCCGCGCCGCCAACAGACGATTGGCTGTTTCGGGCCGCTAAATAGTCCCTGGCGGTCGCTTCGTGGTGTCGCTCCGCGCTCATTTCGTTGTCACTCTTTTGTCACTCCTCGGTCACTCCGGCGCGCGCCGCGTGCTCCACGCGAGATGCACCACCCGATAACGGAGCGCAAACACCTAATACTCTATGGCCCACTGTGCGCTGGTCGGGTCGTAATTCCGAGGCCCTGCTCCTCGACGGCGTGGTCGCGTGCGCCGCGCCACCTGTCGGCCGGAGCGCAGCACGCCACAAATCGGTCGCCATTCGTCTGCAATCGGCAAATGCGTTTCGAGCGCTGGAACGGTGCGGCTACTTACTTCCTTGCCGAGCGGCGGTCGGCCGGCCGGGCGCATGGCCCATTTTGTAATTAGCGTGTAGAGCCCCGGCCCGGCGGCGGCCTGCCCTGTGCGTGACCAAGGATGGGTGCGGTCTAGCGACTCTAGCAGCGCGCCATATGTGACCGCGAGCGACCGGCCGCGGTGTAATGGCTTTGGCCGCGGCGGATGATGAGCCAGGTCAACCAACAACCAAAACAAACGACAAAAAAAAAAAAAAAAAAAAAAAAAGGAAGTTGGTTCCGGTCATTTGCTAGCAGCTGCATAGTCTGCTAGGACCTGCTGGCCCCGGCGCCTGGAGGGCTGGAGGTCGCCCTGGGGACCATAACTCGCGTCCCTTCTAATGGCACGAATAAGTGGGCAACATTTCACCCGCTTTACATATTGCTGAGGGTCAGCGCGAGCGGTCTTCAGAATGCGAGAAAGCCGGCGGCCGGCCCCGACCTCCTGCCTGGAGATACTTTGTTTTGGCTAAAGACCGCCGGCCGACTCCCCGCCCCACCCAGCCCCACCCCGCTGCTCGCAAAGTGGCGAGAGGCGCTCTCACGACGGGGCGCCACTGCGCCACGCTTCCACGCCCACTCCGTCAGCTCCAGCGCTCCGCACGCGGCGGGAGAGTTTAAAAAGATTTACCAGCTTGTTAGAGAGGGCACGCGCCGGCGATATCAGACACGTTTAGTGCTGCTGCACTGCAAGCCGCGCCGCAACGAGGAAAACACTTTCTCGCTCTGCCTTTATTTTTGCAGTGTGCTCGCTCGCTCCTCTGAGGAAGCAATCCAGCCAGAACCCCCCCTTCCCGACAGATCTGAAAACCTCACGTGTGTGTGAGTGTGTGTTTTTCGACGTCAACCCAACACCTCTTCGTCCCTTTTCTGCCATCGGCCGGAGACACCTCGGCACCTTACACTCCATAAAGCTGAGCGGCGGAGGCACAACGACAACAGCAGCAAAAAAAATCGACGAAAATCGACTCTTTGAAAAAAATAATTGAGCACTATTTTTAGACATAGTTTTTTTCCTAACGGAAAATTGGGATTTTTTTAAGTGGCCCATCCATGGGGTGGATAGAAGGAAGAAGGCCAGAAAATGAATATGGCCAAGGTCATCATGATTATCAACATGGTGCTGCTAGAGTAATTAAAATAAGTAAAAAGAGTTTTCGGGCGTGGCGCGCGGCGCGCGCTCCACTATAAGGCAGCGGCGGGGGAAAAGACGTGGACGAATGTAGCGCGTGGGGGGTGGGGGGGCGTAATCTGCTACCCCATTCATTAACCGCTGTTCAGATAAAGTGCCGATACGTCCACCAACACACCATGGCCGCGCCGCGCGCCGCCACTCCCTGTTACACTGCCAACAAACGGCACGCTTTCGCCATTCACCCTGTAAACTGAAGTGTGCTCGTTTAGTAGTTCCGTTGTTATTTCATTGTTGTTTTTTCCCAAGCACCTCGGCCCAGAGGCTGTCCAGTAGGGGTATTATTGTCACAGCTGGACGAAGTGGATTAGTCCTGGTCCTGCTGCCCTTGAATTTGGCGGCGGCTGAGCGTAATGGCGGGGCGGGGCGGGGCGTGCCAGGCAACAAGTGCCCAGCGAACGAGTCTTTAATCTACAAAAAGAGAGTCGCACCGTCATTCAGCACCACTCACAAAAAGAAACAATTTTCCTCTGGCCTATATTATGTGTATTTTTTGATTTTTTTAAAAATTTTATTTGTATTGCGAACTCGTTTTTTCTAAGCACCCTCTCTCGCCCTGTTGCAGGTTTTTCCTCAAATTTTTCCTGAAATGCAACCAAAACTGCCTCAAAAACGCCGGTAACCCCAGGGACATGCGCCGGTTTCAAGTGAGTGTCTTCCCGGCTGCACTGAGCGAAGTGCGAGGACAGTCGGTTCAAAAATTAACGAGCTTGCTTGCCGTCCTCCAGGTTGTGATATCGAGCCAGATCGGTGTGGAGGGGCCGCTGCTGGCCGTGTCCGACAACATGTTCGTCCACAACAACTCCAAGCACGGCCGCCGCCCCAAGCGGATGGACGCCAGCGACGGCGAGGCCGACACGGACTCAGGTAAGAAACAAAACAAAAACAACCCAAAAATACGGAGGAAAAAAACGGAGCAAAGGAAAACAATGAAGAACATCGGTTGGTGGATGCATGGAGCGCGGCGTCCAGTGCCTTCTGATTGGGCGAGGGTGCCCCTTGGGAGCTGCTGGGCCGGTGGGGTGGTGGGGCGGTGGGGTGGCGCCGGAGGGTGGAGAGCCCTTGAGGGTGGCGCCTAACCCCAAGGGGCTCAGGAGGGAAGCGGCCAGAACGACACAAGGGGGAGGGAGGGAGGGACCGTGCGTGGTGGCGGCCCTGCCCTGCCCTGGCCGGCCCTGGCCCGGCCCTGCCCCGGCCGGTGCTGCACGCACGACTCCGAATATGTGTATTTGAATTGGAAACGTCCTCATCCCAACGACGCTCGCTCTCTTTCCTCCGCGCCGAGGGGAACGCGTTCCGCGCCTCTCTGTCTCGTTGCCAGCGCGGCGGCGTTACCGTCACTCGGTGCGAGACTGGCCGGTCCGCGCCCGTCCACGCCCCAACGAACGCCTTGAACGGTTCAAAGACTCCCTCACACCTTTTCGTTTGGAAAATTTGATCGTCCCTCCAAAGTGGAACAGCTCCTGGTAATTCTTGTTCTTAAAAAAAAAAAAAACAGCAAAACATAAACAAAATAAAAAATTGAAAATTTGAATTTTTTTAAAATTTACTATCTTATTTTACTAATTGCTTGCCCACTCTGTAGCTTGGGACAAAAACGAAGTCATCTGGGTGTTCGAACCCGCGACCGACGCCGGCGCCGGCAGGGACGACGCGCTTGAGAAAGCGAGAGGGGTTTCGAAAAAAGAGAAGAAAAACGTTTTGGGCCGCTGGGTCGCTGCCGGGGCTGCCGGGACAGGCCCGGTCCCGCCCGGAGCTAAACTGCCTCCAACTTGGGTTCCTTTTTGCGTGTACCCTTGTAAGATATATGGATCAATTTCCTTGCGCCTCCCCGTTCCAGCCCGGGGCGAGCCAAACGCTGGGGGAGGGGGGGGGGGCACATCCACAGTGCGAAGAACGTCCCTATGGCGTTCGGAGTTCCATAATTCACACTCGGTCCGGCCCCGCCCCACCCCTTCTACCAGAGCCTGGGAAAGCCCCAATGTCTCGCGCGCCAACAATTGCTACTCGGATGACGACATTTCTCGCCAAAAACTTGACTCCGATTTCTGATTGGCCGGCGGCGGGGCCAATCCGCGGGGCCCGCGGCCTTGCTGCAGCGAACCAAATCCGCTTACCGGTGCCCGCCTAATTGGATGAAGGTTGGCGGATGACGACGAACATGACGTCATCATGACGTCGTTTAAGGCGGCGGCCATCTTCGTTCGCGATCCCCGTGATTTACTCCCGTTTAAAAAGGCGCATCGAATGAACAGAGTTGGCGCTCCCCCCCCCTCTCTCCGAGTCCACGGGGTCCACGGCTCGCAGTGGCCCTCCGGTGAGGGAAGGGGCCGAGGGGCTGTTTTATTCATGAGCTGGGGTGCGGGGCCGTGCCGGGCCGTGCCGGGCCCTCCTTGACACCCCCCCACCCCCACCCCCCGCCCTGCTGCCTGTTGTGGTTTGAGACGCGGCTGCGCTGCAGCGCACAAACTCGCCGCCAAAATATAAATTGGCCGAGTTTTTATTCTCTTCTTCGTCCCATTTTCGTCCCTGGCTGACCGGGCGCATCATTTGCCGCAGGACTGTACCCGCCGATGCCCATGGCGTCGCCCTGCATCAAGGCCATCAGCCCCGCGGAGGGCTGGACCAGCGGCGGCGCCACCGTCATCATCATCGGCGAGAACTTCTTCGACGGCCTGCAGGTCGTGTTCGGGACCATGCTCGTCTGGAGCGAGGTGAGTCGCGCGTTTGTGTCGATATGGAAATCCATCCGGCCCGGCCGGTACTTGAACCCACGCCTCCGTGTCCACAGCTCATCACCTCGCACGCCATCCGGGTGCAGACGCCGCCCCGGAACATCCCCGGCGTGGTGGAGGTGACGCTGTCGTACAAGTCCAAGCAGTTCTGCAAGGGGGCGCCCGGACGATTCGTCTACGTTTGTAAGTTTCATTAGTTCCCCTGGGGGACTCGTTGCTGACTCGACTGCCGAAGTCAAAGACAAAGTGACAGCAGTCTGATTGTTATTCGTTCCGTCGCAGCGCTCACCGAGCCCACCATCGACTACGGCTTCCAGCGGCTGCAGAAGCTGATTCCTCGACACCCGGGCGACCCTGAGAAGCTGCCCAAGGTAGGACCCCGTCAAGAGGCGCTCGATTTTGTTCAATAAAACGCATGAAAAGTAGTTGACGTGAACGTGTTTTCGGCAGGAAATCATCCTGAAGCGAGCCGCGGACCTGGCCGAGGCGCTGTACAGCATGCCCCGCAACGCAACCCCCAGCAACGGCCTGGCGCCGGGGGTGGGCTTCAACTCGTACTCCGGCCAGCTCGCCGTGAGCGTTCAGGACGCCGGCAGGACGCAGTACGAAGACGGTAAGGCTACATCCGCACTTCGTTTGCCGAATCGGTCAGGACGTTCGCTTTTGAGTCGGTCGACTCGGGTTCAATACCCGCCCCAGGCGTAGTTTTTTTTTTTTTGTTGGTTGATTGCCTCACCCCGAACCGGCCTGGCACTGGGTTGCAGACGATTACGGAGGCGGGCGGGCGCAGAGCAGCAGTGTCAGCCCCCGGGGGTACGCGTCGTCGGCCACCTCCACGCCGCAGTCCACCGGGGCCAGCGGGGGCAGCGGGGGCAGCGGGGGCAGCGGGGGCGCTTACCTGGCGGCGGAGGCGGCACCGGCCGTGTCCGCCCCGCAGCTTACCAACCTGTCCTCGGCCGGGGGGCTGTTCTCCTCATCCTCCAGCGAAATCATGTCCAGTGAGTACGCCCCCCCGCCCCCTGCCCTGCCTGCCCTGCCTGCCCTGCACCGCCCGCCCCGCCCCCTCTGCACGGTGACCTTTTAGCCAACTGTTCGCTCGCGCGCCGCGACCCGAAAACGTGGAGCCGCATTCACTGCGGGATTCGAACCCAGGACGGCACTGCTAAGTCACGCGACGACGTACGCGCCGCACCCAAGGACGACACAACTCCTACGTCGCGGTCCTGGGTTCAAAACCCGGTCAGGATCTTTGCATTTTTTTATATTTTTTTTTTCGTTCGCGCCCTGCCGGCCGGCCAGCCTATGGAGGACTTGTCCCGGATTTAGTTTATAGTCGGTCGATGGCGCGCTTCGCGCTTCGCACCCCCAAGTGCCTTGTGGTGTTGCCTGTCAAATGTCACCGGCCGGCGGAGGGGAGGGGGAGGGGGAGCCTTAGCCTCGCTCGCCGCGTCACCGCCAGGCGGCGCCAGGCAGCGCCAGCACTCGGTCTGGCTGGACTAACCCGTTTTGCTTTTGGTTTGGCAGGAATGGGCAGCCTGGTGCCCTCGCCGTTCAGCAACATGAACCCCTTCGCCCTGCCCACGTGCGCGTCGCAGGGGTACGGCACGCCGCCCCTGCTCGGCTCCAAGTAGCCCGCCGGCCAGCCCGAGCAGGCAGCCGCCCGACGCGGGGCCCACTGTGACTGACTGAGCGTCTGAGACGGCCGCCTAGACGTCACCTTTTGTTTTTGTTTGTTTGTTTTCGTTTTGTTTTGTGGACAGTCCCGTCGCCAGGAGTGTCGCCCTAGCGCGCCCCTGCCTGTACAGTCGGAAAAAATGTTTGTACATATCCTGTAAAAGAGTTTGTTTCGGTTTTCAAAGAGTACCCCTAGAGTTATACTTTTGTATGTGAAGATTTTGTGATTGATGGTCTGACCCCCATTTTCTTTTACAACAAAAGAAAGCGGAAGAATAAACAAGCGATCTTTTACGATCCAAAGCGTTAATTTTTTCAATGACGTGCTGCATCTTGTACCCCTCTAACCCTGCCAGTTTTAATTTTTGAATTTTTTTTCTTTTTTTTTGAACGTACGTTCAAGAATTTTACAGGTAATGATTTTTTTTTTTTTTTTTTTTTTTTAAATTTGTGGTAAGTCTAATGTATTTGGAAGGGAAGCCGCCAGTGGCCGGCAGCCGTCAGCCCCTGCGGAGCGGCGGGTAGGCAGCGGGCCGACACCAGTGTGTTGCGGGACTGCCTACCGCCAGGCGGACCGTCTGCCACTCACCGGAACGCACAGTGGGCCATGTTTGTTTTCAATCCGTGTTCACGCGACGCACGCACGCACGCACGCACGCAATCATCGTTGACCCCTCGGAGAAAGAGCGTTTCGGGTCATTGAGAGACAAGTCGAGAAATAAGAACCTCCGCCTCCTTTTCTTCACCCTTCTGTCCCACCACTCCCCCTGCCCGCCCCCTGCCACTAAATTCAACCAATCCAATCTTCCGACGCGTGGCGGCGTCCGCGCGAGCTTTGGCAACAGCAAACAAATGAAATAAATGACTGACTGGGCGAGAGGGAGACGGTCGGAGAGAGGGCGGGTGACAGCCGGCTGGGGAGCGGTCGTCCCACGCGGACCCGGCTTCGAATACTGGTACCGGAGACATTTTTTTTTCTTTGCCTCAAGTTCGCCCCCGCACCCGTCCTTTCTCTCCTGTCTGATTTCTCGGTTGACCTCACCGGAGAGGCCCTCTCGGGGCTGGCAGAGAGAGGGGAAATGGGGTGAGGGGCGAAAAACAAGATGATCAGTATCAGAACAGAGTGCCGGGCAAACCGGGCTAGAGAGAGAAAGAAGACAAAAAAAAAAGAGACACTCAATTAGAGGGGCTTGAGTGGGCTCCGGCGGCTTTACCGCGACAACTTGAGGAAACAACTCTCTCTTTTTTTTTTGGGAGGGGGGGTCGTGTTTTGTTCCTTGGCAGCAAAGAGTCAGTCACCTTCGTGCGGTCGCCAATGGTCCCGAATTAATGAGGTGAGAGACGAATCACTGCGTAAGACAAAATCACAAATCACTTGTGTCTTGTTTCGTTTTTGGCCTTGAGAGAAAGGGCTAGCATTCTTGTGTGGATCGTATGTGGCCCACGCTCTACTATTCGCAGGCACAACGACGAACTGCCGATAACCACTCCGCGCACCGCGGCACTTTGGCGGGATTGAACCGACCACACTCAGTGAAATGATCGTCGCGCGGGGCGGGGCGGGGCGGGGGCGTGGCGCGGCTCAGCGCGGCCCGGTCCAGCGCAACAACACTCAGGGTATTCAGTTACACGGGTGATTGCGTCCATTGTCGCAGCACTTTGCACGCGCACTGGCGGCTGCGGGGGCGGGGCCGGCCGGCGGCGTGGGGGCGTGCGCGGGGAGGCACTCCAAACGCGGATTGAAGCAAGGTGGCGGACCGGGTGCGATAGGTACTCTGCCAAAACAGAGAGGAGCTCTGGATGTAGTGCGCGCTGCGCCATCTGCGCTGAGTGTCGGCGTGAGCGAGACAGAGGGATGGAATGTTACAGCAGTATCGGGTGCGGCTAGGGGGAGCGTCGACACAGCCAGTCAGATAGCGATTAGGCGCCAGACCTACCCCACCTCCACGCACCGCACCCCCAGCAACGCAGCAGCGCGCCGGGAGATGGCGCTGCGCGCGCCGCGCGGCCGTTCCCTCGCGTCATCGGGATACCCTGCCAGTTTACCTAGTCTGTAAGCGGCATGTGTCATCATTCCCTTTCCCCTTCTATTCCAACGTGCAAGCGGTTCAAGGTCAGTAGGAGCACTTGCCTTCTGACGCCGCCTCCAGATCGAGGCGTGTCCGGCCCGCGGCGACAGGTTTGCCTACGCACCCGGCGTCCGCGTCTACCCACGGGGATTAAAACAATCGCTCGCGGCGCGACGAAACCCGTAATCCTGTACAAGGGAGATTACCACGAGGACATTCCTTACTGTGCTGCCGTGCTGCCCGCCCCTTCGCTTGGCGGACGCGCGGAGTAGAGTGGGGTTGGTGGCGCTGGTGCAGCGTGCCGCCCCGCAGCCAGCCAGCCAGCCAGCCAGCCAGCCAGCCGGCCGGCTGCAGCAAACTCGGATTACAGGTTGATGGCTATGGAAAGCACCATCAAGATTGCAGGCACACGACTCGCCCCCGCCACCACCCCGCCCACTCACCCCCGCCCACTTCGCCACAAGCGGCATAATCGCAACCCCTTCCCCACCCCCTCCCTGCCCCGGCCGCAGTCAGGATGGCGTTCCCGGAGGTGTCGCAGCCTCGTCACTCAGCGGCTCCGCTCCCCGTCCCACGCACGCGCAGGGACTCGTATTGCAACACGCTTTGTTTGTTCTTCCACACGCGGCTGCGCGGCGCTGCGTGCGGAACCAGCCTGCGCCTGCAGCAGCGGCAACTCGTATTGCCAGGGGCGTGTGAGCGCGCGCGCGCGTTTCGTTCCTCCCGGTTTCTCATACTCGTTCACTGCTGACGCAACGCGGCGGCCGTTTAACGCTCTGCAAATAGCGGCGCCGTCCCCGTGGTACCGTTCCCACTTCCGGTCCCGCTGCAATCCTCCTCGCAGGGGGAGGGGAAGGGTGGGAATGAAATTGATTGCTTTTCGGGCTCATTTGCCGCGGCGTCTAATTTCATGCGCTGCATTTCGTATTCCGGCCGAGTCTCGCTTCCTCGCGGTCTCAGCAACCCCTTCTCTCTCTCTCTCTCTCCCGCGACTCTGATGACTCTCCCACGAAAAAGAGGGGGAGGGGGTGGAAGGAGAAAGTAACGGCGATAGTCACAAAAGCAAGGACAAGTTTATCAGTGGCGATCGCAACAACAGATCAGCGGCGCGGTGCCGCCGGTGGACTGCTCTTCTGGCGGCTCGGAAGCCCCGACCCGACCAGTCTGATTGTCAACTAATGCGATTTTATCGCTTTGCTCTGCCGTGCCCTGCCACGCCGCGCCAGGGGGGGGGGGGGGGTACGTTGCTGCAGCCGCACGCTCTAGCGGCACGGCGCGGCGCGGCGCGGCGCGGGCAGACACGCAGCGAGGGGAGGAAGGGGTGATGGCTTGCTGATCTGTCGGCAAGATTAGTGGCTGACGCGGGGAGGCGCGGGGCGGAGTGGCGCGGGGCGGCAAGGACGACACCGGCCCAACCTGCGCCCCGCCCCGCCCCGCCCCCGCAGCGAGATGGCCCACTGTGTGTTACAGCGAGGCCGACGTGCCGTGGCGCATTTGCGTGCTTCAGTTCCGGTCCGACCGGCAGAAAAATTGGTTTCAAGTCTGATTCAGCGAAAGCACGATAGTTGCGGGTGATCCTGCCCACAGTTTGCGCTAAAAAGGATGTGAATGCCTTGCTCTTCCCTATAATGCTTCAACAAATTTCCTTTAATTATTGAGCGCCACTGTGCCATTGGCGCATGTGAACACCCAGAGTGCGCCCGCGGAGTCGAGGACAGGCAACCCACTCGCCTGTGGGGTGGAGAAAAATACAATAGGGGTTCTTTTTTGCCATTTTGTAATTTCTACAAGATTATCACAGATTTTTATAATCTTTTCTGTTTTCTTCCGCATGAATTTCATGTTGTTTTTTTTTTTATGTAAGGAAATGAAAATTATCCTAGCTCTGCTTTAACTTTCCCAAGAATCTTGGGCATCTTCTTGTTGGTGGAATCTTCAAGTTCTCTTGCCTTGTAGTAATGAGGGGCCACTTCTAGAAGCCATTTGCTTTCGATTTCTATCACCTGTCACAAAAAAAAAGAAGAACAAATATCAGGAGGTGCAAATAAATTAAAAAACCAGCTGCAGTAGGAAAAAAGAGAAAACATGATAAATTGCATTCAAAATCAACATACCTGACGCATGAACTCCTTGGTGGTGAAGACTAGTTCATGATACAGGAGCCAGCGAGGCAAGTCCTCGAACAGCATGCTGTTTGGATGAATCATAACTGTTTGATTGTGTTTAACCGTCTTGTATTGACCACCTTTGGAGAGCCGAGCAATGTGGTAGAAATAGCCTGCTGTGATGGCCTGGAAAAATACATGAAACACAGATTGGCGTTTTTTACTGTTTCACCACATAAACGAATGAGAAGAATCTACAATACCTTCCGAATGTTGACTGTTTCTCCATCAGCAGAAACTATCTCAATTTCTACTCTTTCCATAAGCCCAACTAATTGTTCTCGAACATCCCTTGCACGCTTCATGGATCTGTACAAGATATAAAAAATTCACTATTAAGACAGTTCTTCTCCCTCACTTTAGCAAAACAATTTAACCACCACAAAAGTAATCAAAAACATGAGGGGAAAATTACCTGTACTGAATAAAATTTTCATAACACCATTGGGTGCTGAACTCTGTGTCTGCCCACTGCTTGTACACATTATGCAGGACCAAGTGATCTCCACCAGGACAATTGAAATTTTTTCTTGCAGTATCTGCGTGAATAATTTTGTCCTTAGGGCGGTAGAAGATGGCCCCATTCACAGAGAGCATCGCACAAATTGTTACAATCTCATCTGCACATTTGTACCTGAATTTGTATATGAATTAGTGCCATTGTTCATTTCTAGGCAAAAAAAAAAAGATGAAACCATTGTGAAATAACTGCTTACTTTTCTGATGCCAAAATCATTTTAGCCATCATGGGATCCACAGGGAACTCAGCCATACGCCGTCCCAGTTTGGTGAGCTCTCCGTGGTGATTCAATGCTCCGAGAGCATACAACTGCTCCAAGGCCAGCACCAACGTCTCATGAGGAGGAGGGTCCAGAAAGTCGAAATGAACCAAATCGTTTATGCCTAGAGCTTTGAGCATCAACACGGCATTGCCCAAGTTGATTCTCTGGATCTCTGGCACCGTGTTCTCTTCCAGCTCGTGCTTGTAGGCCCAGGCTGTGTAGAGGCGGAAGCACTTCCCTGCGGCGACGCGTCCAGCTCGGCCTGCTCGCTGATTGGCTGACGCCTGGAAAAGGTTTCTGTCAGACAAGCGCTCCACAACATCAACAGCAATCATACAGCAACGCTGTCAAGCAAGGTGTACCTTGGAGATGGGAACGACAATCAATGATTCCATGCCTGTCCTTGAGTTGAAATTGTTTTGTTTGCAAAATCCGGGATCTATTACATAAATAATATTATCAATTGTAAGGGAGGTTTCAGCAATATTTGTGGCCAGCACTACTTTGCGTGCACCAGGGGGGGTGGGCTCAAATATTTTGGCTTGCATTTCTGATGGCAGGTTTGAATAAACTGGCAGGATCTGTAGCTCCTTTAGTTTGGATCCAAGGCGCTTTACTCTTTCTTGCAGAATTTCTTGACAAGTTTCAATTTCTTCTTGACCAGTAAGAAATACAAGAATATCACCCAGTGGCTGAGTTGCATGAATTTGAAGGATGGAAACTGTGGCAGCATCAATATAATCAGCCTCAGGAGCTTTGGTGTAATAAATATCCACAGGAAAACGGCGACCTGATCAGTGTAATAAATCATGTTAGAATTTATCAATGAGAAAGTCATCTACAGACTTCTCAAGAGTTTTAATGGTACATCATACACATACTTACCAGGAATTCTAAATATTGGAGCATTGTCAAAAAATGTAGAAAACTTCTCAGCATCAAGAGTTGCACTAGATATTAAAAGTTTCAGTTCTGGACGAAATCGAGCTATATCTTTGACCAGACCAAATAAAATATCAGTGTGAAGTGTACGTTCATGGGCTTCATCAATAATCATAACACTGAAGATAAAGTCAATAAAAAACTTCAATATTAGAAAACATTTGATTGTAAAAGACACCATTCAGTAATTAACTTCCAAAAAATACAAGCCTACCTGTATGCCTGGAGATCAGGTTCAGAGAGAAATTCTCTGTGCAAGGTACCATCAGTCATGTATTTGATAATGGTTCGCTCAGAAGTGCAATCTTCAAAGCGAATGCTGTAACCAACCTTTCAAAACACAAGAAAAAAAATGTAGTGTGCACAAAAGACATGCAATGCAGGAAATTTTAAAAATTTTCACATACCTCATTGCCTAGTTTAACTCCCATTTCCTGAGCAACTCGAGCTGCAACAGACATGGCTGCCACTCTTCTTGGTTGTGTACAGCCAATTTTTTTACCACCCTCAGTGAAACCAGCTTCATGAAGGTACTGGGGGATTTGAGTAGTTTTTCCAGAGCCAGTCTCTCCCTCAATGATGAGAACCTGTAAATATTTATTTCAATTGAAAACAATATTATAGTATTTTTCATATAAATGTATTTTTAAACAAAAAGAATTGAAAAATAGATGTACCTGATGATCACGAACGGCATCTATTAGTGATTCTTTGAAGGCATAGATTGGGAGGCTGCGCTTAGTTTCTTCAAGGTCCATCTTTTTCTTTTGAGCTTCAGAAACAGTTTTCTCCTTTTCCTGAAAATTCAACCAATTTATTATAACACAAAATTAAAATATGAAAGAAGCACAATGTAATTTTTATGGAGTATGGACACATCAAAGGAATGCTCACCTTCATGGTCATTTCCTCAGTTCCAGCCAGCTGAAGGGCTTGAACGAATGCAATTTGTTCATCAAATACAAAATCATAATCTTCCTGTTCCTTTTTAACTCCCTTCTTGGCACCAAATCGAAAAGTTGCTGAAGCCATTTGCTCCTCTTCCCATTTCCTTTGCTCAGAGTGAGGCTGTTTTTCTTTCTCATCAACCTCCTCATATTTGTCGTCCCCTTTCTGACAAAAGGATTACAAATCAATTGTAATTAAGAATGAAACATCAAAAAATTTATGACAATATGGAAACCACACCAACCTTCTTGTCATGGGGCATGTGATACCTCTGAATGTTTTCAAGTTCTCTAGCTCGATCATGTTCTTTTGCTAAATGAAGCACTGTCTTTTTGTATTCTCGGTCTTTGATTTCCTTCTTTGTCAACCTGTCATGATTTAATGATGTCTTAGTATACTAAATCAAAAGTAATAAAAACAACAACAAGAACAAATTATGGGGCAAAAATGATTATGTACATACACAGTTTCTTCAAAAAGAAATTCATCATCTTGGATATCAGCTTCCAGCTCTGCTATTTTGTCATCTTTTCGTTTCTCCAAATACTTTCGTCTTGATTCAATCCTAAGATGGGGGACGAGCTTTTCAAGGTTCCCTTGCTCAAGCTTGATACGTTTCGCAGCTTCCTCAAATTTTTTTCCTAAGGGACAAAATAATTATTCGAACTGTACAGCCATGGAATGCATGACCATTGACTCTAAGAAACAATCTGATTTTAAATACCTTGAGCTTCTGCAACGTTCCTAGTCTTATCCTTGTCCTTTTTCTTGAGACGCGCAGCGAATGCATCTCTTTCCTGCAAATCTTGCTTCCTGGTTTTTTCTGTCTCTGATTCACTTGAATCGGACTCTTCATACCTGCAGAATTAGAAACAGAATTAACATGGGTTTCATTGAGGCAAAACTCAAATAGAGACCCACAGCACAAATAAAACCATAATTTCCAAACATTGAAAATACTACATGAAGAATCAAGTTAAATTAAAAGTGACGAGAGGAATACCCATACCTTTTTGATGTTCCTGGCCTTTTGCCGCCCCGATCCCGATCTTTATCTTTCCCCATGATTGCTGCAATGCTTCTTGAATTACATTAAATATTTGAAAACTGCCTCCTTAACCTATAGTTTCGTTACGCGATTGGCGGACGTAAACAAACTGTCTCATCTTGTAGGAGATGATCCCGCTGTGAGCCCTTGGTGGCCTCTTCTGATTGGCTGGGGCCCTATGGAGGAGTTAACGGAAACACGTGACTGAGCGCCAACGGAAACACGTGACTGTTCTTTCTCTTTCCGAGAAGGCGGTGGACCATACGAGTCGCCTCTCTCAAGTTTGGTATCTCTTTCATTGTCACTGTTTGCAGTATCATTGCGTTAGACTGCAAGACTCGTCACCGGAGTTTCATTCAACTTTAAGTCAAAATGGGTGCCCGCTACGATAGAGCCATCACCGTATTTTCTCCCGATGGTCATCTTCTTCAGGTTGAATATGCTCAAGAAGCTGTCAGCAAAGGTTCAACTGCGGTAAGTGCACTTGAAACTTTGAGAGGTTAAGCCGGTTTGTTTCGGCTTTAGTTCAGGGATGTCCTTTGCCTTATTTCTGGCACTTGGGAATAATTTGTTAGCACTTGGAGTTTATTCCTCTCTCACGTAGAGCTGTTCCTCCCACCTTTGCCTTGTGTTGTAATTTGCCTTCATTGACTCGCCGATGTTTAGACGATGTTTGGTTATGTCGCTGCCTATTCACTTCTGTCACCCGTATTTATGCCTCTATTTATTTTAAAAAAGATCCTCTTTCCCTCAAGAGTTAAACTGTGTCACACCCGATGAAGTTTTACCTGCCTCCTGTTAATTTTCAGTATTTGCCATTGAGGATCATGTTCCATCTTAGCCCTGTTTTAATCCTATTTTTCATTTGCTGTGGTCATGGCTCTATCTTATGTGTTTCCTCAGATTGGAATCCGAGGTCAGGATGTCGTCGTTCTTGGAGTTGAGAAGAAATCCGTTGCTAAGCTGCAGGAGGAGAGGACCGTTCGCAAAATCTGCCTTCTGGATGACCACGTTGTCATGGCCTTTGCTGGTAATTTTCAATAATGACTATGACCCTCATTGTTTTCATTACTCGTATCTGGGTAGGGAAATTTTCACTATTTCTTTTTGTTGTGTTCCAGGTTTGACAGCTGATGCCAGAATTCTAATTAATCGGGCACAAATAGAATGCCAGTCCCACAAGCTAACAGTAGAAGACCCGGTTACCTTGGAATATATTACACGTTACATTGCAAGTAAGGGTCGATTTTTTTGTGTAATTTTTTGTTTCTTCTTTCTGGACTAGGATTTTGACTTTTATATTCATTGTTTGCTTTTTTTCTAGCCATGAAACAGAAGTATACCCAAAGCAATGGGCGAAGGCCCTTTGGTATTTCATGTCTCATAGCAGGATTTGACTTTGATGGCAAACCCCATTTATTCCAGACAGAACCCTCTGGTATTTATTATGAGTGGCTGGTAAGTTGAATAAACTTGTAACCATGCTGTATAGAAGGACAGTTTATGGTTTAAGTGAGGTATTGATTTGTGTTGCCTTCGTTCCAGGCTAACTCTACTGGAAGACAGGCAGCCACAGTACGTAGTTACCTTGAAAAGAATTACAAGCTGGAGGACATGAAGACTGAATCTGATTGTGTCAAGTTGGCCATCAAGGCTCTGCTTGAGGTTGTTCAGTCTGGCCGCAAGAATTTGGAAATTGCTGTCATGAAGCGTGGTGAACCCATGAGAGTAAGGGTCCTAAATTCATTTTCATTATTTTCCATATGTGTTCCCAGAAATCATAATGGACTGGTTTTATTTTTATCTCTAGATGCTTGACGGTGAGAAGATTGATGAGTACATCAAGCAAATTGATGCTGAAAAGGATGAAGAGGCGGATAAGAAGAAGACTAAGAAGTGAGGCTGGACCTAGACCTGTAATTTTATTTTGTTTGTCAACATATTTTGTCTCCGTATCAATACAACCCATTTTTTTCTGTAAGTGACGGTGCCCAATTTTCTTATCTTGCCTACTGCGCTAACTAGACAGAGACCACTCATTCAAAATTCAAATAGGCAGTGGTGTGGGATCCAATACGGCAACAATGTAACGTTGTCAGAAGGGTCGGTAGGGCTCCTGCCGCATCAACAGGGAATACCCCATCGCGGTGTTTCTCCACCCCCTCGAGAGATGGCGCCACTGCCTCTCAAGCGACAGCGCTGAAAGTGTCGCGGGGTATCTCCACCAACCCCACAGCAGGGGAAAAAGGGAGGGGGTTGTTAAATAAATAAATAAACAAATATAATAATTTACTTAAACTAAAAAAAATAGACAAGATGATCATGGAACAGATGGTGACGATGTTGGACAGTGAGACGGGAGATGATGACGGAACTGAGTGCAGTACAGCTGCCTGCAGGGCCGCCAGCCACCCCCTCGGCGAGACCCACCCGCACGGTGCGGCGCTGTAGAGGGCCAGGGCCCCTCTCCCTCCCGCTCAGCAGGTTTTCCAACTCAAACCCGAGTCAGTATCTAGTCCGCGGTCCGCTCCACGGATCCGGAAACAGATCGGGAAGCCGGCTCAAACTTTGCCGCCCACCCAGCCCGTCCCGGAGAGCTCCCTGGGGCTAGGCAGCCCATCGAGCACGGCGCCGGAAGGGTTGCCTATCTCCCGCGGCTGCAACCGCTTCTCGCCGCTCCGTCTCTCTCGCGCCTCTACGGGGCGCCCCATGAGTGCGAGGGAGACAGAGCGATGACAGGATGTGCGGAATCAGTCTGCAGAGTGATCCCGTGCAGTTCGACCGTCGGTCTGACTATCTCTTCTCAATGAGTGCGAGAGAGAGATGCTCGCTGTCAGGTCTGTCAGGACACTGCTCTGCCGTGCGACGCGGCGCAGCCTCAGGTCCCCCCTGACCTAACAGGCCAGGACTCATCTTGTTCGCCGTCACACACACCACCCCTGCTGCCGGGGCTCGGGGCTCGGTGTTACGGACGGACGGCTGTGTTGCCCCCGCCGACACACACACACACACACACACACACACCTGGAGGGGCAGCTGCTCGGCGTTGGGCGGCTGGGTTAGGGGAGGAGGGGGCCAGGCGCATGCTGTGCAGCAGGCCGTCCGTCCCCCGCACACAAACACGCCGCTACTGCCTCCGCGGCCTCCGCCGCCGCTCCTCGGCATCCTGCGCCCGTGCCGCGCCGTGCCGTGCCGCAGTCCTGGCGCTGGGGCCGGCTGGGGCCTGCAGGCTGCAGCAGCAGAAGCAAGTTGTTTGCCGTGGTGGCGCGGTCGACACGTCCTCCCGCCGTGCGTTGGCCCGCCGCGTATTTCGTGAACCCTCTCCGTGTCCCCGGCGCTGGAGAGCGCGAGTTGGCGGTGCCGTGTTCCAGTGGGCATTGTGAGAGTCTGTCCGTGCTGGAGTGGCCGTTGCCGCCGCCTCCGCCGCCACCGCAGGGCAATGACTGGGCGCCCCGGCCGCCGCCGCAACCGCAGCGACAGCAGGTAAGCGGGAAACATAACCTCAACACCTACGTGTTGCGCGCTCCAGCCAGCCGCTCCAGCCGCTCCAGGCACTCCAGCTGCCGTGCAGCCCGCCGCCCCGCCAGCCAAATCCAGCGAAACCAGTCGCCCGGACTGTCGTTCTTTTCAGCCCGTTTCAGCCAGTGTTGTGCCTTAAGGCAGGGCCATGTTTTAAAGGTCCAGTCAAGGTGTCGACCTTGTCATTCTGACGTTTGGAACAGCTTCGTAACTGTCGTATTCTGACGTTGACGACTGAGTTTATCTGTTTCCATTCGGTTGAATGATTTTTCCCTGATAGAAAGTGTATTCTTCTCCCCTCCTTGTCACTCTGGATGTAAATAATGTCACTCCCATTCATTCCCCTCCCACCGTGTGCGTAGCGGGGTTTCATTTCGAAGTGAGTCCTTTCGCTCGTAGCCTCCCCCCCCCCTTTCCCCTCCTCCCCAGTTTTACGTTCCGGAATGGACCAGCGTCCGAAGATCTGGACCTCACCCATTTTGATTTTCCACGGGCGCGCAGAAGACAGGCGGGCGGAGCGGGCGGGCAGCAGATGCATTTTTCATTGGAGGGGCATGAAGAAGGTGCCGTGGGTCGCGCCTCGGCCCCGCGCCGGCTGTAAAACAGGTCAAAGGGCGAAAGAAAAAACAGGTGTAACCATGGCGTAACCGCATTATACACGGTCACGCTGCCCTCAGTGTGAAAAATAATTTTAATGGAAGATTTCGATGCAGATGTGAGACTCTTTGACGCACTTGACTCTCAGAGGCTTTTGGTGCTCATCTGTCAAATGCCACCCCTCTCCGTGCTAGGCTTGGGCTCGCTGCAGCCGTGCCAATTAGAACGCGCGTCGTGGCGGAAGTAACGACGTGAAATGTGAAATGCGAAAGGTGAAGTACTAGGCATACAGCGAAGCGAGCAGCCCGGAGCGGAGCGAGTTGGCGGGGTGGCGGACGGGCTGCCTACCTCCCGGGCGCTTCAGTCACGCCGTGCCGGCTTTGTTGCAGGCGGTGAAATCCAAGCGCGGCGCCGCGGAGACATGGAGTGGTTCTGCAGGTGACGCGGGCGACTTCGGCTGACAGGTTGGTTTGTGCCATCGGCGTTGCTCGATGCACGTCAATCAAATCCGGTGCGATCCTTGCCGCTAGTCCGGCGGGTGGTCGGTGGACGGCGGCTTTGGCGCGAAGTTTGCATCGCTTCGCTCTATTGCCCCGCCCACTGTGGTGCGCCGAGGCTAGTTTGTAATGAACTGCTCCAGGTGATGCCGTGGCGCTGGGCGAGCTGCTGCGTCCGCGATGGCGGCGGCGGCGCGGTGCGCTCGCTGGACTACGCGCACTGCTCGCTGCACGACGTCCCCGCCGAGGTGTTCGAGCACGAGCGCACGCTGGAGGAGCTGCGCCTGGACAGCAACCGGATGCGCGACCTGCCGCGCCCGCTGTTCCTCTGCCAGGAGCTGCGCCTCCTCAGCGTGGCCGACAACGACGTGGCGCAGCTGCCGGCCGCCGTCGGCCAGCTGCCGCACCTGCAGCTGCTGGACGCGCGCCGCAACGCGCTGCACGACGTCCCCGCCGACCTCAAGGCCTGCAAGAAGCTGCGCAGCGTCAACCTGCAGGGCAACCCGCTGGTGCGCCTGCCGGAGGCCCTCACGCAGCTGGTGGCGCTACAGGTGGGCACCACAGCAGGCCGCCGATGGCTGCATCGCGTGCCGCCCGAAGTGACGAGCGTGGAACGCAACGCGGGGTCGCGGTGTGGGCCCGCGGGAGTTAGCGGCATAGCGCACGGCCTGCGGGAGGGAATCTCACTTCAACTTTGTCCCTTGAGGCCCTCTGCATCGGCCGCGCCCCGCCCCCCACCCCGCGGCCAAGTTCCGAGGGACCCCCCGCCACCCTCTTCTCCAGAGCGAAGGCCACAGATTGCCTAGTAGGCAGACTGAGGTTGGCAACTCTTTCGACACTACTGTATCGTGGCAATGTTTGCCTACTTATGAGGGAAGTTTTGCCTATTTATGGCAGCAGTGTGCCGGCACCAGCATGCCTCCAGCGACACAGCATGTCCCAGTTCCATGCTGCCTCGCTCGGCCCGCTAAAGGTCGATATACCCATCGTGGGGCTTCGTCTGTCTCTCTCTCTCTCTCTCTCTCTCCTCTCTCTCTCTCTCTCTCTCTCTCTCTCTCTCTCTCTCTCTCTCTCTCTCTCTCTCTCTCTCTCTCCCTTTGTCTGTCTGCCCTGGTATTTTTTTTATCAATTCACACCTGGATTTTTTTTTTCCAATTCGCACCGGGTATTTTTTTTTAAATAATTTCCACCTGGTATATTTTTCGTGGTTTTCAGGAGCTGTACCTAAGCGACGTGGAGCTGGAGTTCCTGCCCGCGTCCGTGGGCCGCCTGGCGCTGGTGCGCGTTCTGGAGCTGCGCGACAACCGGCTGAGCGCGCTGCCGTCCAGCATGTCCCGCCTCAAGCACCTGCACCGCCTGGACCTGGGCCACAACGAGTTCCGCGCCTGGCCGGGCGTCCTGGGGGCGCTGCCGTCGCTCGCCGAGCTGTGGGTCGACCTCAACGACCTGCCCGCCATCCCCGCCTGGATCGGCAACCTGCAGGCGCTGCAGTGCCTGGACGCGAGCAGCAACAGGATCTCCGCCATGGCGCCCGAGATCGGCTCCTGCTCGCGCCTGCAGGACCTGCGCCTGTCCTACAACGAGCTCACGCGGCTGCCGTACACGCTGGGGAGGCTCAAGGACCTCGTCACACTCAAGGTGAGGGGGCAAGCGGCTGGAACCGTTGGAACACCGTTGGAACACACTGCTTACGAGAACCACAACACGCGTGTCTTCCAGGTGGACCACAACTACCTGGACCAGCTGCCGGAGTCGCTGGGCGAGGCGTCCGCGCTGGAGGAGCTGGTGGCGTCGCACAACCAGCTGGACGTGCTGACGCCGTGCCTGGGCTTCCTGCGGCGCCTGCAGGTGCTGCAGCTGGACGACAACGCCCTGGCGGAGGTGCCTGCCGAGCTGGGGTCGTGCCGGTCGCTGCGGGTGCTGAGCTTGCGGCGCAACCGGCTGCAGAGCGTGCCGCCCGAGCTGGGCCACCTGTCCAGGCTGCGCGTGCTCAACCTGGTGGAGAACCGCCTGGCCCACCTGCCCGTCAACGTGCTCAAGCTGTCGCAGCTGCAGGCGCTGTGGCTCTCGCCCACGCAGTCCGCGCCGCTGGTGCAGCTGCACCGCGAGTACGACGTGGAGCAGCGCTGCCGCGTGCTGTCGTGCGTGCTGCTGCCGCAGCGGCCTGACGACGACCACCACGTCCACGCGGACAGCGACGACATGGCGGCGCCCGCCGTCGGCAGACGGTGCATCCGGTTCTCGCAGGTAGGCCAATACGGAGATTTTTTTTTTTTTTTTTTTTAAATCATCACTTTTGTACACCGAAATTCGATGTGATCACAAAACTTGAAGTGGAATCCCGAGTTCTACCCCCGATGGCTGGTAACTATTTTTTCGCCTCGCAGGATTTGGAGCAAGACCTGGAGCCCGGCGTGTTGCTGCGAGCGCCGACGCCCTACCCGAAGGAGCTCCGCGTGCTGGCCAAGCAGGCCCGTCGCCTGGCGGACCGCAAGCTGCAGAAGCAACACCAGCAGGACTCCGGCGAGGTCGAGGTGGCCGCTGCCCCGCCCACCGAGTCGGCCATCCCCGAGGACACCGTCGAGGCCACGGCGACGGCCACGGCCACCGCGGCGCCGTGCGTGCGCGAGGCCCGCGTCAGCCGCCCCCATGACCCAGCCACCCTGTCCAGGACCAACAGCGTGCTCCAGCAGGAGCAGTCGCTGCTGGCCACGCTGGACGAGCGCGACCGCAGGGACGTGCGCGACGGCCGTGCGCTGGAGTGGCTGGACGGCCGGCACCGCTACGACGACGTGCCGAGGGCTACGCCCACGCCCAGCCCCGAGCCGCGCCCGCGCCGCCACCCTGGTTAGGCCCTGGTTCGATCCTCTCACTAGGTCTCACTTTGCAACGCCGAAAGCTAATCCTCGCCAACTTTTTACAGGAACCGAGGACTCTGGCGATGTGGACCTCCCAGCCTACCCCCGACTCCTCCCTGCACCGACGGCCCGGACAGCCTGCTGCACACCGGCGGCGCGCCCTTCAAGCCCGCGTACGGGTGTGCGCCGCGACGCACCACCTCGCTCCCGCACCGCAAGGTAGAGGACGCCGTCGAACCCGTGCAGAGCAACGCCCAGGAGACCATCTACAGCGGCCACCCCAAGGAGTCCATCTACGGGAGCAAACCGAAAGAGTCCATCTACGGTGGTCAGCAACCCAAGGAGTCCATCTACGGTGGTCAGCAACCCAAGGAGTCTATCTACGGAGGACAGACCAAGGAGTCTATTTACGGCAGCAAACCCAAGGAGTCCATCTACGGTGGTCAGCAACCCAAAGAGTCCACCTATGGAGGACAGACCAAGGAGTCTATCTACGGCAGCAAACCCAAGGAGTCCATCTACGGTGGTCAGCAACCCAAAGAGTCCACCTATGGAGGACAGACCAAGGAGTCTATCTACGCCAGCAAACCGAAGGAGTCTATCTACGGTGGTCAGCAACCCAAAGAGTCTATCTACGGAGGACAGACCAAGGAGTCTATCTACGGTGGCCACTCAAAGGAGTCCGCCCACGTGATCAGGGCCCGCTCAGGGTCACAAGGCGCGGCCGAGGTCCCTGGCGATGGCCCCAGGGACAGGCAGCCCCAAGACCATGCCAAGCCAGAAGGGACCTCTAAGCAGTCAAGCCAGCCCGGCGCCAATATGGACTCGATCTACGAGTCCAAGAACAACCAGCAGGGCTCGCCATATCAGCAGAGGCGCCTGGACCTGCAGCAATCGACGTACGGCGCAAGAACGCAGCAGGAATCACACCTAAAGCACGAAGAACAATCACCAGGAGTCACCATATGGCGCTAGGACCAATCTCAATCACCAGGAGTCACCATATGGCACTAAGACCAATCTCAGTCACCAGGAGTCACCATATGCACTAAGACCAATCTCAGTCACCAGGAGTCGCCGTATGGTACTAAGGCAGTTCAAAGGCAATCATCGTTTAGTAGGAACGAGGCCTCTCCAGGAGCCGACGTGCGGCACGAAGACTCAGCCTGTGTCTCATGAGCTAAACAGTGGTCAAAAAATAACATCCACCAGGAGACGCAGTATGGTTCAAAACTTCAACCAAACCCAACCACCGAGAAACGTTTTCTCAAAAACAACATCGAATCAATAAATGGGTCTAAAATTCATTCTAATTCCCTCCAGGAATCATCCTGTGGGGTTGACAACCCATCAAAGCAGGAGGCAATCAATGGTTCCAAACAACCACCTAAAAGCCATCAAGAATCCCATTTTGTTCCTAAGAATCAGTCAATTGCAAATCATGAGTCTCTGTATGGCTCAAAGAATTGCAACCAAGAATCACCTTACGATACTAAAGGTGAGGTGAACCCCATGCAGAAGTCACTGCATGGTTCACAACGTCGGCCCAACATCAACCAAGAGTCCCCCCAATGTTTTGAAAATTGAACCCAACCCGGCGAGTCAGAATGCATTATATGGAACGAAAAATGGAAATCATAACTCACCTTGCGGTTTAAGAAAAAATTCTAACGGTGATCAGCAAGTCAATCATGGTTCTAAGATTAAACTACACCACGAATCTCCCTATGGTGCCAGAAATCAAGCAAACTATTTCCAAGAGTGTCCTTATGGTTCAAAAAAATGGAAGAGAACCATGAAGTCACAGTTCGCAGTCAAGAATGGATACCAGGAACCCCCTTATGGCTCTAGAAATGATGCCATGCACGAGACTGCCTACGGTGCTAGGATTCAACCAAGCATCCCGAAGGAGTCCCCGTCCGGCCCCAGGCATCAACCCTCTACGCAAAACTCCCCTTTTGGATCAAGAAATCAACCAAATGTCATGCAAGAGTCTCCTTAACGGTTCAAGAAATCAACCAAATGTCATGCAGGAGTCTCTTTACGGTTCAAGAAATCAACCAAATGTCATGCAAGAGTCTCCTTACGGTTCAAGAAATCAACCAAATGTCATGCAGGAGTCTCTTTACGGTTCAAGAAAATCAACCAAATGTCATGCAGGAATCTCCTTACGGTTCAAGAATTCAGTCAAATGCCATGAAGGAGTCTCCTTATGGCTCAAGAAGTCAGCCGAACACTTGGCAGGACGGTCCATATGGTTCCAAGAGTCAACCGACCGTTTCCCAGGAGTCACCCTACGGCTTGCGAAGCTTGCCAAAACACTCCCTCAGGAAACAGCCGTTCGTGCGAGGCGTGCTCGCTCCCCAGGAGTCGGTGTACGGCTCGAGGGACTCGAGGGGCCGCCCTGCCGGACCGCCCTTTGGTGCATACGCTCGCGGGCCCGCCACCAACACCGTCCAGGACACGGGTTTCAGGACGCAGGAGCGAACGCGCTCCAACTCCATCACCACCGAGCCCGTCTACGGCGGACGCGGCTTCGCGCGAGAACCACTGAGCGCTATGGAAGTCGTTTACATGCCCAAGGCCGCCGCAGACTCCGACAGGACGGTAGTGTACAACCCCAGCACCGCCGACGTGGCCGCCACGGGGCTCGTGGTGGAGCCGCTGTACGCGCCCAGGACCCAGGACGTGCTGCGGACGACGCACGTCGGCGGCGTGGACTGCGTCGACGGCCCTGGGCCGCCCAGCAGGACGGCGCGGTGCCACCGATGTTCGGTCCAAAGGGCATCTACGGCGGCGGCAACGCGACCAGCATCTACGGCAAGGCGACGTCAGCGCCTCAGCGACGTTCGTCCGTGCACGAGCAGAACGAGCAGGCCGTCGACCAGCAGCCGGCCTCGCTGCCCACGGGGTACGGGCCAGCGCTACCGCCGCCAGCCTAACTCAGCCCTGCCGCCCGCGCCGCCGCCCTACGACCAGGTGCTGCGCCGCCGCGCCGCCGCCGAGCTGCCGCCCTTCACGCTGGGCGCCGTGTACCAGCAGCGTGGCGGCCAGGGCCTCGGCCAGGGCCAGCAGAGCGTGCACGAGCAGAACAAGCAGATCCAGGCCATGCTCAAGCGGGGCGTGGTGCCGGCCGGCGGCCAGCAGCCTGGCCTGGTGCGCGCCAGCGTCGCCCAGTGCCAGGACGACGCCATCGGCCCCGACAGCCAGTACGGCCAGCACCACGCCGTCATCATGCTGTGAGTGGCGGGGAGTTCTTGGGCGCGGTTTTGGACGCCGATTCGCCGAGTTGGCGCGAAACTTCGGACAAAATCGGGTGCAAGCGTAGCCAGTTAATAAGTTTAATATTTGTTCCAACATGCCAGTGTACCGTACAGTACGTGTAAGGATTGGAGAATCTCTTGCGTGAAAAATGCCATCTAATTGCAGTAATTTATTGTTATGTAGGTTAGGTGATTTTTTTAAATATTTTGTGATATGAGCTAAGTGTCGTCTCTGTAAGCCCTGCATAGCGCTGTATGTATTCCTCTATCCTGTGATATGTCATTCATTTTCCGTACTTCTCTGAGTTAGAGTAAGGGCGCTCAAGGTCATCGCTCGGACCACAAGTTTGTTTTTTTTTAATGGATTTTTTTTTATTATTAGCTCAATTCTTAGCAGTTTTGACGTCATTTCCAGCCATCAACTTACCCTGTTAACATAAATACCCCGTCAGACTCGCTGCTTTTATTCTATATGTATGTCATATGTGTACTATCCGTTGTGCCACTAATTTCTGTGTAACATTGTTTTTTATATTTAAAGAATAAATGGCAGTTTGTCCGTCGCTTCAAAACTATTTCTCCGTGTGCCTGTTTGTGTCCTGCTTACTGGAGCGCAACACCATCATCAACTCACATAGCGCGGGGGGCAGACGCAGGGAGACAGTTTGAGGGTTCCGACGCGGTTAAAACGGACTGCGGTGGCCGGGTGCCGACGCCGACGACCGTCCTTAAGAGCTTTAAGCTGCAGGGGGTTAGGCGGGGACCAGCACTGCTTTCTAGCGTCGTTGCGGTGGCCGCCGCGGCGCCATCCCCCAAAGCCTACTTCCTGAGGAGTTGTCTCCCAAACAAACTTGAACAGGCTGCGCGCCAGACATGGGGTGAGCACGCCAGGAACTCACAGCCGCCGGCGTCACCTCCTGAGGCCCGATACCGAACGATGCTCAACCTGCTGTAGTAATTCACACGTGCTGAATACTGCATTCGCGGGATTAATTGTAGCACGAAAAACGAGTAAAGCTTTTTTTTTTTTACCCCCCCCCCCCCCCCCCTTTTTATGTGAAGGCTCGGTGGAGGCTGCGTGAGGCCTGCGTCCAGCCGCCCCTCACTCTGCCTGAGAGCCGCCACGAAAAGGAAAGAGAAGGCAGCGCGTGGTTACGGTCAAATGGATGCGATGGGCGGCCGTTGTTTACACGACGACGCGGCGGAGCAGGTGGCGCGGCGATACCCCGCCCCTGGCTCGCCAGCAGGGGGTAGGTCCGCGGCCACTGGAGGCGCCCTTACCAAAGATTTCACCAAAACGGTGGTCAAAAGATTATCAGAGCAAAAGCGGCATGGTTAAAAAACGGCATGTAAGAGATCAACCCTCACCCTCTACGGAAGAGTAGTTTCGATATATTCAGATTCCCTGTTATACACAAAAATAGAGAGATACCTTGGCTGGTGCCGTCGAGAGCGTTCGAGCGCGTCGTCTCTGCTCGGCCATTCCGATTCCTGGTCCTTTCCCGGGTTCAAGTGGATCTGCGGCAGGCAGAAAGGGACTGGTGTCGCGAGGAGGATTGCGTGGCGGACCGGCCAGCGGGCAGGTGTGGCTAGCCCCGGTTTGTTAGAATCGCCAGATTTTCGAGGTGACTCGTTATTTTTATATCCCAGTGTTCCGACTCAATTCCCTCGACCGCCCATGCCAATTAGTATATACATTCCGGTCCGGCCGTCGAGGCTGGTGGTAAACAAGCGCCTGAATAAACAAAACAAAAACAAAAGGGGAAACTGAGAGTTGCCATCGACAACAAAGAACAAAAGCGTTAATTCCGTGGAGCGCCTCGACAAGATGAAAGTTCTCCTTCTCACCGGAGGCCTGCAAAGCCTCTCGTGTTGGCGGGGCTATGGCGGGGCTTGGCGGGGACCATCGTGGCGTCTCTGCGGCCGCGGAATAAAAGAGACCTTCCTCCGCCTGCAAAGTGGCGGCCGTTTATCTTTCTCTATGCCCGCAATTCCCGCCAATGGCTGC
>CM060095.1:13964993-14357694 GCA_030522485.1 Stenchaetothrips biformis | reverse complement strand
GTGAGGCATGTAACTCACACCGGTGCATGGCGGCGTGTGCGTGCGTGCGTGTATGTGAGCGCGCCGCGCAAGGAGCAGGGCCTAGGCGGGCCTGCCGCGGCCGTGCCTGGAGGAGGGAAGAGGACAGAAAATGGCGTCCCGGGGGAGTTGTCGCTCCGGGTACGCCGCCGCGCCGCCGCGCCGCCGCCCCTCGCCGGCCCGTGCTACAGTGGGGTAGCCAGCCTGGCAGGCAGCCGGTGGGGACGTCCGGGCCGCCGCCTCCAGCACACCGCCCCGCCGGCGACGCCTCCACCCACTACGTACGACGTGTTGGTTGCGGCGGGGCGCCGCGCCCAGCCGCGGAGATGGAGTACGGGAACGTGTCAGGCAGGGCCGCCGCCGGGGGCCTCAACTTTAACAAGACCGTTAAAAGCGAACAAAGTAAGTTAGCAAGTTGGGGTTGGGCCGCCACGCCTCCCTTTTCACGCTGCCGCTGCCACCCTTCGGACAACGGCGGCCCGTCGCTGTGGGAAAAAAATTAGCCGGTGCCGGGATTTGAACCCGCAACATTCCGAGTAACAGCCACTTTGGCGCGCTTAGTGGGCTCGCTCTAACGGCCGCAGGCGGCCGCGGGCGGCCGGCTAGGGTTGGGCCATCACTGCGGTTGGAGTTAGTGGTGGCCGACTGCTAATGCACACAGCCGGGCAGCAGCCGCGGAGCCTTTGCTAAACCACCAAAATAGCAGAATTTTAGAAATAAATTAAAAGCAAGGGTTTTCGCACTGACAACGTGTGATCTGCGACCGAGTCCAGCTTAGGAACAAGACTGCCTTCCCGACCCGTGAGCGGGGCTGCGCTCTGCCCGCGTCTCGGGCTGGATCCCCGCATTGTTGTGGGCCGAAGGGACCGAAGCGAGCGAAGGGAGGCCCTGGAAGGCCCTGGAAAGGCCCTGGAGGGCTCCTTCATAGAGGGCAGGGATTTACGCTCATCAGAAGGCGCTCCCTCCACCCCCACCCCACTACTTACTGCAAATTATTTAAATAATAAATTCCGGGGAATGAAATCGACGAATGAATGAATGAACGATGAATGTAACGGATTGAATAATGAAAGCAGGCGATCTGTGAATCGCCGCGGTGTGCCGCCCACCACCGGCGGCGACGCAACGTCACCGGCATTTCCGGATTGGCTCCCCCCCCTCCCCCTTCTCTCTCTCTTCCTCGTCTCTCCCTCTCTACTCACTCTCTCTCTTCACTCTCTCCACTCTCTCTCTCTCTCTTTCTACTCTCTCTTCTCATCTCGTCTCTCTCTCTCTCTCTCTCTCCCTCTCCTCTCTCTCTCTCTCCTCATCTCCTCTCTCTCTCTCTCTCTCTCCTCGTCGTCTGTCACTCCACACTCCTCTCTCCCTCCGCTGGGCGCACGCGGACCCTCCTAATTACATTTACCTGTAGCGTCTACTTCGCCCCCTCTTCTGGACTCTCTTATACGGCCTCGCCGCGTTAGCGTGGCGTGGCGTGGCGTGGGCGTGGCGTGTCGTGGGCGTGGCGTGGCGTGGCGTGGACCTGGTGCCGCCGCGAATCGCTCCCAGCGCATCGCGTCAAGGAAGCACGACCCGCTGCTGCCTTAGCGGTTCACCACAGTGGACGTCGTGCGGCTGGAAGTCTAACTTGAATTTGATGCCGCGTCTCTACCAGGACAGTGACGCAGCTCAATGCTAAGACTCATGCCGCTGGACGTGGATCACCCACACTCACACACTCTCCCGCACACACACGCACACAATGGCCAGAGGGTGTCCAGCGAGTGGTCTCAGATGCGAAGGCGCGGCTCGGCAACCCCCTGGCTTACTCCGCGCCCCGCCCCGCCACGATCCCGTCTGGCGCGACATTCTGCCACTCCCCCTTTGCGATTCAATTATTTACCGGGCGTTGCAGTATTGATATAATGCAGGCCGGAGCCCTCTCGGCAGCCGACCCAGCTAGCCTCGAGCGAGAGTGAGAGAGAGAGTGAGAGAGAGAGAGAGAGAGAGAGAGAGAGAGAGAGAGAGAGAGAGAGAGAGAGAGAGAGAGAGAGAGAGAGAGAGAGAGAGAGAGAGAGAGAGAGAGAGAGAGAGAGAGAGAGAGAGAGAGAGAGAGGAGAGAGAGAGGTAGAGAGAGAGAGAGAGAGAGAGAGAGAGAGAGAGAGAGAGGAGAGAGAAGAGAGAGCTGTAATTCGTTTGGAAGGCTGGCCGGTGCAGCCAGGGATGCCAGCGACGGCCGGTGCGGTGCAGAGGCGCCAGAACTAGAACAGCTCGACGAGCGAACAAGTCGAAGACGGTCGGTCGCCAGGAAAGCCGGCGGAAGCCATGAAATTTGTAGGCGCGTTTATGACACGGTCGGAATGGGACAAATTGCCCAGCTGTGGCACCGATAGCTCTGTCGTGTGAAAAAGAGAGAGAGAGAGAGTGATGAGGGCCAGGAGCTCCCTTGTCAGGCCACAGATTACGCGCGGCGCCTGTTCTGCCCAAATTATGACTTCGTGGAAGTGGAACACTGACTGGCGCGTCCGCCGGGTCGTCTGCCGTGTCCTCCGCCAGCTCCAGAGAGCAGGCGGAAGGACAGGTCCGTTGCGAAATGCCACGAGGCCCACAACACTCTGTCCCAAAGCAGTTCACGCGACCGCAGTAAATATCCGTTCAACGCGGCGGTCCGCGGTGTGTTTGTGTTGCGCACGGTCTGCCCAGTATGCGGAGTCTCTCTGTTTTCCTAAACGGGGTGAGTGACAGATAGGCGCGGGAAAAAAAAAAGGGTGTGGGTTTCCTTCCTGAGCCGTTTTGTCACGTGGTCCACCAAAGACAAACACGAGCCAGTAGGGAGGGCAGAGCCACCGATGTGTGAAGGTCGCCTTAATGTCGCCTCATCCCCTTCCGGAAGCTCATTTGTCGTCGCCATGCCCCACATATGCCATATAACACCCCCCGCCCCCCTTCCGACCCCGGACCCGCCCCTGCCTAGCGCCACACCGGTACCACGACACGAGGCGCCCCCCTATCCTTCCCAGAAGCGAGCTTCCTTGTTGTGGTTGTCGCAACACTTTAGTGCTTCCTAACCCACGCGTGGGTGTGGGTGTGTGTGTGTGTGTGTGTGTGTCCGTGTGAGCGTGGGTGTGTGAAGTAGTTTCCGAAATGGTGGCAAGTCGTGTCGTGACAGATTGCTGCATGTCTTCAAACACATCCACACACAGTGAGCCGTGCCTAGTTTCGGGTGTGTGTGTGTGCGTGTGCGCGCGTGCGAATGTGCGTGTGTGAGTGTGTCCCGAAAATTGGCGAGCCTTTTTGCGAGATCTCCGGGACGGAATCGGTAGTGACAGAGGGAAAGCGCATTTGCAAAAAGGCGCCAGGGGTCCGCCCGTCGGCCCATCCGACCATCGAGTCCGCCCCAGCCAAGGCCGAGAGAGAGAGAGAGAGAGAGAGAGAGAGAGAGAGAGAGAGAGAGAGAGAGGAAAGAAAAGGGAAAACGGAGGGAAGAAATCCCCTCCACGAATCCGATTTGGCGCGACAGCGCGCGGCGATCTGCTGGTAATCGGGTTCACATATGTGCCTCGGGAGCCCCGGGACCGTCGCATCGAATCGCGAATCGCAATCTAATTTACGGCCAAGGCGACGGCGGCGGCGAACTGCAATGTGCAGCATAAGATTTTGCCGCGCCTCGGCGGTCTCCGTTTGCGGTTGGCAGCTCTGATTTACGGACCTAACCTAAAATCGGCGTGCGCCAAAATTCTGGTCTTGCCTCTGCAGGCCGGGTCGAAACAAACGGGGGTTGCGGAGGACGAACTCATGTCAGTGTGTGTGTGTGTGCGCGCGTGTGTTGTACGTCGAGTGACATGACACGACTGCCCACTCCTCTGCAGCACACGTCCCTCGGCGTATGCGTCCCGAAAGCTTTCCTTTTTCGCCGCTGAGTTGGCGACACTGTCGCGAGGCCGCGGCACCGCTGCCACCGCCAGGGCGTTGAAAATGTCGCTCCACGTTGACCTTCCCTTCCCGACAGGAGCCACCCTCTTTAAAAACGCAACGCGGGCGGGGGAAAAAAAACACTCTACGGTGCGGGTATTCGAACCCGCGATCGGGCCCGAGGAACTCGCCTTACTTACATGAGGCTGGCCCTCCCGCGAACGGGCTAAACCGGCTTGTTTAATCAATGGAGTCTCGAGGAGAGGCTCAAGGGGAGCGTCTGGGCAGCCGGGGCTCGGCGGCTGGCTGGCTGACTGGCTGGCTCGGCCGGAGTTCAATGGGATTCGGAAGCACGGGTCGCGTGTTGCTCGCGCCGCCAACAGACGATTGGCTGTTTCGGGCCGCTAAATAGTCCCTGGCGGTCGCTTCGTGGTGTCGCTCCGCGCTCATTTCGTTGTCACTCTTTTGTCACTCCTTGGTCACTCCGCCGCGCGCCGCGTGCTCCACGCGAGATGCACCACCCGATAACGGAGCGCAAACACCTAATACTCTATGGCCCACTGTGCGCTGGTCGGGTCGTAATGCCGAGGCCCTGCTCCTCGACGGCGTGGTCGCGTGCGCCGCGCCACCTGTCGGCCGGAGCGCAGCACGCCACAAATCGGTCGCCATTCGTCTGCAATCGGCAAATGCGTTTCGAGCGCTGGAACGGCGCGGCTACTTACTTCCTCGCCGAGCGGCGGCCGGCCAGCCGGGCGCATGGCCCATTTTGTAATTAGCGTGTAGAGCCCCGGCCCGGCGGCGGCCTGCCCTGTGCGTGACCAAGGATGGGTGCGGTCTAGCGACTCTAGCAGCGCGCCATATGTGACCGCGAGCGACCGGCCGCGGTGTAATGGCTTTGGCCGCGGCGGATGATGAGCCAGGTCAACCAACAACCAAAACAAACGACCAAAAAAAAAAAAAGGAAGTTGGTTCCGGTCATTTGCCAGCAGCTGCATAGTCTGCTAGGACCTGCTGGCCCCGGCGCCTGGAGGGCTGGAGGTCGCCCTGGGGACCATAACTCGCGTCCCTTCTAATGGCACGAATAAGTGGGCAACATTTCACCCGCTTTACATATTGCTGAGGGTCAGCGCGAGCGGTCTTCAGAATGCGAGAAAGCCGGCGGCCGGCCCCGACCTCCTGCCTGGAGATACTTTGTTTTGGCTAAAGACCGCCGGCCGACACCCCGCCCCACCCCACCCCACCCCGCCCCACCCCGCTGCTCGCAAAGTGGCGAGAGGCGCTCTCACGACGGGGCGCCACTGCGCCACGCTTCCACGCCCACTCCGTCAGCTCCAGCGCTCCGCACGCGGCGGGAGAGTTTAAAAAGATTTACCAGCTTGTTAGAGAGGGCACGCGCCGGCGATATCAGACACGTTTAGTGCTGCTGCACTGCAAGCCGCGCCGCAACGAGGAAAACACTTTCTCGCTCTGCCTTTATTTTTGCAGTGTGTTCGCTCGCTCCTCTGAGGAAGCAATCCAGCCAGAACCCCCCCTTCCCGACAGATCTGAAAACCTCACGTGTGTGTGAGTGTGTGTTTTTCGACGTCAACCCAACACCTCTTCGTCCCTTTTCTGCCATCGGCCGGAGACACCTCGGCACCTTACACTCCATAAAGCTGAGCGGCGGAGGCACAACAACAACAACAGCGACAAAAAAAATCGACGAAAATCAACTCTTTGAAAAAAATAATTGAGCACTATTTTTAGACATAGTTTTTTTCCTAACGGAAAATTGGGATTTTTTTTAAGTGGCCCATCCATGGGGTGGATAGGAGGAAGAAGGCCAGAAAATGAATATGGCCAAGGTCATCATGATTATCAACATGGTGCTGCTAGAGTAATTAAAATAAGTAAAAAGAGTTTTCGGGCGTGGCGCGCGGCGCGCGCTCCACTATAAGGCAGCGGCGGGGGAAAAGACGTGGACGAATGTAGCGCGTGGGGGGTGGGGGGGCGTAATCTGCTACCCCATTCATTAACCGCTGTTCAGATAAAGTGCCGATACGTCCACCAACACACCATGGCCGCGCCGCGCCGCCACTCCCTGTTACACTGCCAACAAACGGCACGCTTTCGCCATTCACCCTGTAAACCGAAGTGTGCTCGTTTAGTAGTTCCGTTGTTATTTCATTGTTGTTTTTTCCCAAGCACCTCGGCCCAGAGGCTGTCCAGTAGGGGTATTATTGTCACAGCTGGACGAAGTGGATTAGTCCTGGTCCTGCTGCCCTTGAATTTGGCGGCGGCTGAGCGTAATGGCGGGGCGGGGCGGGGCGGGGCGTGCCAGGCAACAAGTGCCCAGCGAACGAGTCTTTAATCTACAAAAAGAGAGTCGCACCGTCATTCAGCACCACTCACAAAAAGAAACAATTTTCCTCTGGCCTATATTATGTGTATTTTTTGATTTTTTTAAAAATTTTATTTGTATTGCGAACTCGTTTTTTCTAAGCACCCTCTCTCGCCCTGTTGCAGGTTTTTCCTCAAATTTTTCCTGAAATGCAACCAAAACTGCCTCAAAAACGCCGGTAACCCCAGGGACATGCGCCGGTTTCAAGTGAGTGTCTTCCCGGCTGCACTGAGCGAAGTGCGAGGACAGTCGGTTCTAACGAGCTTGCTTGCCGTCCTCCAGGTTGTGATATCGAGCCAGATCGGCGTGGAGGGGCCGCTGCTGGCCGTGTCCGACAACATGTTCGTCCACAACAACTCCAAGCACGGCCGCCGCCCCAAGCGGATGGACGCCAGCGACGGCGAGGCCGACACGGACTCAGGTAAGAAACAAAACAAAAACAACCCAAAAATACGGAGGAAAAAAACGGAGCAAAGGAAAACAATGAAGAACATCGGTTGGTGGATGCATGGAGCGCGGGCGTCCAGTGCCTTCTGATTGGGCGAGGGTGCCCCTTGGGAGCTGCTGGGCCGGTGGGGTGGTGGGGCGGTGGGGTGGCGCCGGAGGGTGGAGAGCCCTTGAGGGTGGCGCCTAACCCCAAGGGGCTCAGGAGGGAAGCGGCCAGAACGACACAAGGGGGAGGGAGGGAGGGACCGGGAGGGACCGTGCGTGGTGGCGGCCCTGCCCTGGCCCTGCCCTGGCCCGGCCCTGCCCCGGCCCTGCCCCGGCCGGTGCCGCACGCACGACTCCGAATATGTGTATTTGAATTGGAAACGTCCTCATCCCAACGACGCTCGCTCTCTTTCCTCCGCGCCGAGGGGAACGCGTTCCGCGCCTCTCTGTCTCGTTGCCAGCGCGGCGGCGTTACCGTCACTCGGTGCGAGACTGGCCGGTCCGCGCCCGTCCACGCCCCAACGCCTTGAACGGTTCAAAGACTCCCTCACACCTTTTCGTTTGGAAAATTTGATCGTCCCTCCAAAGTGGAACAGCTCCTGGTAATTCTTGTTCTTAAAAAAAAAAACAGCAAAACATAAACAAAATAAAAAATTGAAAATTTGTATTTTTTAAAATTTACTATCTTATTTTACTAATTGCTTGCCCACTCTGTAGCTTGGGACAAAAACGAAGTCATCTGGGTGTTCGAACCCGCGACCGACGCCGGCGCCGGCAGGGACGACGCGCTTGAGAAAGCGAGAGGGGTTTCGAAAAAAGAGAAGAAAAACGTTTTGGGCCGCTGGGTCGCTGCCGGGGCTGCCGGGACAGGCCCGGTCCCGCCCGGAGCTAAACTGCCTCCAACTTGGGTTCCTTTTTGCGTGTACCCTTGTAAGATATATGGATCAATTTCCTTGCGCCTCCCCGTTCCAGCCCGGGGCGAGCCAAACGCTGGGGGAGGGGGGGGGGGCACATCCACAGTGCGTACAACGTCCCTATGGCGTTCGGAGTTCCATAATTCACACTCGGTCCGGCCCCGCCCCACCCCTTCTACCAGAGCCTGGGAAAGCCCCAATGTCTCGCGCGCCAACAATTGCTACTCGGATGACGACATTTCTCGCCAAAAACTTGACTCCGATTTCTGATTGGCCGGCGGCGGGGCCAATCCGCGGGGCCCGCGGCCTTGCTGCAGCGAACCAAATCCGCTTACCGGTGCCCGCCTAATTGGATGAAGGTTGGCGGATGACGACGAACATGACGTCATCATGACGTCGTTTAAGGCGGCGGCCATCTTCGTTCGCGATCCCCGTGATTTACTCCCGTTTAAAAAGGCGCAACGAATGAACAGAGTTGGCGCTCCCCCCCCCCCCCTCTCTCCGAGTCCACGGGGTCCACGGCTCGCAGTGGCCCTCCGGTGAGGGAAGGGGCCGAGGGGCTGTTTTATTCATGAGCTGGGGTGCGGGGCCGTGCCGGGCCGTGCCGGGCCCTCCTTGACACCCCCCCCCCCCCACCCTGCTGCCTGTTGTGGTTTGAGACGCGGCTGCGCTGCAGCGCACAAACTCGCCGCCAAAATATAAATTGACCGAGTTTTTATTCCCTTCTTCGTCCCATTTTCGTCCCTGGCTGACCGGGCGCATCGTTTGCCGCAGGACTGTACCCGCCGATGCCCATGGCGTCGCCCTTGCATCAAGGCCATCAGCCCCGCGGAGGGCTGGACCAGCGGCGGCGCCACCGTCATCATCATCGGCGAGAACTTCTTCGACGGCCTGCAGGTCGTGTTCGGGACCATGCTCGTCTGGAGCGAGGTGAGTCGCGCGTTTGTGTCGATATGGAAATCCATCCGGCCCGGCCGGTACTTGAACCCACGCCTCCGTGTCCACAGCTCATCACCTCGCACGCCATCCGGGTGCAGACGCCGCCCAGAACATCCCCGGCGTGGTGGAGGTGACGCTGTCGTACAAGTCCAAGCAGTTCTGCAAGGGGGCGCCCGGACGATTCGTCTACGTTTGTAAGTTTCATTAGTTCCCCTGGGGGACTGACTCCACTGCCGAAGTCAAAGGCAAAGTGACAGCAGTCTGATTGTTATTCGTTCCGTCGCAGCGCTCACCGAGCCCACCATCGACTACGGCTTCCAGCGGCTGCAGAAGCTGATTCCTCGACACCCGGGCGACCCCGAGAAGCTGCCCAAGGTAGGACCCCGTCAAGAGGCGCTCCATTTTGTTCAATAAAACGCATGAAAAGTAGTTGACGTGAACGTGCTTTCGGCAGGAAATCATCCTGAAGCGAGCCGCGGACCTGGCCGAGGCGCTGTACAGCATGCCCCGCAACGCAACCCCCAGCAACGGCCTGGCGCCGGGGGTGGGCTTCAACTCGTACTCCGGCCAGCTCGCCGTGAGCGTGCAGGACGCTGGCAGGACGCAGTACGAAGACGGTAAGGGTACATCCGCACCTCGTTAGCCGAATCGGTCAGGACGTTCGCTTTTGAGTCGGTCGACTCGGGTTCAATACCCACCCCAGGCGTAGTTTTTTTTTTTTTTTTTGTTGGTTGATTGCCTCACCCCGAACCGGCCTGGCACTGGGTTGCAGACGATTACGGAGGCGGGCGGGCGCAGAGCAGCAGTGTCAGCCCCCGGGGGTACGCGTCGTCGGCCACCTCCACGCCGCAGTCCACCGGGGCCAGCGGGGGCAGCGGGGGCAGCGGGGGCAGCGGGGGCGCTTACCTGGCGGCGGAGGCGGCACCGGCCGTGTCCGCCCCGCAGCTTACCAACCTGTCCTCGGCCGGGGGGCTGTTCTCCTCATCCTCCAGCGAAATCATGTCCAGTGAGTACGCCCCCCCCCCGCCCCCTGCCCTGCCTGCCCTGCCTGCCCTGCACCGCCCGCCCCGCCCCCTCTGCACGGTGACCTTTTAGCCAACTGTTCGCTCGCGCGCCGCGACCCGAAAACGTGGAGCCGCATTCACTGCGGGATTCGAACCCAGGACGGCACTGCTAAGTCACGCGACGACGTACGCGCCGCACCCAAGGACGACACAACTCCTACGTCGCGGTCCTGGGTTCAAAACCCGGTCAGGATCTTTGCATTTTTTTATTTTTTTTTTTTTTTCGTTCGCGCCCTGCCGGCCGGCCAGCCTATGGAGGACTTGTCCCGGATTTAGTTTATAGTCGGTCGATGGCGCGCTTCGCGCTTCGCACCCCCAAGTGCCTTGTGGTGTTGCCTGTCAAATGTCACCGGCCGGCGGAGGGGAGGGGGAGGGGGAGCCTTAGCCTCGCTCGCCGCGTCACCGCCAGGCGGCGCCAGGCAGCGCCAGCACTCGGTCTGGCTGGACTAACCCGTTTTGCTTTTGGTTTGGCAGGAATGGGCAGCCTGGTGCCCTCGCCGTTCAGCAACATGAACCCCTTCGCCCTGCCCACGTGCGCGTCGCAGGGGTACGGCACGCCGCCCCTGCTCGGCTCCAAGTAGCCCGCCGGCCAGCCCGAGCAGGCAGCCGCCCGACGCGGGGCCCACTGTGACTGACTGAGCGTCTGAGACGGCCGCCTAGACGTCACCTTTTGTTTTTGTTTGTTTGTTTTCGTTTTGTTTTGTGGACAGTCCCGTCGCCAGGAGTGTCGCCCTAGCGCGCCCCTGCCTGTACAGTCGGAAAAAATGTTTGTACATATCCTGTAAAAGAGTTTGTTTCGGTTTTCAAAGAGTACCCCTAGAGTTATACTTTTGTATGTGAAGATTTTGTGATTGATGGTCTGACCCCCATTTTCTTTTACAACAAAAGAAAGCGGAAGAATAAACAAGCGATCTTTTACGATCCAAAGCGTTAATTTTTTCAATGACGTGCTGCATCTTGTACCCCTCTAACCCTGCCAGTTTTAATTTTTGAATATTTTTTTTTTTTTCATTTTTTTGAACCTACGTACAGGAATTTTACAGGTAATGAATATTTTTTTTTTTTTTTTTTTAAATTTGTGGTAAGTCTAATGTATTTGGAAGGGAAGCCGCCAGTGGCCGTCAGCCGTCAGCCCCTGCGGAGCGGCGGGTAGGCAGCGGGCCGACACCAGTGTGTTGCGGGACTGCCTACCGCCAGGCGGACCGTCTGCCACTCACCGGAACGCACAGTGGGCCATGTTTGTTTTCAATCCGTGTTCACGCGACGCACGCACGCACGCACGCACGCAATCATCGTTGACCCCTCGGAGAAAGAGCGTTTCGGGTCATTGAGAGACAAGTCGAGAAATAAGAACCTCCGCCTCCTTTTCTTCACCCTTCTGTCCCACCGCTCCCCCTGCCCGCCCCCTGCCACTAAATTCAACCAATCCAATCTTCGGACGCGTGGCGGCGTCTGCGCGAGCTTTGGCAACAGCAAACAAATGAAATAAATGACTGACTGGGCGAGAGGGAGACGGTCGGAGAGAGGGCGGGTGACAGCCGGCTGGGGAGCGGCCGTGCCATGCGGACCCGGCTTCGAATACTGGTACCGGAGACATTTTTTTTTTCTTTGCCTCAAGTTCGCCCCCGCACCCGTCCTTTCTCTCCTGTCTGATTTCTCGGTTGACCTCACCGGAGAGGCCCTCTCGGGGCTGGCAGAGAGAGAGGGGGGAAATGGGGTGAGGGGCGAAAAACAAGATGATCAGTATCAGAACAGAGTGCCGGGCAAACCGGGCTAGAGAGAGAAAGAAGACGAGAAAAAAAGAGACACTCAATTAGAGGGGCTTGAGTGGGCTCCGGCGGCTTTACCGCGACAACTTGAGGAAACAACTCTCTCTTTTTTTTTTTGGGGGGGGGGGTCGTGTTTTGTTCCTTGGCAGCAAAGAGTCAGTCACCTTCGTGCGGTCGCCAATGGTCCCGAATTAATGAGGTGAGAGACGAATCACTGCGTAAGACAAATCAAATCACAAATCACTTGTCTCTTGTTTCGTTTTTGACCTTGAGAGAAAGGGCTAGCATTCTTGTGTGGATCGTATGTGGCCCACGCTCTACTATTCGCAGGCACAACGACGAACTGCCGATAACCACTCCGCGCACCGCGGCACTTTGGCGGGATTGAACCGACCACACTCAGTGAAATGATCGTCGTGCGGGGCGGGGCGGGGGCGGGGCGGGGGCGGGGCGGGGGCGTGGCGCGGCTCAGCGCGGCCCGGTCCAGCGCAACAACACTCAGGGTATTCAGTTACACGGGTGATTGCGTCCATTGTCGCAGCACTTTGCACGCGCACTGGCGGCTGCGGGGGCGGGGCCGGCCGGCGGCGTGGGGGCGTGCGCGGGGAGGCACTCCAAACGCGGATTGAAGCAAGGTGGCGGACCGGGTGCGATAGGTACTCTGCCAAAACAGAGAGGAGCTCTGGATGTAGTGCGCGCTGCGCCATCTGCGCTGAGTGTCGGCGTGAGCGAGACAGAGGGATGGAATGTTACAGCAGTATCGGGTGCGGCTAGGGGGAGCGTCGACACAGCCAGTCAGATAGCGATTAGGCGCCAGACCTACCCCACCTCCCTCCACCTACCGCACCCCCAGCAACGCAGCAGCGCGCCGGGAGATGGCGCTGCGCGCGCCGCGCGGCCGTTCCCTCGCGCCATCGGGATACCCTGCCAGTTTACCTAGTCTGTAAGCGTCATGTAACTTTATTCCTTTACCCCTTCTATTCCAACGTGCAAGCGATTCAAGGTCAGTAGGAGCACCTGCCTTCTGATGCTGCCTCCAGATCGAGGCGTGTCCGGCCCACGGCGACAGGTTTGCCTACGCACCCGGCGTCCGCGTCTACCCACGGGGATTAAAACAAACGCTCGCGGCGCGACCAAACCCGTAATCCTGTACAAGGGAGATTACCACGAGGACATTCCTTACTGTGCTGCCCGCCCCTTCGCTTGGCGGACGCGCGGAGTAGAGTGGGGTTGGTGGCGCTGGTGCAGCGTGCCGCCCCGCAGCCAGCCAGCCAGCCAGCCAGCCAGCCGGCTGCAGCAAACTCGGATTACAGGTTGATGGCTATGGAAAGCACCATCAAGATTGCAGGCACACGACTCGCCCCCCCACCACCCCGCCCACTCACCCCCGCCCACTTCGCCACAAGCGGCATAATCGCAACCCCTTCCCCACCCCTCCCTGCCCCGGCCGCAGTCAGGATGGCGTTCCCGGAGGTGTCGCAGCCTCGTCACTCAGCGGCTCCGCTCCCCGTCCCACGCACGCGCAGGGACTCGTATTGCAACACGCTTTGTTTGTTCTTCCACACGCGGCTGCGCGGCGCTGCGTGCGGAACCAGCCTGCGCCTGCAGCAGCGGCAACTCGTATTGCCAGGGGCGTGTGAGCGCGCGCGCGTTTCGTTCCTCCCGGTTTCTCATACTCGTTCACTGCTGACGCAACGCGGCGGCCGTTTAACGCTCTGCAAATAGCGGCGCCGTCCCCGTGGTACCGTTCCCACTTCCGGTCCCGCTGCAATCCTCCTCGCAGGGGGAGGGGAAGGGTGGGAATGAAATTGATTGCTTTTCGGGCTCATTTGCCGCGGCGTCTAATTTCATGCGCTGCATTTCGTATTCCGGCCGAGTCTCGCTTCCTCGCGGTCTCAGCAACCCCTTCTCTCTCTCTCTCTCCCGCGACTCTGATGACTCTCCCACGAAAAAGAGGGGGAGGGGGTGGAAGGAGAAAGTAACGGCGATAGTCACAAAAGCAAGGACAAGTTTATCAGTGGCGATCGCAACAACAGATCAGCGGCGCGGTGCCGCCGGTGGACTGCTCTTCTGGCGGCTCGGAAGCCCCGACCCGACCAGTCTGATTGTCAACTAATGCGATTTTATCGCTTTGCTCTGCCGTGCCCTGCCACGCCGCGCCAGGGGGTGGCACGTTGCTGCAGCCGCACGCTCTAGCGGCACGGCGCGGCGCGGCGCGGGCAGACACGCAGCGAGGGGAGGAAGGGGTGATGGCTTGCTGATCTGTCGGCAAGATTAGTGGCTGACGCGGGGAGGCGCGGGGCGGGGTGGAAAGGGGCGGCAAGGACGACACCGGCCCAACCTGCGCCCCGCCCCGCCCCGCCCCGCCCCGCCCCCGCAGCGAGATGGCCCACTGTGTGTTACAGCGAGGCCGACGTGCCGTGGCGCATTTGCGTGCTTCAGTTCCGGTCCGACCGGCAGAAAAATTGCTTTCAAGTCTGATTCAGCGAAAGCACGATAGTTGCGGGTGATCCTGCCCACAGTTTGCGCTAAAACAGGATGTGAATGTCTTCCTCTTCCCTATAATGCTTCAACAAATTTCCTTTAATTATTGAGCGCCACTGTGCCATTGGCGCATGTGAACACCCAGAGTGCGCCCGCGGAGTCGAGGACAGGCAACCCGCTCGCCTGTGGGGTGGAGAGAAATACAATAGGGGTTCTTTTTTGCCATTTTGTAATTTCTACAAGATTATCACAGATTTTCATAATCTTTTCTGTTTTCTTCCGCATTAATTTCATGTTGTTTTTTTTTTTTTATGTAAGGAAATGAAAATTATCCTAGCTCTGCTTTAACTTTCCCAAGAATCTTGGGCATCTTCTTGTTGGTGGAATCTTCAAGTTCTCTTGCCTTGTAGTAATGAGGGGCCACTTCTAGAAGCCATTTGCTTTCGATTTCTATCACCTGTCACAAAAAAAAAAAGAACAAATATCAGGAGGTGCAAATAAATTACAAAACCAGCTGCAGTAGGAAAACAGAGAAAACATGATAAATTGCATTCAAAATCAACATACCTGACGCATGAACTCCTTGGTGGTGAAGACTAGTTCATGATACAGGAGCCAGCGAGGCAAGTCCTCGAACAGCATGCTGTTTGGATGAATCATAACTGTTTGATTGTGTTTAACCGTCTTGTATTGACCACCTTTGGAGAGCCGAGCAATGTGGTAGAAATAGCCTGCTGTAATGGCCTGGAAAAATACATGAAACACAGATTGGCGTTTTTTACTGTTTCACCACATAAACGAATGAGAAGAATCTACAATACCTTCCGAATGTTGACTGTTTCTCCATCAGCAGAAACTATCTCAATTTCTACTCTTTCCATAAGCCCAACTAATTGTTCTCGAACATCCCTTGCACGCTTCATGGATCTGTAGAAGATATAAAAAATTCACTATAAAGACAGTTCTTCTCCCTCACTTCAGCAAAACAATTTAACTACCACAAAAGTAATCAAAAACATGAGGGGAAAATTACCTGTACTGAATAAAATTTTCATAACACCATTGGGTGCTGAACTCTGTGTCTGCCCACTGCTTGTACACATTATGCAGGACCAAGTGATCTCCACCAGGACAATTGAAATTTTTTCTTGCAGTATCTGCGTGAATAATTTTGTCCTTAGGGCGGTAGAAGATGGCCCCATTCACAGAGAGCATCGCACAAATTGTTACAATCTCATCTGCACATTTGTACCTGAATTTGTATATGAATTAGTGCCATTGTTCATTTCTAGGCAAAAAAAAAAAGATGAAACCATTGTGAAATAACTGCTTACTTTTCTGATGCCAAAATCATTTTAGCCATCATGGGATCCACAGGGAACTCAGCCATACGCCGTCCCAGTTTGGTGAGCTCTCCGTGGTGATTCAATGCTCCGAGAGCATACAACTGCTCCAAGGCCAACACCAACGTCTCATGAGGAGGAGGGTCCAGAAAGTCGAAATGAACCAAATCGTTTATGCCCAGAGCTTTGAGCATCAACACGGCATTGCCCAAGTTGATTCTCTGGATCTCTGGCACCGTGTTCTCTTCCAGCTCGTGCTTGTAGGCCCAGGCTGTGTAGAGGCGGAAGCACTTCCCAGCGGCGACGCGTCCAGCTCGGCCTGCTCGCTGATTGGCTGACGCCTGGAAAAGGTTTCTGTCAGACAAGCGCTCCACAACAACAGCAATCATACAGCAACGCTGTCAAGCAAGGTGTACCTTGGAGATGGGAACGACAATCAATGATTCCATGCCTGTCCTTGAGTTAAAATTGTTTTGTTTGCAAAATCCGGGATCTATTACATAAATAATATTATCAATTGTAAGGGAGGTTTCAGCAATATTTGTGGCCAGCACTACTTTGCGTGCACCAGGAGGGGTGGGCTCAAATATTTTGGCTTGCATTTCTGATGGCAGGTTTGAATAAACTGGCAGGATCTGTAGCTCCTTTAGTTTGGATCCAAGGCGCTTTACTCTTTCTTGCAGAATTTCTTGACAAGTTTCAATTTCTTCTTGACCAGTAAGAAATACAAGAATATCACCCAGTGGCTGAGTTGCATGAATTTGAAGGATGGAAACTGTGGCAGCATCAATATAATCAGCCTCAGGAGCTTTGGTGTAATAAATATCCACAGGAAAACGGCGACCTGATCAGTGTAATAAATCATGTTAGAATTTATCAATGAGAAAGTCATCTACAGACTTCTCAAGAGTTTTAATGGTACATCATACACATACTTACCAGGAATTCTAAATATTGGAGCATTGTCAAAAAATGTAGAAAACTTCTCAGCATCAAGAGTTGCACTAGATATTAAAAGTTTCAGTTCTGGACGAAATCGAGCTATATCTTTGACCAGACCAAATAAAATATCAGTGTGAAGTGTACGTTCATGGGCTTCATCAATAATCATAACACTGAAGATAAAGTCAATAAAAAACTTCAATATTAGAAAACATTTGATTGTAAAAGACACCATTCAGTAATTAACTTCCAAAAAATACAAGCCTACCTGTATGCCTGGAGATCAGGTTCAGAGAGAAATTCTCTGTGCAAGGTACCATCAGTCATGTATTTGATAATGGTTCGCTCAGAAGTGCAATCTTCAAAGCGAATGCTGTAACCAACCTTTCAAAACACAAGAAACAAAAATGTAGTGTGCACAAAAGACATGCAATGCAGGAAATTTTAAAAATTTTCACATACCTCATTGCCTAGTTTAACTCCCATTTCCTGAGCAACTCGAGCTGCAACAGACATGGCTGCCACTCTTCTTGGTTGTGTACAGCCAATTTTTTTACCACCCTCAGTGAAACCAGCTTCATGAAGGTACTGGGGGATTTGAGTAGTTTTTCCAGAGCCAGTCTCTCCCTCAATGATGAGAACCTGTAAATATTTATTTCAATTGAAAACAATATTATAGTATTTTTCATATAAATGTATTTTTAAACAACAAGAATTGAAAAATAGATGTACCTGATGATCACGAACGGCATCTATTAGTGATTCTTTGAAGGCATAGATTGGGAGGCTGCGCTTGGTTTCTTCAAGGTCCATCTTTTTCTTTTGGGCTTCAGAAACAGTTTTCTCCTTTTCCTGAAAATTCAACCAATTTATTATAACACAAAATTAAAATATGAAAGAAGCACAATGTAATTTTTATGGAGTATGGACACATCAAAGGAATGCTCACCTTCATGGTCATTTCCTCAGTTCCAGCCAGCTGAAGGGCTTGAACGAATGCAATTTGTTCATCAAATACAAAATCATAATCTTCCTGTTCCTTTTTAACTCCCTTCTTGGCACCAAATCGAAAAGTTGCTGAAGCCATTTGCTCCTCTTCCCATTTCCTTTGCTCAGAGTGAGGCTGTTTTTCTTTCTCATCAACCTCCTCATATTTGTCGTCCCCTTTCTGACAAAAGGATTACAAATCAATTGTAATTAAGGATGAAACATCAAAAAATTTATGACAATATGGAAACCACACCAACCTTCTTGTCATGGGGCATGTGATACCTCTGAATGTTTTCAAGTTCTCTAGCTCGATCATGTTCTTTTGCTAAATGAAGCACTGTCTTTTTGTATTCTCGGTCTTTGATTTCCTTCTTTGTCAACCTGTCATGATTTAATGATGTCTTAGTATACTAAATCAAAAGTAATAAAAACAACAACAACAAATTATGTGGCGAAAATGATTATGTACATACACAGTTTCTTCAAAAAGAAATTCATCATCTTGGATATCAGCTTCCAGCTCTGCTATTTTGTCATCTTTTCGTTTCTCCAAATACTTTCGTCTTGATTCAATCCTAAGATGGGGGACGAGCTTTTCAAGGTTCCCTTGCTCAAGCTTGATACGTTTCGCAGCTTCCTCAAATTTTTTCCCTAAGGGACAAAATAGTTATTTGAACTGTACAGCCATGGAATGCATGACCATTGACTCTAAGAAACAATCTGATTTTAAATACCTTGAGCTTCTGCAACGTTCCTAGTCTTATCCTTGTCCTTTTTCTTGAGACGCGCAGCAAATGCATCTCTTTCCTGCAAATCTTGCTTCCTGGTTTTTTCTGTCTCTGATTCACTTGAATCGGACTCTTCATACCTGCAGAATTAGAAACAGAATTAACATGGGTTTCATTGAGGCAAAACTAAAATAGAGACCCACTGCACAAATAAAACCATAATTTCCAAACATTGAAAATACTACATGAAGAATCAAGTTAAATTAAAAGTGACGAGAGGAATACCCATACCTTTTTGATGTTCCTGGCCTTTTGCCGCCCCGATCCCGATCTTTATCTTTCCCCATGATTGCTGCAATGCTTCTTGAATTACATTAAATATTTGAAAACTGCCTCCTTAACCTATAGTTTCGTTACGCGATTGGCGGACGTAAACAAACTGTCTCATCTTGTAGGAGATGATCCCGCTGTGAGCCCTTGGCGGCCCCTTCTGATTGGCTGGGGCCCTGTTGAGGAGTTAACGGAAACACGTGACTGAGCGCCAACGGAAACACGTGACTGTTCTTTCTCTTTCCGAGAAGGCGGTGGACCATACGAGTCGCCTCTCTCAAGTTTGGTATCTCTTTCATTGTCACTGTTTGCAGTATCATTGCGTTAGACTGCAAGACTCGTCACCGGAGTTTCATTCAACTTTAAGTCAAAATGGGTGCCCGCTACGATAGAGCCATCACCGTATTTTCTCCCGATGGTCATCTTCTTCAGGTTGAATATGCTCAAGAAGCTGTCAGCAAAGGTTCAACTGCGGTAAGTGCACTTGAAACTTTGAGAGGTTAAGCCGGTTTGTTTCGGCTTTAGTTCAGGGATGTCCTTTGCCTCATTTCTGGCACTTGGGAATAATTTGTTAGCACTTGGAGTTTATTCCTCTCTCACTTAGAGCTGTTCCTCCCACCTTTGCCTTGTGTTGTAATTTGCCTTCATTGACTCGCCGATGTTTAGACGATGTTTGGTTATGTCGCTGCCTATTCACTTCTGTCACCCGTATTTATGCCTCTATTTATTTTAAAAAAGATCCTCTTTCCCTCAAGAGTTAAACTGTGTCACACCCGATGAAGTTTTACCTGCCTCCTGTTAATTTTCAGTATTTGCCATTGAGGATCATGTTCCGTCTTAGCCCTGTTTTAATCCTATTTTTCATTTGCTGTGGTCATGGCTCTATCTTATGTGTTTCCTCAGATTGGAATCCGAGGTCAGGATGTCGTCGTTCTTGGAGTTGAGAAGAAATCCGTTGCTAAGCTGCAGGAGGAGAGGACCGTTCGCAAAATCTGCCTTCTGGATGACCACGTTGTCATGGCCTTTGCTGGTAATTTTCAATAATGACTATGACCCTCATTGTTTTCATTACTCGTATCTGGGTAGGGAAATTTCCACTATTTCTTTTTGTTGTGTTCCAGGTTTGACAGCTGATGCCAGAATTCTAATTAATCGGGCACAAATAGAATGCCAGTCCCACAAGCTAACAGTAGAAGACCCGGTTACCTTGGAATATATTACACGTTACATTGCAAGTAAGCGTCGCTTTTTTTGTGTTATTTTTTTTTTTCTTCTTTCTGGACTAGGATTTTGACTTTTATATTCATTGTTTTCTTTTTTTCTAGCCATGAAACAGAAGTACACCCAAAGCAATGGGCGAAGGCCCTTTGGTATTTCATGTCTCATAGCAGGATTTGACTTCGATGGCAAACCCCATTTATTCCAGACAGAACCCTCTGGTATTTATTATGAGTGGCTGGTAAGTTGAATAAACTTGTAACCATGCTGTATAGAAGGACAGTTTATGGTTTAAGTGAGGTATTGATTTGTGTTGCCTTTGTTCCAGGCTAACTCTACTGGAAGACAGGCAGCCACAGTACGTAGTTACCTTGAAAAGAATTACAAGCTGGAGGACATGAAGACTGAATCTGATTGTGTCAAGTTGGCCATCAAGGCTCTGCTTGAGGTTGTTCAGTCTGGCCGCAAGAATTTGGAAATTGCTGTCATGAAGCGTGGTGAACCCATGAGAGTAAGGGTCCTAAATTCATTTTCATTATTTTCCATATGTGTTCCCAGAAATCATAATGGACTGGTTTTATTTTTATCTCTAGATGCTTGACGGTGAGAAGATTGATGAGTACATCAAGCAAATTGATGCTGAAAAGGATGAAGAGGCGGATAAGAAGAAGACTAAGAAGTGAGGCTGGACCTAGACCTGTAATTTTATTTTGTTTGTCAACATATTTTGTCTCCGTATCAATACAACCCATTTTTTTCTGTAAGTGACGGTGCCCAATTTTCTTATCTTGCCTACTGCGCTAACTAGACAGAGACCACTCATTCAAAATTCAAATAGGCAGTGGTGTGGGATCCAATACGGCAACAATTTAACGTTGTCAGAAGGGTCGGTAGGGCTCTTGCCGCATCAACAGGGAATACCCCATCGCGGTGTTTCTCCACCCCCTCGAGAGATGGCGCCACTGCCTCTCAAGCGACAGCGCTGCTGAAAGTGTCGCGGGGTATCTCCACCAACCCCACAGCAGGGGAAAAAGGGAGGGGGTTGTTAAGTAAATAAATTTACAAATATAATAATTTACTTAAACTAAAAAAATAGACAAGATGATGATGGAACAGATGGTGACGATGTTGGACAGTGAGACGGGAGATGATGACGGAACTGAGTGTAGTACAGCTGCCTGCAGTGCCGCCAGCCACCCCCTCGGCGAGACCCACCCGCACGGTGCGGTGCTGTAGAGGGCCCCTCTTCCTCCCGCTCAGCAGGTTTTCCAACTCAAACCCGAGTCAGTATCTAGTCCGCGGTCCGCTCCATGGATCCGGAAACAGATCGGGAAGCCGGCTCAAACTTTGCCGCCCACCCAGCCCGTCTCGGAGAGCTCCCTGGAGCTAGGCAGCCCATCGAGCACGGCGCCGGAAGGGTTGCCTATCTCCCGCGGCTGCAACCGCTTCTCGCCGCTCCGTCTCTCTCGCGCCTCTACGGGGCGCCCCATGAGTGCGAGGGAGACAGAGCGATGACAGGATGTGCGGAATCAGTCTGCAGAGCAGAATGATCCCGTGCAGTTCGACCGTCGGTCTGACTATCTCTTCTCAATGAGTGCGAGAGAGAGATGCTCGCTGTCAGGTCTGTCAGGACACTGCTCTGCCGTGCGACGCGGCGCAGCCTCAGGTCCCCCCTGACCTAACAGGCCAGGACTCATCTTGTTCGCCGTCACACACACCACCCCTGCTGCCGGGGCTCGGGGCTCGGTGTTACGGACGGACGGCTGTGTTGCCCCCGCCGACACACACACACACATACACACACACACACACCTGGAGGGGCAGCTGCTCGGCGTTGGGCGGCTGGGTTGGGGGAGGAGGGGGCCAGGCGCATGCTGTGCAGCAGGCCGTCCGTCCCCCGGACACAAACACGCCGCTACTGCCTCCGCGGCCTCCGCCGCCGCACCTCGGCATCCTGCGCCCGTGCCGCGCCGTGCCGTGCCGCAGTCCTGGCGCTGGGGCCGGCTGGGGCCTGCAGGCTGCAGCAGCAGAAGCAAGTTGTTTGCCGTGGTGGCGCGGTCGACACGTCCTGGACACGTCCTCCCGCCGTGCGTCGGCCCGCCGCGTATTTCGTGAACCCTCTCCGTGTCCCCGGCGCTGGAGAGCGCGAGTTGGCGGTGCCGTGTTCCAGTAGGCATTGTGAGAGTCTGTCCGTGCTGGAGTGGCCGTTGCCGCCGCCACCGCCGCCACCGCAGGGCAATGACTGGGCGCCCCGGCCGCCGCCGCAACCGCAGCGACAGCAGGTAAGCGGGAAACATAACCTCAACACCTACGTGTTGCGCGCTCCAGCCAGCCGCTCCAGCCGCTCCAGGCACTCCAGCTGCCGTGCAGCCCGCCGCCCCGCCAGCCAAATCCAGCGAAACCAGTCGCCCGGACTGTCGTTCTTTTCAGCCCGTTTCAGCCAGTGTTGTGCCTTAAGGCAGGGCCATGTTTTAAAGGTCCAGTCAAGGTGTCGACCTTGTCATTCTGACGTTTGGAACAGCTTCGTAACTGTCGTATTCTGACGTTGACGACTGAGTTTATCTGTTTCCATTCGGTTGAATGATTTTTCCCTGATAGAAAGTGTATTCTTCTCCCCTCCTTGTCACTCTGGATGTAAATAATGTCACTCCCATTCATTGCCCTCCCACCGTGTGCGTAGCGGGGTTTCATTTCGAAGTGAGTCCTTTCGCTCGTAGCCTCCCCCCCCCCCCCTTTCCCCTCCTCCCCAGTTTTACGTTCCGGAATGGACCAGCGTCCGAAGATCTGGACCTCACCCATTTTGATTTTCCACGGCCGCGCAGAAGACAGGCGGGCGGAGCGGGCGGGCAGCAGATGCATTTTTCATTGGAGGGGCATGAAGAAGGTGCCGTGGGTCGCGCCTCGGCCCCGCGCCGGCTGTAAAACAGGTCAAAGGGCGAAAGAAAAAACAGGTGTAACCATGGCGTAACCGCATTATACACGGTCACGCTGCCCTCAGTGTGAAAAATAATTTTAATGGAAGATTTCGATGCAGATGTGAGACTCTTTGACGCACTTGACTCTCAGAGGCTTTTGGTGCTTATCTGTCAAATGCCACCCCTCTCCGTGCTAGGCTTGGGCTCGCTGCAGCCGTGCCAATTAGAACGCGCGTCGTGGCGGAAGTAACGACGTGAAATGTGAAATGCGAAAGGTGAAGTACTAGGCATACAGCGAAGCGAGCAGCCCGGAGCGGAGCGTGTTGGCGGGGTGGCGGGGTGGCGGACGGGCTGCCTACCTCCCGGGCGCTTCAGTCACGCCGTGCCGGCTTTGTTGCAGGCGGTGAAATCCAAGCGCGGCGCCGCGGAGACATGGAGTGGTTCTGCAGGTGACGCGGGCGACTTCGGCTGACAGGTTGGTTTGTGCCATCGGCGTTGCTCGATGCACGTCAACCAAATCCGGTGCGATCCTTGCCGCTAGTCCGGCGGGTGGTCGGTGGACGGCGGCTTTGGCGCGAAGTTTGCATCGCTTCGCTCTATTGCCGCGCCCACTGTGGTGCGCCGAGGCTAGTTTGTAATGGACTGCTCCAGGTGATGCCGTGGCGCTGGGCGAGCTGCTGCGTCCGCGATGGCGGCGGCGGCGCGGTGCGCTCGCTGGACTACGCGCACTGCTCGCTGCACGACGTCCCCGCCGAGGTGTTCGAGCACGAGCGCACGCTGGAGGAGCTGCGCCTGGACAGCAACCGGATGCGCGACCTGCCGCGCCCGCTGTTCCTCTGCCAGGAGCTGCGCCTGCTCAGCGTGGCCGACAACGACGTGGCGCAGCTGCCGGCCGCCGTCGGCCAGCTGCCGCACCTGCAGCTGCTGGACGCGCGCCGCAACGCGCTGCACGACGTCCCCGCCGACCTCAAGGCCTGCAAGAAGCTGCGCAGCGTCAACCTGCAGGGCAACCCGCTGGTGCGCCTGCCGGAGGCCCTCACGCAGCTGGTGGCGCTACAGGTGGGCACCACAGCAGGCCGCCGATGGCTGCATCGCGTGCCGCCCGAAGTGACGAGCGTGGAACGCCACGCGGGGTCGCGGTGTGGGCCCGAGGGAGTTAGCGGCATAGCGCACGGCCTGCGGGAGGGAATCTCACTTCAACTTTGTCCCCTGTGGCCCTCTGCATCGGCCGCGCCCCGCCCCCCACCCCGCGGCCAAGTTCCGAGGGACCCCCCGCCACCCTCTTCTCCAGAGCGAAGGCCACAGATTGCCTAGTAGGCAGACTGAGGTTGGCAACTCTTCCGACACTACTGTATCGTGGGAATGTTTGCCTACTTATGAGGGAAGTTTTGCCTATTTATGGCAGCAGTGTGCCGGCACCAGCATGCCTCCAGTGACACAGCATGTCCCAGTTCCTTGCTGCCTCGCTCGGGCTCGGCCCGCTAAAGGTCGATATACCCATCGTGGGGCTTCGTCTGTCTGTCTGTCTCTCTCTCTGTCTCTCTCTCTCTCTCTCTCTCTCTCTCTCTCTCTCTCTCTCTCTCTCTCTCTCTCTCTCTCTCTCTCTCTCTCTCTCTCTCTCTCTCTCTCTCTCTCTCTCTCCCTCTGTATGTCTGCCCTGGTATTTTTTTTATCAATTCACACCTGGAATTTTTTTTTTTCAATTCGCACCGGGTATTTTTTTTTTATAATTTCCACCTGATATATTTTTCTTGGTTTTCAGGAGCTGTACCTGAGCGACGTGGAGCTGGAGTTCCTGCCCGCGTCCGTGGGCCGCCTGGCGCTGGTGCGCGTTCTGGAGCTGCGCGACAACCGGCTGAGCGCGCTGCCGTCCAGCATGTCCCGCCTCAAGCACCTGCACCGCCTGGACCTGGGCCACAACGAGTTCCGCGCCTGGCCGGGCGTCCTGGGGGCGCTGCCGTCGCTCGCCGAGCTGTGGGTCGACCTCAACGACCTGCCCGCCATCCCCGCCTGGATCGGCAACCTGCAGGCGCTGCAGTGCCTGGACGCGAGCAGCAACAGGATCTCCGCCATGGCGCCCGAGATCGGCTCCTGCTCGCGCCTGCAGGACCTGCGTCTGTCCTACAACGAGCTCACGCGGCTGCCGTACACGCTGGGGAGGCTCAAGGACCTCGTCACACTCAAGGTGAGGGCCGGCATGTGATGTTGGAACACCGCTGGAACACACTGCTTACGAGAACCACAACACGCGTGTCTTCCAGGTGGACCACAACTACCTGGACCAGCTGCCGGAGTCGCTGGGCGAGGCGTCGGCGCTGGAGGAGCTGGTGGCGTCGCACAACCAGCTGGACGTGCTGACGCCGTGCCTGGGCTTCCTGCGGCGCCTGCAGGTGCTGCAGCTGGACGACAACGCCCTGGCGGAGGTGCCTGCCGAGCTGGGGTCGTGCCGGTCGCTGCGGGTGCTGAGCTTGCGGCGCAACCGGCTGCAGAGCGTGCCGCCCGAGCTGGGCCACCTGTCCAGGCTGCGCGTGCTCAACCTGGTGGAGAACCGCCTGGCCCACCTGCCCGTCAACGTGCTCAAGCTGTCGCAGCTGCAGGCGCTGTGGCTCTCGCCCACGCAGTCCGCGCCGCTGGTGCAGCTGCACCGCGAGTACGACGTGGAGCAGCGCTGCCGCGTGCTGTCGTGCGTGCTGCTGCCGCAGCGGCCTGACGACGACCACCACGTCCACGCGGACAGCGACGACATGGCGGCGCCCGCCGTCGGCAGGCGCTGCATCCGCTTCTCGCAGGTAGGCCAATACTGAGATTTAAAAAAAAAAAAAAAATCATCACTTTTGTACACCGAAATTCGATGTGATCACAAAACTTGAAGTGAAATCCCGAGTTCTGCCCCCGATGGCTGGTAACTATTTTTTCTCCTCGCAGGATTTGGAGCAAGACCTGGAGCCCGGCGTGTTGCTGCGAGCGCCGACGCCCTACCCGAAGGAGCTCCGCGTGCTGGCCAAGCAGGCCCGTCGCCTGGCGGACCGCAAGCTGCAGAAGCAACACCAGCAGGACTCCGGCGAGGTCGAGGTGGCCGCTGCCCCGCCCACCGAGTCGGCTATCCCCGAGGACATCGTCGAGGCCACGGCGACGGCCACAGCCACGGCCACCGCGGCGCCGTGCGTGCGCGAGGCCCGCGTCAGCCGCCCCCACGACCCAGCCACCCTGTCCAGGACCAACAGCGTGCTCCAGCAGGAGCAGTCGCTGCTGGCCACGCTGGACGAGCGCGACCGCAGGGACGTGCGCGACGGCCGTGCGCTGGAGTGGCTGGACGGCCGGCACCGCTACGACGACGTGCCGAGGGCCACGCCCACGCCCAGCCCCGAGCCGCGCCCGCGCCGCCACCCTGGTTAGGCCCTGGTTCGATCCTCTAACTTGGTCTCACTTTGCAACGCCGAAAGCTAATCCTCGCCAACTTTTACAGGAACCGAGGACTCTGGCGATGTGGACCTCCCCAGCCTACCCCCGACTCCTCCCTGCACCGACGGCCCGGACAGCCTGCTGCACACCGGCGGCGCGCCCTTCAAGCCCGCGTACGGGTGTGCGCCGCGACGCACCACCTCGCTCACGCACCGCAAGGTAGAGGACGCCGTCGAACCCGTGCAGAGCAACGCGCAGGAGACCATCTACAGCGGCCACCCGAAGGAGTCCATCTACGGGAGCAAACCGAAAGAGTCCATCTACGGTGGTCAGCAACCCAAGGAGTCTATCTACGGTGGTCAGCAATCCAAGGAGTCTATCTACGGAGGACAGACCAAGGAGTCTATCTACGGCAGCAAACCCAAGGAGTCAATCTACGGTGGTCAGCAACCCAAGGAGTCTATCTACGGAGGACAGTCCAAGGAGTCTATCTACGGCAGCAAACCGAAGGAGTCTATCTACGGTGGTCAGCAACCCAAAGAGTCCACCTATGGAGGACAGACCAAGGAGTCTATCTACGGCAGCAAACCCAAGGAGTCCATCTACGGTGGTCAGCAACCAAAGGAGTCTATCTACGGAGGACAGACCAAGGAGTCTATCGACGGCAGCAAACCGAAGGAGTCTATCTACGGTGGTCAGCAACCCAAAGAGTCTATCTACGGAGGACAGACCAAGGAGTCTATCTACGGTGGCCACTCAAAGGAGTCCGCCCACGTGATCAGGGCCCGCTCAGGGTCACAAGGCGCGGCCGAGGTCCCTGGCGATGGCCCCAGGGACAGGCAGCCCCAAGACCATGCCAAGCCAGACGGGACCTCTAAGCAGTCAAGCCAGCCCGGCGCCAATATGGACTCGATCTACGGGTCCAAGAACAACCAGCAGGGCTCGCCATATCAGCAGAGGCGCCTGGACCTGCAGCAATCGACGTACGGCGCAAGAACGCAGCAGGAATCACACCTAAGCACGAAGAACAATCACCAGGAGTCACCATATGGCGCTAAGACCAATCTCAATCACCAGGAGTCACCATATGGCACTAAGACCAATCTCAGTCACCAGGAGTCGCCGTATGGTACTAAGGCAGTTCAAAGGCAATCATCGTTAAGTAGGAACGAGCCTCTCCAGGAGCCGACGTGCGGCACGAAGACTCAGCCTGAGTCTCATGAGCTAACAGTGGTCAAAAATAACATCCACCAGGAGACGCAGTATGGTTCAAAACTTCAACGAAACCCAACCACCGAGAAACGTTTTCTCAAAAACAACATCGAATCAATATATGGGTCTAAAATTCATTCTAATTCCCCCCAGGAATCATCCTGTGGGGTAGACAACCCATCAAAGCAGGAGGCGATCAATGGTTCCAAACAACCACCCAAAAGCCATCAAGAATCCCATTTTGTTCCTAAGAATCAGTCAATTGCAAATCAAGAGTCTCTGTATGGCTCAAAGAATTGCAACCAAGAATCACCTTACGATTCTAAAGGTGAGGTGAACCCCATGCAGAAGTCACTGCATGGTTCACAACGTCGGCCCAACATCAACCAAGAGTCCCCCCAATGTTTGAAAATTGAACACAACCTGGCGAGTCAGGATGCATTATATGGAACGAAAAATGGAAATCATAACTCACCGTGCGGTTTAAGAAAAAATTCTAACGATGATCAGCAAGTCAATCATGGTTCTAAGATAAAACTACACCACGAATCTCCCTATGGTGCTAGAAATCAAGCAAACTATTTCCAAGAGTCTCCTTATGGTTCAAAAATGGAAGAGAACCATGAGTCACAGTTCGCACTCAAGAATGGATACCAGGAACCCCCTTATGGCTCTAGAAATGATGCCATACACGAGACTGCCTACGGTGCTAGGATTCAACCAAGCATCCCGAAGGAGTCCCCGTCCGGCCCCAGGCATCAACCCTCTATGCAAAACTCCCCTTTTGGATCAAGAAATCAACCAAATGTCATGCAAGAGTCTCCTTACGGTTCAAGAAATCAACCAAATGTCATGCAAGAGTCTCCTTACGGTTCAAGAAATCAACCAAATGTCATGCAGGAGTCTCCTTACGGTTCAAGAAATCAACCAAACGTCATGCAGGAGTCTCCTTACGGTTCAAGAAATCAACCAAACGTCATGCAGGAGTCTCCTTACGGTTCAAGAAATCAACCAAATGTCATGCAGGAGTCTCCTTACGGTTCAAGAATTCAGTCAAATGCCATGAAGGAGTCTCCTTATGGCTCAAGAAGTCAGCCGAACACTTGGCAGGACGGTCCATATGGTTCCAAGAGTCAACCGTCCGTTTCCCAGGAGTCACCCTACGGCTTGCGAAGCTTGCCAAACACTCCTCAGGAACAGCCGTTCGTGCGAGGCGTGCTCGCCCCCCAGGAGTCGGTGTACGGCTCGAGGGACTCGAGGGGCCGCCCTGCCGGACCGCCCTGTGGTGCATACGCTCGCGGGCCCGCCACCAACACCGTCCAGGACACTGGTTTCAGGACGCAGGAGCGAACGCGCTCCAACTCCATCACCACCGAGCCCGTCTACGGCGGACGCGGCTTCGCGCGAGAACCACTGAGCGCTATGGAAGTCGTTTACATGCCCAAGGCCGCCGCAGACTCCGACAAGACGGTAGTGTACAACCCCAGCACCGCCGACGTGGCCGCCACGGGGCTCGTGGTGGAGCCGCTGTACGCGCCCAGGACCCAGGACGTGCTGCGGACGACGCACGTGGGCGGCGTGGACTGCGTCGACGGCCCTGGGCCGCCCCAGCAGGACGGCGCGGTGCCACCGATGTTCGGTCCAAAGGGCATCTACGGCGGCGGCAACGCGACCAGCATCTACGGCAAGGCGACGTCAGCGCCTCAGCGACGTCCGTCCGTGCACGAGCAGAACGAGCAGGCCGTCGACCAGCAGCCGGCCTCGCTGCCCACGGGGTACGGCCAGCGCAGCCAGCGCTACCGCCGCCAGCCCAACGCAGCCCTGCCGCCCGCGCCGCCGCCCTACGACCAGGTGCTGCGCCGCCGCGCCGCCGCCGAGCTGCCGCCCTTCACGCTGGGCGCCGTGTACCAGCAGCGCGGCGGCCAGGGCCTCGGCCAGCAGAGCGTGCACGAGCAGAACAAGCAGATCCAGGCCATGCTTAAGCGGGGCGTGGTGCCGGCCGGCGGCCAGCAGCCTGGCCTGGTGCGCGCCAGCGTCGCCCAGTGCCAGGACGACGCCATCGGCCCCGACAGCCAGTACGGCCAGCACCACGCCGTCATCATGCTGTGAGTGGCGGGGAGTTCTTGGGCGCGGTTTTGGACGCCGATTCGCCGAGTTGGCGCGAAACTTCGGACAAAATCGGGTGCAAGCGTAGCCAGTTAATAAGTTTAATATTTGTTCCAACATGCCAGTGTACCGTACAGTACGTGTAAGGAGTGGAGAATCTCTTGCGTGAAAAATGCCATCTAATTGCAGTAATTTATTGTTATGTAGGTTAGGTGATTTTTTTATATATTTTGTGATATGAGCTAAGTGTCGTCTCTGTAAGCCCTGCATAGCGCTGTATCTATTCCTCTATCCTGTGATATGTCGTTCATTTTCCGTACTTCTCTGAGTTAGAGTAAGCGCGCTCAAGGTCATCGCTCGGACCACAAGTTTTTTTTTTTTTTTTAATGGATTTTTTTTTATCATCAGCTCAATTCTTATCAGTTCTGACGTCATTTCCAGCCATCAACTTACCCCCGTTAATATAAATACCCCGTCAGACTCGCTGCTTGTATTCTATATGTATGTCATATGTGTACTATCCGTTGTGCCACTAATTCTGTGTAACATTGTTTTTTATATTTAAAGAATAAATGGCAGTTTGTCCGTCGCTTCAAAACTATTTCTCCGTGTGCCTGTTTGTGTCCTGCTTACTGGAGCGCAACACCATCATCAACTCACATAGCGCGGGGGGCAGAGGCAGGGAGACAGTTTGAGGGTTCCGACGCGTTAAAACGGACTGCGGTGGCGGTGCCGACGACCGTCCTTAAGAGCTTTAAGCTGCAGGGGGTTAGGCGGGACCAGCACTGCTTTCTAGCGTCGTTGCGGTGGCCGCGCGGCGCCATCCCCAAAGCCTACTTCCTGAGGAGTTGTCTCCCAACAAACTTGAACAGGCTGCGCGCCAGCCATGGGGTGAGCACGCCAGGAACTCACAGCCGCCGGCGTCACCTCCTGCGGCCCGATACCGAACGACGCTCAACCTGCTGTAGTAATTCACACGTGCTGAATACTGCATTCGCGGGACTATTTGTAGCACGAAAACGCTTGAAAGGCTATGTAAAGCCTTGAGTGCCGCACAAAAAGGAAAGAGAAGGCAGCGCGTGGTTTCGGTCAAATGGATGCGATGGGCGGGTTGTTTACACGACGACGCGCGGAGCAGGTGGCGCGGCGATACCCCGCGCCCCGGCAAGCCAGCAGGGGGTAGGTCCGCGGCCACTGGAGTCGCCCTTACCAAAGATTCACCAAAACGTGTCAAAAGATTATCAGAGCAAAATTAAGCGGCATGGTAAAAACGGCCTGTAAGAGATCAACCCTCACCTCTCCGGAAGAGTAGTTACGATATATTCAGATTCTCTGTATACACAAAAATAGCGAGTTACCTTGGCTGTGCCGTCGAGAGCGTTCGAGCGCGTCCTCTGCTCGGCCATTCCGATTCCTGGTCCTTTCCCGGGTTCTAGTGGATCAGCGGCAGCAGAAAGGGACTGGTGACGCGAGGAGGAATGCGAGCGGACCGGCCAGCGGCACGGTGTGGCCAGCCCGGTTGTTAGAATCGCCAGATTTACGATGTGACTCGTTATTTTTCATCCCAGTGATCCGACTCAAATCCCTCGCCCGCCCAGCCAATTGTATATACATCCCGGTCCGGCCGTCGAGGTTGGTGGTAAACAAGCGCCTGAAAAACAAAACAAAAACAAAAGGGGAAACAGAGAGTTACCATCGACAACAAGAACAAAAGCGTGAATTCCTTGGAGCGCCTCGACAAGATGAAAGTTCTCCTTCTCACCGGAGCCCTGCAAGCCTCTCGTGTTGGCGGGGCCCATCGTGCGTCTCTGCGGCCGCGGAATAAAAGAGACCTTCCTCCGCCTGCAAAGTGGCGGCCGTTTATCTTTCTCTATGCCCGCAATTCCCGCCAATGGCTGCCTATGCGCGCACGACCACGGCACGGCGGTCTGTCTCACTCGCACAGACTGCAAGAGAGGGAGAGAGACTTCTCCCGCCCAAGATCAGTCTGCAGTAGCAAGGCAGGTGGCGCCGCATCTGACGCAGTGAGGCCGTTGCCGCCATCGGGGGCCTCGATCCGGGGCACGAGGGCGTCCTCATCGCTCCGCCGCGCCCCGCCGCGCCCCGCCGCGCCCCGCCGCGCCCCGCCGCCGCCAGAGAGAGACGGAACGCCGCGGTGCGCACGATGCGGAGCGCCCTGCTGCTAGATGCCGCGCCGCCGCACCCCGCCGCTGGCAAAACTTTTAAATGACCCAAGGATCCCCGCGCCGCCTACCAACACCGCCGACCTTAGACCTCCGCACCGGGCGATGTGTCGGCATTTCATTAAAGAAAGCCCCCCTCCTCCTCCCCCGGCGGGCCAAAGAACGGGGGTTGAAAGTCACGGCAAAATCGGTAGACCTACGTGGTACTTTTTTCCAATTCGCACCTGGTATTTTTTTCCAATTCGCCCACGGTAGGACCGAGTCCTGGGGACGGGTGTACCCCGGCGCTGATGATCGTATTTGACTGAAAATAAATTTTAAAAAATGGAACTCTACACCCCCTCCCCAGTCTTAATGGGGAGGCCTCCTGCTTTACTTCGGTGTTCGGGATGGGAACCGGTGCTATCAGGTAACTGGGGTTAATCCGATCCAGCGACTTCGATATCGTACGCCGGGGGACCCAGTAGGACCCGAGCCGCCGACACGGCCCAACATGGGCAGAGTAGAGTAAGGCAGAGACGATAGAGAGACAGAGAAAGAAAGAAAGAAAGAGAGAGAGAGTAGTTTTGGGAGCTTTTGTTTGCGCAGGGTGGTCGGTACCAAGTGTACCCCCGCTGTCCGGCGCTCCCAGACCCGAACATGCAGTCAGTGGGCCAGCTTCAAAGGACTTATCAACTCCATCCGACGAATCGGAATGGACCCACTCGCGACCAATTTCGAGTGGCTGGCTCGATCGGGGATCGAACCAGTGCCGAGGCCAATCCGCCGAAGCGGACTGCTTTTTAGACACCCGGGTGTAATGGCCTGGATTGAGCCTAGACCACTACACCACCCTGACTTGCACGTCTGCCTAGTGTTGGACGACGGGTTTGAGTCGCAGTGGGAGGAAGCCAGTCGAAAAATGAAAGGAAGTGTTAGGATTCGATCCCCGGACCTTATAGTCAGGGTCGGACGCCTTTACGGTCTCAGCCACCACGGCTCATGTCTGGTGCCGATTGAAGCGGGTTCTTGACGCGACAATGAGCAGCGGTCAGAGAAAAAAATTGTGAAGTAATAAGATTTGAACTGCCGATCCTCGTACCGGGATGCCGACGCGTCTACACCTCCAGCCACCACGGCAGATATTATTTCCCGCGCATTACTGTGGGTTTGAAGCACACTGGGGGAGGCAGAGAAAAATAATAAATGTTGGAAGTTGAACCTGGGACTTGAGGGTCTGGTGCAGATGCTTCTGCGATGTTGGCCTCGCACTGACCCCTGGGTAAGCCAGTCGAAAAAATATGAGGATCGTGGGGTTTCGATCGCCCGTCCCTACCCCTGAGAATCGATGCCTCAGAGATCTCGGCCATCGCAGCTGATGTCGGAAGACAGCTCACATCAGCACATGTTGGAAGTTGAACCTGAGACCGTGGACCACGGCTCGCATCATCTGGTTTATTAGCCGAGAAACGCATGTAGAGGCATCTAATCCATCTTATGCCCAACAAAGCAAAATTCGCACCCCGTGAATCCTTTGACGAACGCCTGCGATTAATGGGAACCCGCAACACATACCCCGAATGCAAGGCGAAAGGGTTCGCCGAGGACCAGCCCACCCTTTCCAACCCATTCCGCGTCAAAGCTGGTTATTTCATAGCGCGTCCGCGCGGTGGGGTGTAAAAACTTGGCCCGGGTATGAGTCCAGCCGGAAGCCATAGCCTCCTCCCCTCTCTCCAGCCTGCCTCTGCCCGCTCAGGGTCCGCTCCAGCCGTACGGCGGACGCCAGCAGGAAGAAGAAGAAGAAGAAGAAGAAGAAGAAGAAGAAGAAGAAGAAGAAGAAGAAGAAGAAGAAGAAGAGGAAGAAGAAGAAGAAGAAGAAGAAGAAGAAGAAGAAGAAGGAAGAGGTCAAAGGCAGAGCCTGGCCTTGTCATCAAATCAAATGGACGCTTGGACCCGGAAACACGGAGCTTGTCAGGAGGGGGAGTCGCGGCCCGGTCCAGTGGAGCGGGACAGCAGCCCCGACGCCCCGACCCCGTGACACACACACACACACACTAACACACACACGCTTTCTCTGCCTCTCTTTTGCCCTGTTCCAGTTACACGCATCATGCATGGAGGAAAAGAGTCCGGTCTTGGACTTCGGAAGTGAGTTACAGACAGCAGGCAGTCCGCCGGGCGGATAGGCTGGCCAACACGCAGGGCTGTGCGTCGCGTGGCCCGACACCGCGCGCACGGCGCTCCCCGCCAGGACGCCGGGCCGCCCCACTCCGCCGCCCACGCCGCGCGGCGCCACGCCACGCCACGCCGGCCGAGGCCCCTGGCCCTGCCTGGCCCTGATTGGCCGTGACCTCCGCGGGGGCCCTTGCCGACTTCCCGGCGCACGCTCGCACTAAATTGCCGGTCCGGGAGATCTTGCCGCACACTTTGAATGTCTCTCTAGCGCACTCCGCTCGCTTGCAGGCGGCTGTCTCCGTTCGCTCTCTGTCCCCCTCGCACTCGCGGGCCGCGACGGAGACAGGACGACTCACGCGGAATCGGACCACCGCGTGAGTTACCTGGCGAACCGCGACGACGTAATGCCCTACCGCGGGCAAGCGAGGGAGGAGGGGGGGGCAGAGTTGGCTCCAAGACGCACGGGAGGGCCGGGAGGGTCCCTAATTGCGCAACTTCCTCCAGATGCGCCGCTGATTTTAGACTCCGACCCTCCGGTCCCTCCCTCCAGTAACTACCGCGGCCCGGCTGGCGTCGAGTCTGGCAGGCGCCGCGCCGCACCGCGCCCATTCCGAGGGTCTCCCTCGCACTCACGGGGCGCCCCGTGGCGGCGCGAGAGACACGGAGCGGCGACGCCGCGGCCTTCCGAGGGTCTCCCTCGCACTCACGGGGCGCCCCGTGGCGGCGCGAGAGACACGGAGCGGCGACGCCGCGGCCTTCCGAGGGTCTCCCTCGCACTCACGGGGCGCCCCGTGGCGGCGCGAGAGACACGGAGCGGCGACGCCGCGGCCTTTGCTTACGCCGTGGACCTCGAGCACCGTCCTCGCCATGTCCGAGACGCCCTTTGTCACGGAAATGGCCTGCTGCTCCGCCGTGCAACTTCATAAGTCAACCAAAAAGTTCCTGATTTTTCCTCTTTCTTTCTTTCTGGCTTCCCTCCATCGGCGGCGGTGGCGGCGGCAGCTGGGATTTCGCTGTTCCTACCAACTACTTATTCCTTCTTGTCTCGGTTTCCCTTCGGAAAAGAGTGAAATCGGCGGCCGGGTGAGTCTGGCAGGCGGCAGGGGGGTCATCCCGGCGGAACGCGGACAAGTTTGCCCCATTAGGCGCCTTTCTTTGCCGAGTTTACCTCCTTCCGCCCCACGCGCAGTGGGCCCGCCAATCTGCACATTTAAATGTGAGGCAGACTGCAGCCGTCCCGGCGGAGTACATCGTTTGTACGACCTCTTTTTGTCCGACCTTGCGAAATTCGGCCGACCTCTTTCCCCCTGAAATTTTTGTCCGACATACGATTGTCCGACCTACGTTTGTCCGACGTACGATTGTCCGACCTATGTTTTCTACAACCTCTTTTCAAGAAAGAGGAGACGAAGGGAGAGGGAGGGGGACAGGAGGGAGGGAGGAAGTGCAGGGGAGGGAAATGGGAGGGAGGGTGAGGGGAAGGGGGAGGGCCTGTCACGCCAGACAGGTAAACTACGAAGAATTGCACCAACAACGAAGTTAACTTAATGTAACCTTAAGACAAAACTGCTACCGTCGAGACCTACGAGCGCCTGGAGTGCAGGCAAGAGCCGATAGTGAGTCCTACTGCTCGGCTCTACTCGGGGAAAAGTCAAGAAAATGATAGTAGGTCAAAAAATAGTAGGTCCCCGGGGGCGGCGGGGGCAGCAGGGGTGTATATCAGGGGACCTACTATTTTTTGACCTACTATCATTTTCTTGACTTTTCCCCGAGTAGAGCCGAGCAGTAGGTCTAAACTTGTCCTACTAATTTTCAGAGGGCAGATTTCACGGGACCTACTAAATTTTGACCTACCTCTTGCCCTGTAACATGCTCTGCTCTTCCCCCGGCTCTGACCTACCACCTAGACCTACTCTTCCCCCTGCTCTCCCCCTTGTCGTCCGACGTACCGAACGTTTAATTTCCCCGTGTCTGGGCTAAGTTCATAGCCTCTCGGAAGGGTGTCCTTTCAGAAACCAGTAGGACAAAACAAGGGACAAACGGGCGCTGCCAACTTAAACCGCAATGCACCCTCTAGCACCACAGCGCCCCTAGGCCGAATACTGTAGCTTCGTAAAAACAAAAAAAAAAAAAAAAAAAAGAAACAGAATTAGCGGGTGTTGAAACTAAGACTATGGACTAGGTAGGGAATGTCTGTACACTCTCGGCCGCCAGCACCGCTCTAGTTGCGGTGGAAACAAAGACTCACATTTGATGTTCGATTCCTGCCGCACGCACACTGTTCGGATCCAGCCATTCAAAGGCACCGCTTCACCGGGAGCTTACCATGCGGCACGGTGGCCGAGAACGATAAGGAGCAGAACTCAGAATCCGGAGAACCCGGGGTTCGACACCCAGTGCAAAGGTCATTTTCGACGGACTGTCCTGGGGGAGCGACAGTCAAATTTTGGGTCGGCGGACGCTTCCCTCGCGGTGGTGACTTCACTTAATCATCCATACTAGCTCGGGCCGCCCACAGACTTGGGTGGCTTAGGGCCGAACACTGTAGCCTGGTGGAAACAGTAAGAACAAAAAAAAACCTTAGGATCAGCGTGTGTTGATTACTAAAACTCTGGATATGGCATGGAACGTCTGTATACTCTGGGCCACCGGGATCACTGTGGTTGCGGTGAATACAAAGGCTCACATTTGATGTTCGATTCCTGCCGCACTGTTCGGATCCAGCCATTCAAAGGCACCGCTTCACCGGCGGCATATCATGCTGCACGGTGGCCGAGAACGAAAAGGAGCAGAACCCAGAGTCCGGAGAACCTGAGTTCAACACCCAGTGCAAATGTCATTTTTGACAGACTGTACCGGGGGAGCAACAGTGAAATTTTGGGTCGGCGGACGCTTTCTTCGCGGTGGTGACTTCACTACCTCACCCTTATTAGCCTGGGCCGCCTAAAGTCTTCGGCGCCCCTAGGCCAAATACTGTAGCTTCGTAAAAAAAAAAAAAAAAAAAAAAAAAAAAAAAAAAAAAAAAACAGAATCAGCGGGTGTTGAAACTAAGACTATGGATTCGGTGTGGAATGTCTGTACACTCTGAGCCACCAGCATCGCTGTAGTTGCGGTGGATACAAAGACTCACATGTGATGTTCGATTCCTGCCGCACGCACACTGTTCGGATCCAGCCATTCAAAGGCACCGCTTCACCGGAGGCCTACCATGCGACACGGTGGCCGAGAACCATAAGGAGCAGAACTCAGAATCCGGGGAAACCGCGGTTCGACACCCAGTGCAATGGTCATTTTCGACGGACTGTCCTGGGGGAGCGACAGTCAAATTTTGGGTCGGCGGACGCTTCCCTCGCGGTGGTGACTTCACTTACTCACCCTTACTAAGCCGGGCCGCCCTGAGTCTTGGGCGGGGACGTTTCCCTCGCGGTTGTGACTTCGCTTACTCACACTTACTAGCACAGTTGTCTACAAAATCTATGTTCATTCACAGTCTGGACGTAGTCGTCTGTAGATAGTCTACTGGTCGTCTACGACATCTATGTCCATTCATTGTCTGGACAAAGCCGTCTATAGATGGTCTAACCTGAGTTCAACACCCAGTGCAAAAGTCATTTTTGACAGACTGTACCGGGGGAGCAACAGTCAAATTTTGGGTCGGCAGACGCTTCCCTCGCGGTGGTGACTTCACTACCTCACCCTTACTAGCCTGGGCCGCCTAAAGTCATCGGCGCCCCTAGGCCAAATACTGTAGCTTCGTTAAAAAAAAAAAAAAAAAAAAAAAAAAAAAAAAAAAAAAAAAAAAAAAGAATCAGCGGGTGTTGAAACTAAGACTATGGATTCGGTGTGGAATGTCTGTAGACTCTCAGCCGGGTGCGTTGACCGGGCGCCCCAGACGAACACGGTCGGCCCGTCGGCCGCCCGAGAGGTTGCGTCGGCCGGGCCGCCCCAGACCAACGGTCGGCCCGTCGGCCGCCCGAGAGGTTGCGTCGGCCGGGCCGCCCCAGACCAACGGTCGGCCCGTCGGCCGCCCGAGAGGTTGCGTCGGCCGGGCCGCCCCAGACCAACGGTCGGCCCGTCGGCCGCCCGAGAGGTTGCGTCGGCCGGGCCGCCCCAGACCAACGGTCGGCCCGTCGGCCGCCCGAGAGGTTGCGTCGGCCGGGCCGCCCCAGACCAACGGTCGGCCCGTCGGCCGCCCGAGAGGTTGCGTCGGCCGGGCCGCCCCAGACCAACGGTCGGCCCGTCGGCCGCCCGAGAGGTTGCGTCGGCCGGGCCGCCCCAGACCAACGGTCGGCCCGTCGGCCGCCCGAGAGGTTGGGGCGGCCCGCGGACGGCCTGTGCTAGGCAGTGTGAGTAAGCGGAGTCACCACCGCGAGGGAAACGTCCCCGCCTAAGACTCAGGGCGGCCCGGCTTAGTAAGGGTGAGCAAGTGTAGTCACCACCGCGAGGGAAGCGTCCGCCGACCTAAAATTTGACTGTCGCTCCCCCAGGACAGTCCGATGAAAATGACCATTGCACTGGGTGTCGAACCGCGGTTTCCCCGGATTCTGAGTTCTGCTCCTTATCGTTCTCGGCCACCGTGCCGCATGGTAGGCCTCCGGTGAAGCGGTGCCTTTGAATGGCTGGATCCGAACAGAGTGCGTGCGGCAGGAATCGAACATCAAATGTGAGTCTTTGTATCCACCGCAACTAGAGCGATGCTGGTGGCCGAGAGTCTACAGACATTCCCTACCTAGGCCATAGTCTTAGTTCAACACCCGCTGATTCTGTTTTTTTTTTTTTTTTTTTTTTTTTTACGAAGCTACAGTATTTGGCCTTGGGGCGCCGAAGACTTTAGGCGGCCCAGGCTAGTAAGGGTGAGGTAGTGAAGTCACCACCGCGAAGAAAGCGTCCGCTGACCCAAAATTTCACTGTTGCTCCCCCGGTAGTCTGTCAAAAATGACTTTTGCACTGGGTGTCGAACTCAGGTTCTCCGGACTCTGGGTTCTGCTCCTTTTCGTTCTCGGCCACCGTGCCGCATGATATGCCGCCGGTGAAGCGGTGCCTTTGAATGGCTGGATCCGAACAGAGTGCGTGCGGCAGGAATCGAACATCAAATGTGAGTCTTTGTATCCACCGCAACTAGAGCGATGCTGGTGGCCGAGAGTCTACAGACATTCCCTACCTAGGCCATAGTCTTAGTTCAACACCCGCTGATTCTGTTTTTTTTTTTTTTGTTTTTTTTTTTTACGAAGCTACAGTATTTGGCCTTGGGGCGCCGAAGACTTTAGGCGGCCCAGGCTAGTAAGGGTGAGGTAGTGAAGTCACCACCGCGAAGAAAGCGTCCGCTGACCCAAAATTTCACTGTTGCTCCCCCGGTAGTCTGTCAAAAATGACTTTTGCACTGGGTGTCGAACTCAGGTTCTCCGGACTCTGGGTTCTGCTCCTTTTCGTTCTCGGCCACCGTGCAGCATGATATGCCGCCGGTGAAGCGGTGCCTTTGAATGCCCACACGGAAAAAAGACGTCTAAAAGGCGTTTAATAGACGTCTATTGATAGACCAATAAGAGTCTATTAGATGTCTTTTCATGTCTAGAGGTAGATGATCTAAAAGTAGTCTAGTGGTCGAATAAGCGACGTCTATTAGACGTCTATTGGTAGACGTCTATAGATGTCTCTTAGGGTGTCTTATAGACGTCTGTAAAAGTGTTAAAAATATGTCTTTTGCTGTCTTATAGATGTCTCTAAGATGTCGAAGACGGCTATTACCCATCCTTAGTCTTCCATCAGGAGAAGGGTTTTGATGAGATTAGTCGGTAACCCACCAGGACCTCTTCTACTAGGAAGGTGAAAAAGAAGGAAGTCATTCCTGCATCTGCAGGTTGGTAGGCAGATGGGACTTCTCCTGAAGATGCAGAGAAACGGCGCAGAGACTAACGGAACTGGCGCACGGAGTCGTCCCCGCGAGAGAACAGACGCGCTTTGAGCGCGGAGCACTCTAGTGGCAGATAGAAGAAGCTCACGGACACGCCCTATTCGAACGACAGCTACAGGGTCGGACAAACGTAGGTCGGACAAAAATTTCAGGGGAAAAGAGGTCGGCCGAATTTCGCAAGGTCGGACAAAAAGAGGTCGTACAAACGATGTAGACTCCCGTCCCGGCTGCGTCCCCGGGGCACCAACGGGCTGAATGGCCACATACAGTGTCCCCACGCCCCCGCGGGCCGGGTAGGGCCGGGCCGGCTGGCTGCTCGGGCGGCCGGCAGCAGGCCTGGCAGCGCTGGCAGCGCTGGCGGCAGAGAGCCCCCCTGTAATACCGAGCATAAAAAAGTTACAATCACCATTCGCAGGCTGCGGGCTTGGCGGGCAAGATGACGACACCCGCGGCGCGTAGTGTAGCGGCCCTCCGCGGCCAGACCCGCACCGCCGCTATAAAGGACCGATTATGTCCCGGCCCAATAAAAAAAAAGCAGTGAAAAAAAAGGGAGGAAAAAATCCGACAAATGAGAGCGAGTGGTCGGAGCGCCCTGCCAGCGGTTCGAACGAAAGCCGCAGCGGGAAAGGAATGATGGCCCGACTTCCGGCGGTTTATTCCTCGCCTCAAAGGATTTCTGGATTTGCTGTTATTGATTCTCGCTCAGCGTTTGCGACGCCGGAGAGGTTCTCGCTCGATCGTTCGCGGTCAAGGCGGGTGGGCCGGGTAGTCGTCCAAAGGGCCAATCTGAGGGAGTAGGATACTAGAGGGGTGTCACCGCACGAACAGGCCTCGTGCGGACGAGGTTCCGCGGGCCGCCGCGAGAGTGTGTTGCGCGCGCCGCACCGCCGCTCGCTCGCGGTGGCAGTGTTTCATGATGTTTCACATACTCTCGATGGGAAACCCGTCCAGTGACGAAGCCGAGCGGGGCTCCCGCTCGCTCTATGAAACTCAGGGCTCGCTCTTCCACAGGTCAGGGCTAGCGTGGTTGATCATGTGTCTCAGTGGTCACCGACTGGGAATCGACCGACCGAACTACGCTATCCACACTAACCGCTGTCCGCCGAGGACCCTCAGGGGCCACACATCCTTCATGCGCGGGGTGATCGTGTGTGCCGGAGACACGGTCACACCCGTGTAACGCACTTGGTGCCTGTAACAGTGCAACCCTTGTGGCCGCCTCGCGGCGCCCCCCGCACGCACCGGGTCGGCTGAATGGACGGGGCCCGGCGCCGGCCGTGTGCCGCTGCCGCTCGTCGTCGGCCGCCTCGGCCCGGGTGACTCCCTGGCTCGCCGCGCGCCGCGCCACTCGCGCCAGTTGGGCTGCGGCCGGCGAGGAGGACGGACGCCCCGTGTCGCTGCGCGCCGCCCCGCCGCGCCGACGAGCTCTACACGCGACGTCGCGTGAACCGTGCCCCCACGCCCGCGGCACGTTGGGTCACGCTCGTGACACCGGCGTCACGCCGCCACCGGAAGGATTACCGCCGAGCTGTCGATGCAGCGCGCGCGTGTCATCGGTGTGTTGTAGTCCTTGAGCGCGCCGAGTGGCCGTACCAAGTGCTGTGTTTAAGTGGTCATTAGTTCCTTGAGCATGGAAAGGGGCGAGTGAATCGGGTCGACTTTGATCGGCAGTGCCTTTGGGAGTGATTACCAGTGGAGGATTACCCGCCCGGACCCTCGAATACGCAGCCAGGATACCCGCCGGGATCACCACAGGTACTGCGGCGAGGCGAACGCCGGTGGCGCCGCGGTGTGGTCGCGGCTCCGGCCCCCGCAGGTGACCCTCACGGGCCGCGGCGCCGGGATTCGGGATCAAAGGGATAGACGTGCTAGTGCCATTTACGAGGCTGCTGTTGCTGCAGCCTCGAGCCGCGCCGCCCGAGCTGGCAGCCGAGGCGGTCTGCCGCCGCAGGACTACGCTGGCTGGCTCAGCGGCAGCCCGCCGCCCGGTCAGACGAGGCTGGCAGCCGGGCGACCCGCTCAAGAGCGGGCAGCAGGCGAGCGGGCGCGGGCCAGGCGCTACCCGCGCGGCGTTGCCAGATGGCCGCACCGCACGCAGCCAGCGCGGCGAGGCAGGCAGGCCGGTGCAGGCTGCAGCCCATGCCGAGGACTGGGTCCGAAGTTGTGCTCGTCGCTCTATCTCACGCACCCACACGGGACAGCCCACGAGTGCGAGAGAGACAGCGACCGAAACGAGTCTCGGTTGGAGTCAGCTGCAGCGGCGCGGCCCGTGCGTGTAAATGTAAACAGGCGTGTTTAGGGTCTCGCCTGCCCGGGACACTCGGCAGGGGGTGTCGAAGCCAACAAGTGCTCGATGCAAGTCGCGGTTTAGACACGTTGACTGTCGACTCATCCGTCAAATAAACACCTTAGGCGTAAAGAAGAATATGAAGAAGAACATGGCGGTAGGGTGGCGTAGCGTAGTGGCGTCTCACAACATGCAGAAAGCTTACTCCTGGCTTCTTCTCGCGACTTGCTCAAATAGGTGTCAAATGCATTCTGTAATGTTAAATCGATGAAACAGAATTATTTGGACCAGGAATCCAATACCAAAAACAACTTTAAGGACCGGCTTCCTGCTTTGTTGTGAGACGGCACTACGCCACGCCACCCCGCCGCCATGTTCTTCTTCATGTTCTTCTTTACGCCTAAGGTGTTCATTGGGCACTGCGCTCGCGTGTGAGTGCGAATCTCTTGCATCGGACGCCCCATGAGTGCGACGGAGTGCGACGAACGCGACTCTGCCGGATGGCGTTGAATGGAGCCAGCCCAACGTCCAACGCCGTCAAATGGGGCGTCCCGGCGGCACTTGTTGGAGCGACACGCTCGGCTTGCCGCCGCCAAGGACGGCGACGTCTTGCTTTTGGGAGGTGCTCGTCGCCCAGTGCACTCCCCGGCGTCACGTGACGTGTCCCGTGGGCGACGAGAAACACGGGCGCGGGGCGGAATGGGAAAAGCCTTTCCAAGCCCCGGGGCGTGGCGCGGGTATTTGAACCCACGGACCATTGTTGAATCGCATCGAAAGCACGCAGCGCTATTCACGTGGGGCGTGCGGTGCGCTGAGCGCTCTCTCTCTCTCTCTCTCTCTCTCTCTCTCTCTCTCTCTCTCTCTCTCTCTCTCTCTCTCTCTCTCTCTCTCTCTCTCTCTCTCTCTCTCTCTCTCACGCGTGCCCCGGACGCCGCGATGAGACGAGACACGTCTTTTCTTGTAGTGTGGTGGAGAGAGAGAGAGAGAGAGAGAGAGAGAGAGAGAGAGAGAGACAGAGAGACAAAGAGGAGCAGGCGCTCTAACTGCGATGCCGGCTTCCTCCTTCAGCACTTCTTCTTCTTCTTCTTCTCCTCCTCCTCCTCCGGCTCGCCTGTGCCTGGCAGTGCCTGCTCAGGCCTGGCCTGGCTGCGGTTGCAGCTGCAGGCTGCACGGTGCTCGCGTATCTCTCTCTCTCTCTCTCTCTCTCTCTCTCTCTCTCTCTCTCTCTCTCTCTCTCTCTCTCTCTCTCTCTCTCTCTCTCTCTCTCTCTCTCTCTCTCTCTCTTCGGGACGCCCCACGAGTGCGACGGAGGCAGAGCAGACGCTTTCGGAACCGGTCTGCCGCACGCTCAGTCGGATGGGAGCCGCCCGGCCATGCCCCGGCCATGCCCCGGCCCGGCTAAGGCTTGCTGTGTGCCTCGGCCGCCCCGGCTCATCTGGGCATGAACCCGAGTGGGAGTGAAGGTGGAGGCAGAGCCGGCGGCCGGTGTAAGGTTTCAGCGGTGTGTGTGCGTGTGCAGGCGGCAGGTGCCAGGTGTGCAGGCACTGCCGGTGCGAAGCACGGCGAAGCCCATCGAGGGCAGGGAGCAGCGATGAGGAGGGGGGGGGGGGGCTTTTAACGCATTGTGGCGGTCTGACCTCCCAACACCTCCCAACACCTCCCAACACCTCCCAATCGGTCCGTGTGGCCTGCCAACACCTCCCAACACCTCCCAATCGGTCCGTGTGGCCTGCCAACACCTCCCAACAGGTAGAGAGACAGAGCGTCCGTGGGGCCACGTCTCCGCGGTTAGCGTCCCGATGCGAATCTCGCGGGGCGCGCGTCGCGTCGCTGCGTCGCCGTAGAGCGCCTTGTGTTGGGCCGCGGCGGCGCCGCGCTCGGCTGCCTCCGGGTCATGCACCGTGAAACGAGGCGCAGCCGTCGTCGCGGGTTCGAATACCGGCGGGGGGGGGGGGCGAATGATCGAGAATGATGATGCACGTGTTCCAGCCCCCAAGTTTCCCTGTCCTTTTCCCACTCCCGACACTCTTGGCTCTTTTTTCCTTTCCGGCCTCGAGGTGTGCGGCCTCTCCATATCTCTAGTGGGGGGTATGATGAAGGGGGTGATTTACTTCGCTTAATTAAAGCATTCATTATCGCAATGGCCCTGGGAGAAGATAGCGGAACAACGGGCTCTCTGTCTCTCTCGCTGTGCGTGTGTGAGTGTGTATGTGTGTGCGGTCGGTCGGTATGTCTCCTGTCTCCATGTGTGTCTGTAGTGTACGTGTGAGTGTGTGTACACACACACACACACATACACACACACACAGACGGTTCCAAGAAGGAGGTACTAAGCGCGTTGCAAGAGGCAACACGGTTTGGTGGCGCCGCTGCCAAAACAGAGGACCTGGAACTATCCCGAACGCGTTCTGACAGCTCGGCGTGGCACTGCCACAGCCAGCGGCCCGGGAGGTGAGGGGGCCAAAGGACTCAACCCGCGGACCCGAGCGCGGACCCGCGTTCCAGAGGGCGCCATGTTTCACCGAGTAGATTCGACCGTCTGTTTGCGTTTCGCTGCCAAATCCGAACAGACGGATATTTATGGTGATTATTTGCTCTGCCAGGGACGTGGTCCGCGTGAGTGTGAGTGTGTGTGTGTGTGTGTGTGTGTGTGTGTGTGTGTGTGTCCTGTCTGTCTGTCTGTCTGTATGACTGTGTGCGGGACGCAGCACAAGATAACGCGTCGGTGACGCCTTTAGGAAGCCAATGAATACCTAGCTCCTCTGTGGCGCTTTATCTTATCAGGAGGGATGGGGCCGCTGGGCGTGTTCCTGCAGCAAGGTTTCTGCACGGGCCACGCGGAGCTGTGCTGTCTGTCTGGCTGGCTGCCTGACTGCCTGGCTGGCTGGCTGGCTGCTGCTGCCATCCCCCGGGGCGCTGCAGGGTCGCGAAAAGATTAAAAGCGCGGGAAGCGCTGCGCCAAGTGGCCCCGGAAAGAAATACCGTAAAGTGCGTGCCTTGAATCCAGCCCCCCCGTGGGTCCCCCTTGGGCCCCCCTTCTTCGCGGGTTAGGATTCTAGGCCGATGGGGGGGGGGGGGGGTTACCAATGGGGGGGGCGTCCCTAAACGGCGTCCGATGAGTTGCGGCCGGTCCCTCTTGTCAGCGGCAGGGGCGCTGCCTTATGCATGCAGGCAGGCCTCCGTTCGGCCCCTCGTAATTTATGGATGCCCCCTCCCCTGCCTCTGGGTGCAGACGTGCACCTTGGCCAGAGCCACGGGCACGCCGAGAGGAAGCCCTCAATGCCCGCCTAGTTGTTGTTGTTGTTGTTGTTGTTTTTGTTGGCGGCGACAGCCTCCACTGTAAGTTTGGCCCACCGCGAACCGCGAAGGCGGTGACGCTGCGGAGTCTTTGGGGGGCGGTGGGTAGACGCGCCCCGCGGCGCCAACTTCGAAATGGACTCAGTTTAAGTGGAGGCAGGTGTCAAAGGCTGCAAATGGTCCTTGAAAGGTGTCTGTCTGTCTGTCTGCCCGCTGCGTCTGGCCGTCCGTCCGGAAAAGCCCCCAGCTTTTCACTGATCGCATCACCGCCCCCCTCGTGCTGCATTGTACGTGTGCGTGATCTCCTTCACCCTTCGCCTCGCCGCCCTCGCCGCCGCCCGTAGTTTGACGGCAAGTTTTGATGGTCCGTCGGGGGCTCAAGTCAGTCAGGCTGTTCCTGAACCACCGCTTGGCTTCCGCGATTGCTCCATTTCTTGTGCTGGGCTGCCCAAAAGACAGAAAAAAAACAAACGGAAATACTGTATGAAACAAACTATTTTCATACTTAGACTAACACATGCAACTTTAAAAAAAAAATAAAATTAAAAGTTATTTTTTAGGAAGTTGTTTTCCGCGCGGGCTGCTCAATGTGTGAATATGACTAGTTGGTGTGTGTGTGTGTGTGTGTGTGTGTGTGTGTGTGTGTGTGTGTGCGCGTGTGTGTGTGTCGCGGCGTCGCGGTGCCAAGCCGACCTCATTTCCCGAGCCAAAGTGCGTGACAAATGGCGGGCGCGATCCGCGCGGCCCGTCTCCGGATTCATATTGGAATTGGAGCTGCATCTAAATGGGCTGCGTTAGTGTAGTCGGCCGGCCAGGTACCCTGTGACGCTAAAGTAAAATTGGGGTTGAAAAAATCGCTGAGAAAATTAAAACCACCTAACACGTGGTGAAATTGCCTTTGATTGCTTGCAGTGCAGCCAGCCAGTCAACAAGCCAGTCAGCCAGCAGGTCGGCCTGCTGGCCTGCAGTTGTTTTCGCTCATTGAGACGCTCTGAATGGATTCCATGGGAGGGGGCGGGGCAGGGTGGGGTTCCGAAGGTGGAAGGGAGGGGGGCAGCATTTCCGCCAATTTGCTGTTTCTCTGCCGAGGCGGGCAGGCAGCAGTATGAACGATGAACCAAATGAACGGGAAAATGAGACGACAAGTGAGAATATTTTTTTTCCCCTTTCTGTTGGTTTCCGCGAACGGAATGGTGCAGGGAGACCCACCAAACTCGACTCGTTGGAGGGGCCGATGTACGCACACGCGGCGGGCACATGGCTGTACCCAGCGACGCGTTGGACAGTCTTTCATTTACCGTTCCAATTACAGTCGCTGTTTATTGGCCCCGCGGCCGCCGCGCACGCTTCGCCTGCTGCGGTTATCAATCACTAATTGGAGATAAATTGCTCCCCCTTCTCCCCTCTCTCTTCCCCTTCATTTTTCCGACGCGCCCCCGGGGAGCTCCTCATGGCCGGCCGGGCGGCTTGGTCGTCGCGCACCCCGTGGGGACGAAGCCCTCCCCGCCAGAAGCAGGAGCAATAAGGGGGAGCCTAGACCTCGGACCCGGCCGGCCCTAGCAGCGCCTAGTGCGTGCGTTGTCTGACCAGAGCCATCATTATTTTTCCTCGACGAAAATTAAAAGTCGTCGACTATTCATGGTTTTGATTTGCGTTGTATAATTACAGGCAATTGGTGATGGTGGGGTCGACGCACCGAGCAGAGCTGCACCCACGCCCGCGCACATGGCTCGTGGCTATGCTGCCCCTGTGTGGGAGTCTGTCTGTCTGTCTGTCTGTCTGTCTGTGCGCAGCCTCCGCGCGAGCGCCTTGTAACCTTGCTTGATTGGTGATTCCGTTTTTCCCGGGTGTTGGTCCGCGACCCTACTTACCCCCATGCCGCCCCGCCCCGCCCCGCCCCGCCCCGCCACACTCCACGAGGCGGTCTCCCCTCGACGGCGCGGTGCTCTCAGGGGGACGCGACGCGAGCGCGGCAGATGTTTATGCGAGTGTGTGTCAGCGTGCAATTCTGACCGCCCACTGCCCCAGTTCATATCCGGCGTTTTTAATAAACGGATATTCGACAAATTTATCCCCGCGCGGCGTCTCTGCCGGCCCACCCGCCGTGGCGTGCCTTGGCGTGCCGGCCAACAGCGTCGCCTGAAGCCACCCTTTTTTGTAAGCGCAAGCCACCGGCCGGCTCTTGATGAAAAATAATTAAAATGCATTATTAAATGATTACCATTTTGCCGTGCGAGCTCCGGGCTAAAGCCCCGGCTAAGGCCCTGGCCTGTCCCCGGGCGGGCTGCGGGCCTTACCGTTGCCGGCCCTGGCTATCTTTATGATGTCCTGTTGCGGAATTAACGAGCGGACCCCGGCATCCTTAACAGTGTCCCGCAGGACAATTTTTCCATCCCCTTCCCCTTTCCCGTCGGCCCAGAAGGGTGGTGCCAGGGGCACTACAAAGAAATTGCATGCCCAGGTTGTCGGTGACAAAACAGAGAGAAGGCCAGCTGCTGGCCGGGGCTAGTTTTTAGCGCGGGATTTAATTTCCCCTCCTCGCCCAACCCCGCGGACGGAACAACAAAGCTTGGTCGCCCTGTCTCTCTCGCACCCCGCCGGGACCGCGGCTCGCCCTGCGAGAGCGGGTGGGACAGACGCAGCAGTGGAAGCAGGCCCTGCGCTCAAGTGCGATCGCACACTCCAATCTCAGTCCAAATTGAATGGCGTTCAGTTTGAGCCGGTGTGGGACTCGGCCGCGCTGCTGCGAGTGAAACCAGTGCAGCGTTAATCCGAGACGCCCGGCCGGCCGGCCTGGCTTGGCGTGCAGCCGCATTCCTGGCGCCATGATTGAGTATTTCGGATGGCATCCGCCAGGCGCTGCCGGCGGCAGCCTGATTCGCCGCTTTCATCGCCCCGTCTCTCTCGCACTCGTGGGGCGCGCCGTGGAGGTGGGAGGGAGACGGGGCGAAGCCTGCCTGGTGCCGGTCCCGGTACTAGAGGGGCCGGGCGGGGACGACCGTCGACGCAACGACCGCGGCAACTAGGTTATACAGATCGAATGGGGACGGAAATGAGAAATCCTGGCGACCCAGGGGGGGAGAAATCAGGGAGGCAGACGCGCCCCTCCGCCAGGACGGCGAGGACGACCGGGCGGCGCGGCCGCGGAGCGCAGGGATCCTTGCGAGGGTCACGTGGTGCTCCGCGGACCCCCAGCGGACGGCAGGGTCCTCGCGCGCCGTCACTGTAACATATAAGTGAATTACGGAGGTCGACATGAATTCCCCTCCCCCCCCCCCAGTGGGACATCCTCCGGAGTGCCCCCGCCGGGGGTCCTCGGCCAAGTCGTCGTCGGGGTCCTCGAGGGCGCTCCCATTCCGGTACTTGATTTTTCGGAGCGAATGGCCGAATCGAGATCCAATTGGCAGCAGCGGGGTCACCGTGCCCGGCCCTGCCGCCTTCCAGGCCGCTCCTCGTCCAGGAGGGCACGACCTGCAGGGCGGCGTGGGGCAGGCCAGGGCGCAGGGCCGGGCGTGGGGCCGGGCGTGGGGCCGGGCGTGGGGCCCAGGACGGAGCTCCGGCCTTGTCGTTAGCGGAATCCGGTTCGGGACGGACGGAGGACAAGTACCGCCCGGGGGTGATTCCCCCGCCGACGCGTGGGCGTGGCAGTGGCGCTCCGCGCCGCCAGCTCAACCTTTTTATTAATACTGCGTACGCGTAATAGAAACACACAACTTTCTGCTTTAAAAAAATATATATACGGCTAAAGTTTTGGGCCGTTTTGTACTGCTCCACGTCTCGCATACCACCGACACCTAACTTTTCTCTCCTCTCTCTCCTCCTCTCTCTCTCCTCTCTCTCTCTCTCTCTCTCTCTCTCTCTCTCTCTCTCTCTCTCTCTCTCCCTCTCTCTCTCCCTCTCTCTCTCTCTCTCTCTCTCTCTCTCTCTCTCTCTCTCTCTCTCTCTCTCTGTTCGTGTCGTCTGCTGCCTTGTTTGTTTCTCTGAACTCGACGAAACAGAATCTGTAAAATTCATGATCATTTTACATATTCAGAGAGCGGCTCTATGGAAATGCTACTGGCGATCAGCACCCCTCTCTCTCTCTCTCTCTCTCTCTCTCTCTCTCTCTCTCTCTCTCTCTCTCTCTCTCGTGGTGGTGCCCGTGGTGTGGGGAAGGCGCTCTCTTTCCGCACATCGTCCCCGCGCGCTCTCCACAATGGCCGCGTGGAATCTCACTTCTCTTCGATCCAATATACTTGTGTGCGCTTGTTATGGATTCGGCACCTTCCTCCCCCCCACCCTCCCCTTTTTCTTTCTCTGTCGCGTCAGTCTGTCCGGTCTGTGTGTGTGTGTGTGTGTGTGTGTGTGTGAGAGAGAGAGAGAGAGAGAGAGAGAGAGAGAGAGAGAGAGAGAGAGAGAGAGAGAGAGAGAGAGATGGGGGTTTTCCCCTCTCTTTGGGCCGTTTCTCACGGCAGGCATCGGCCGGCACCTCGACCGCCGGATCCACACCCTCTCGCGTCGCGGCCGGAAGTTGGGAAGACACTGAGGGTGGTGTTGGCGCCGCCGGCCCGCCTCGGCCCGCCGCCCTGGATGTCACCGCCGCCGTCGTGGACGTGCGTGATGCGGGCGACGACGCCGTGCTATCGGACCAGTCGCCAGTATTTTTATGTAATTTTTTTTCCTTCTTTTTATTTTCTGTTTTTCCGGATGAAAATTATGGGCCAGTGTGTGACACGGCGCCGTCGCCGGCCGTCGCCACGTCCCAAGTTTGTGAGCATTAGTGCGCCGGAAGGGGGCGGCCGATACTTTTACTGAGTTATCCTGTCGCTTCTTCTTCTTCTTCTTCTTCTTCTTCTTCTTCTTCTTCTTCTTCTCTTCTTCTTCTTCTTCTTCTCTTCTTTTCTTCTTCTTCTTCTTCTTCTCCCGCTCGTGGGGCGGAGTTTTCGAAGGGCAGGAAAAAGGGGGAGAAAATAAATACATGGGGACAACATGGGGGAGGAGCAGGAGACCAGAAATAGGCTAAGGAAGGGTGTTCTATTAGTGTATGGACAAGTCCTCCCCATCCGTGGCATTCAAACGCCTCCCGACCGACACACACGCATGCACACACACACACACACACACACACACACACACACACACACATACACGAGGGATGTTGTTGACGGTAAAATGGCTTCCCCTCGTCGACAACAACAACAGCATGCACCAACAACAACGACCGCTTATTAGTAAAATGGCGCCTTTCGCGAGCCACTCGAATCAACAAACCCCCCGGCTCGAAGCGTTTAGCGGGGATTAAAAGCCAACAGCCGCGCTATCGACTTTATAGTCTCTCTTTTTCAGGTGTAGCAGCGGGTCTTGTCCCGCCCGCGGCCTCGCCGCCGTGCTTTGTTTTTGTTTATGCGCTATGTTTTTGTTGGGGTTGTGTTGCGGGGGGCCGCGGCCCCTGCCGGTGCAGCGAGGGGGGCGCGCGGACTCCACGGCCCGCCGTTTGCAATTTAAATGTCAAGAAGTGTTTTGCCATCAAGTGCGCGACCTCATTTGGGATTTTCGCACCGCGTCCGGCCGAGTGGGTTGCACAGTGGGCCAGAAGACCGGTGGAGGCGGTCAAAATCGCAGACGGGTTTTAAGCTCCGGAGTCGCCAAATGGGGTGCAGTGGCTTCACCGATTTGCAGTTCCGTTTTGCAGCTGCCGCTCTTATTACCCAGGCAGCTCCAGGCAGGTGTGCGCGCATTGCAGCATAATGGCAAGGCGAAGGGTGGCAATTGGCTCGGCTCGGCTCTTCTCGGCTCGGCTCGGCTTGGCTCGGCAGCAGCATGCTCGAGTTTCCAGGTTTGCGAGTATAAGGCAAGGCTGCAGGTGTTGGCGGCCCTGTGCAGATTTATGGCATTGTTTTGAAACTCGGCGAGATTCATTGTTCATCCCGGCCGTCGTGCCCGTCGTGCATGTTGTTGTTGCCAGCCTCGCCGCCCGGGGGCGCCACCGCCACCGCCGCGCCGCCGCCGCTGTCCGCGCAGATTTTCAAACTCAGATTGGAAGGAAGGAAGAAAGAGGGCGGACTCGCAGGCGCGCGGCGAGATTAGGGCGGCCGCCCCCAGCGACGCTCATTCCCCATGCCGGCGCTCTGTCTGTCTCGCTCGCACGCACGGCGCGGCCCGCAGGCCCACAGGGGTGCGAGAGAGACAGACGGACCGGCGGAAGCGCCGCCGGTGGGAATCAGCCTAGAGCACGCCGTCGTTAGCACCGCCCGGGTGTGTACGATGATGACGCCATTTTCGTCGGCTTTATTGCCGGTGTAGGTAGGCGTGTAGCTGTGTGTGTGTGTGTGTGCGTGTCGGTGTACTGCAGGGTGTGTGTGTGTGAAGGTGTAGCCCGGCGGACGGCGCCCGCACTTTGGCGGTGAAGGGATGACCATGACCAACCGGATGGGAAAAGGAGGTGGGTGGGTGCGCCGTGTGTGTGTGTGTGTGTGTGTGTGTGTGTGTGTGTGTGTGTGTGTGTGTGTGTGTGTGTGTGTCTGGCGCCAGCAGGTAGGGTCCCGCGCGGAAGTGGCGCTGCTGCGGTAAGCGGGGCCCCGAGAGCGCCGGCCGCAGGTGCGCCCCCCGTCGCGGCCAAGGCCCTCCGTGGCCGTCCTGGCTGGGCGCGTAATACCCCCGTGTGACGGTCGTGTGCTAATGTCCTCGGGTGCGCGCGGGCTGGCCGGGGGCTGGCCGGGGGCGCAGGCAACGTCCACGCCGCTCGCCGCACCGCTGCGTGCAGTGCTGCGCCCCAGAGCCTCGACGAGCTGGCCGGCCCGGCCGCGAGCTCAGGGCAATCAATCCGCGACGTGCTCGGCGCGCTGTATTGCTGTTCGTCGCCGCGGTCGGTCGGTCGCGCGGCGGTGTCAGTTTTCGCCGCGGCGACACACATTGCTGCGTTCTGTCGTGACACTATCGTGACTATCGCGCCGCGTCGTCGAGGTCTTGCTGTTCTTGTTGTTGATGACGGCGAACACGCGCGGCGCCCCTAGCCACATCGTGTGTTTGTGTGTGTGTGTGTGTTCGTCCGTGAGAGGAATGGCTGCGGGGGCTGCATGCATAGTATCGGATGGTGATGGATGGCGGGACCCCGGCGGCGGCGTCACGCCTGCGTCGTCTGCTGCACGGCCGCGTCGTCTGGCTGCACGGACCGTGGCGCCCCGCAGACGGATCCTCTCGCTCCTGAAGGGGATGCCCCGTGAGGGGGAGAGGGACGGCGACGGAAGCGAGTGAGTCTGCCGTCGGCCCGGGGGGGGGGGGGACGCAGACCGAGCTCGTTATTTTGTTTCAGAAATGGGGCTCGAATCAAGCATAAATGATGGCTGTTGATTTAGATTCCCCACAGTAGTGTTCAAATCGTGAGTAGAGCGGTATGCCCCCTCGCAGCAGCCCGCCCCGTGTCGTCTGCTATTTTATGCCGCTCCCCTGTCCGTGCGCGATAGGTTATGAGGGAGCGTCCCTCCCAACCCGCACACATAATAGAATGCTCGCCCGATTCGGGAAGGAGAGGGGAGGGAGGGGAGGGGGGCGCGTGATGGCGAGGCTGTCGCTGGAGTTTGGTCCGGTTTCGCGGAAGGGGTGTTTGCGTGTTTGCATATGTGTGTGTGTGTGTGAGTGTGTGTGTGTGCTAGTGTGTTGGTTGCGGTCTGTTGTATCGCTCGTCTGCGAATGCCGCATGTGTAACTCAACTTGGCGTCCTTGTTGCTGTGGTTGAAGTGCGTGTGTGTGTGTGTGTGAGTGTGAGTGTGCGCGCGCGCGCCACCTCAAGGTGAGATTGTCTTGCTGTTGGCCCAGATGGCGCTCCGCATTAGGGCCTTGGTCAAAAACGGCTTCAATCATACCCCCCAACGTCAAATTGGGAGGCCACGAACGGCCCGAATCACCTACCATTTACAGAAACACGCAGTTAAACAGTTCATTACCTAAAAAAAAAAAAAAAAAAAAAAAAAAAAACACCCTGTGAGGGTATAAGGCTCGTACCGAAAAAGAAAATAATAATTTAAAAAAATTGTTTCGCGTCGAAGCGCACTTTGCGCGTGCGGTGTGGAATTCTAACTAGAGTGCGATGGCGCGAGTGAGAAGAGAAGGGACGGATGAAAAAAGAACAATCGCTGAGCACGTCGCCGATCGACGTTAATTGTCGTGACATCTTATTGTTCGATCCACGGCTTCGTGTGTGTGTGTGTGTGTGTGTGTGTGAGTGTGTGTGTGTGTGTGTATGTGTGTGTGTGTGTCGCGGAGAGTGAGCGACATAATGCATGTACTCAATGTACGAAGGTTGTTTGTTGCCACGGCGCGGCCTCGCTTGGCTGCGTTCGCCTCATCCTCGCGCCTTGCGCTCCCTTATGCATTAAAAAATAGAAACGGAAAAATGAAGAGAAATATTCAAAACGGAAATGCAAGGTCGTTTCTCGGTACTCGCCATACATTGAACGGGGCCGCCGCTGCAGGCTGCGCCGGGCTGCGCACAGTGGGCCAGGCTTGCAGTGGAGGCGCCGGTGCGGGAGTCGCGCTGCAATTTCTCTGAAAGCGTGTCTCGGAGCACATGACGTTTCGCCGGCATTGTGAGGGGCACTTCATGTTGTCGCGCCGCCGCTGCCGTGGAGCTCGCGGCGTTGGCGGGAGTCGAACCCGGGCCCGGGCCGATTTCAGCCCGTTCCGTCGCCGCTGGGCCGTCCCGCACTAGTGGCGTAGTGGAGTGGTTTGGCAGCAGGGGCGGCCGGCGATCCTGATAACCAGGGGCCAGGTCCTATCTCCGCCACCGGCCAGCCGGGCTGGCTGCCGGGCTGGCTGCCGGGCTGGCTGCCGGGCTGGCGGGGGTGTGGGGAAAGAGCTTTCAAGGACAGGCCGCCTGTCGGGCAGAGCTGGCAGACGTGTGGTGGTGGGGCACGGCACGGAGGGTTGCGGCACGCCCGGCCATGCCTAGCCAATCTCACCCCCAGCGAATATCGGCATTTGCATGGCGTGCCCTGGAATTGAAAGCGAGGGACCAGTGGGGCCTGGCGTGGCGTGGCTCTGCCGGGCGGGGCGGGGCGGGGCGGGGCGGGGCGGGGCGGGGCGGGTCCCCCATATCTACTCAGGCTCATTGGCCTATTGTTGTTATCGGCAGATGGCGCGTCGGTCGCCCTCCCCGCAAATGTCTCCATCTTGTGGCTTCGATCTTGGGAACACGACGTCTGCTGGGACCGACCTCGCGCGGTTTCCTTTGCCAGGGTAGGGCGCGTCCAAGAAGTTGATTGTGAGATCGGAAATGCAGCGGCCTTTGCTCGGAAAGGGATTTCTCCGGCCCGGTTCCGCCGGACCGTGCCTCAGTCCCTCCCTCGGCCCGCCGCGCTCGCCCTCACATTTCGGCCCCGGCCCCCATCTTCCCACCTGAAAAATATCGCCGCTTCCTGCCGGGAATGGGGAGCGCCATGCCGCCGCCGGCCGCCGCGCCAGACTGGCTCCGTGGGGCCTAGCCGCTCCGTCGCGCTCACGGGGCGACTCGGCGTGAGTGGGATGGATTCCGAGAGATGGGCAGTCGCGCTGTGCACGCGCTTCGCTGTGGCTCGCTTTCAAACGTCCCGCGGCGGCGCTGGGCTGGCGTGCGGTACGTGTTGTGGTGGCGCCCCGGAGGGAGACGAGGCCCCAACGAGGCAGACGGGACGGCGCGCTTTCGTTTAATCTCGAGCGCTGTACACTCGACTGGAGTCTCCTGCCTCCGGCCTCCTTTCACAGTGGAGAGGGTTGTGTCAAGATTCAAACGTCAGCTTGATGATGCTGCTGAGGAATGGTCGTGGATTCCTGGGCCCCTTAGTGGAGCTCCGCAAACTCATATCCTGGCTGCAGTCTCGCTTGTTGTGCCAGCGGACTCCAGTTCCCGGAAAAATACTCCAGGCTCCAGCCGTGGTCCAGCGCAGGGAAGGGTATTGGCACCCCTACGCCGTTTACTGCAGGTCTCCGATTTTAGTGCTCCGCGGCCGCCGGCGCCACAGACAGACAGACAGACAGACGGTCAGCGGGCTGTGTAGCGGTCCGCTGCGTCTGACGGCCGGGGCGCAAGCACTGTGTTTGCCGCCTCCTTGCCGCTGCTGTGGCGCTGTGGAGCGTGAAGCAGTACTTGAAGCCCTCGGTGATGGCGGGCAGACCGCATACCCCACCCCGCCCGAGACCCCGCCCCGGCCGACGCCGAGACCCACTGTCCACTGTGCTCCGGTGGGGCGCGACCGGGTGCCCCCTCCGGGGCCTCCGGGGCCTCCGGGGCAGCCCAATTTGTTGGAGGTGTGGGAATGGCCGCCCCCTCCCCCGTATGCAGATCAAGCTTTCGGCTGGAGGGGTCACGAGGCGGCGGCGCGGTGCTGGCTGGTTCGTGGAGGCCAGCACTAGCGCGAGGCTAGAGACGGCGGCGCTAGTAGGGATATAAATGTGATTTACGGTTTGAAATTGTTGGCCTCACGCCCTGTGAGCCGCTCCGCTCCGGGCGTGGCCTGGCTGCGGCGGGTGGTGGAAGGGGTATATGCTCCTTCTGCGGGGTGTACTTTTTGTCGCCCTGCTTGTCTTTCTGTCTTTCTCGCACTCGGGGCAGCGCGGGTGGGATGGTGGCCCTGGTGGCCCCAAGCCGCCGTGCTGGCCGCCACCATCCCGTCGGCCAGCCGGGTCGCCGCCTCGCCGCGCAGCGCCGCGGACCGTCTACAGTGAGCGTCTGCTGTTTGTCTTTTTTGGAGTCGGCCCAAGTCCGGGTGCTGCCCCCGCACGACCCCTCTTTCTCTCTCACTCGCATCGGGAAAATGGAAAGGAGCGCCGCGGGAAAGAAATGACCAACTTGAGAAAGTAAAAAAAAGGAAGAAAGGAGGAAGATTTGCATGAGCGGGAGGGAAATGGCGCACCGGGTGCTAATGAAGGTGGCCGGCCTGGATTCGATGGCTGCGTTCAACATTCAATTGGTTTAATTGAAGGAAAGTTTGATGCATTTCCGGGCAAGTTGGTTGCCGCGCGCGGAAAGTTTCTAACCCCTATCTCGCCTCGCAGATTTTTTTTTTGTGTCTCTTTTTATGGGCGGTATAACGCCCCGACATCTGTCTGTCCCTCCTCTTGGTGCACTGCATGTCATTCGGGGCACGGGGATGGGGTGAAGTGCATTGCAAATTGAAATGACGTTGCCGATAAGCTCGGTCCGACATGATGGCACTGTATCGAGCTTCCTCCCATCCTCCCACCTCCTGGCCAATCTGATGACAGCGGCATCGGAGGCAGATGGCATCGCCGAACAGCTATATTGGGAGTCTACCTTGGCGGCGGCCACTGCCCCGGCAGGGCCAGGGTTACGGTGGTGCGTCACCAGGACAGTCTCCCCATAGCGATTGGAACGCCGGGGCGGAGCGGTGCACTGCCGATGTCTCGGTGCGCACCAAGAGTCCACCAACATACATCTAGCAGCAAACGAATTCAACAGATAGGATTTTTGCAGCTGGCTGGGTCGAGGCATGATGGTGGTAAAGTTTCCAGTCGTTGACTGCCTGCCTTTGTAGATTGATGACAAAAACTCCTTCCGCTGTTTTTTTTTTTGGGGTGCCTTTACTGTACTTGCCTGGCGCACCTGTGTCGTCTTTCGGCACTTTTTCGTATACGCAGTACTGGTATTGTTTTGGCAAGGAAAGGCGTGAAAGGGGATAGGAAGGCGGTGGGGCTGATATCGAAGCGGCGACGCCGGAGGTAAGGCTCCGCATGATTCACGGTACACTTGGGCCCTCTCGGAACAGCGAGGGCGGGGCGGGGCGGGGCGGGGCGGGGCGGCGCCGGCTTCGACACTGTGCGCGAGGCGCCAAGCACGGCGTCAACAGGTGGCGTAGGCCAACTCCAATAAAGGAAATTTCATGTTTTTTTTTTTTATTTTTTTTTTTTGCGTTCCGGGTTATCTTGGAGATGGGTTGGGGGGAGGGTTATTAAGGCCGCCATTATTCCTTGATGGTCCCCGATGCCGCGTTTGTTAGCACGCGTCCACTAATAAAGTGCCGCGCCGGCTTTGAAATACGGCCCCTCGCCGGGTCTTGTTCGTCTTTGGCCGGCCTACTCATCGCGTTTCTTATCTCGTGTTCCAGATTGAACGACGCGTCTTGGAGGCAGGTCGACGGAACGCGGTCCAGGTGAGAGGGATTGCGGGCAGATGGCAATGTGCAGCGCGAAACCGGTCAAAGTATGGATTTAAATATTTTAGAAATGTTTACACCAGGGAAAAGTCAGGGGAAGCGAAAAAGGGAATCCGGTGTTGGCCCCGCGGTGCGTTAGTCTGCGTCGTCCGTTTTTCTGTTTCGGTCCTGACAGCCCTGCGTCGGACTAGTCCGCTGGTTTTCCAAACTGCCAGAGTTGTAGGCTGGCTCGAGTGCTCGGCCGCGGCGGCGGGGTAGCGGCGGCGGCGCTGTGCTCGGCGGTCGTTGTTGCCGCCGGAGTCGTTGTTGTTGTTGACGCCAGCCGTCCGTCAGTCAGTCACGCCGAGACGGAAATACAAATCAAAAGCGTCGGGGCGTGCCTCAAGTGGCAGCGAGTGCCTCGGCCCGGATTTGCCTAGGGCGGGGCGGGGCGGGGCGGGGCGGGGCGGGGCGGGGCGGGCTCGGGGTGCCGTCCCACTGCTGCTACCCACCCCGGTGGGCGAGGGCGCGGCCCTCCGCCGCAGAGTGTTCTCTGTTCCTGGGCTGGGGGCTGTTTTACTTGGCGATAGGTCGCCCCGCGCCGGCGTCCTCGCCGCTACCCCGCGTCGTGCTTTCAGAGCAAATATTCGTCTTGCGACGGGTGGCGGTGGCGCACGCGGACCGCTTTTTGCGTCGGGGCGGCTGCGGCTCGTATTACCGGGACGCCGGGGGCGCCGAGCGGGGCGGGGCCGCGCGCCGCACCGCCTTGTTTTGAAGTGATATCCAGGTGGTTTCCCGGGGGCGGGCGCCAAGTTGCTGAGATGACTGCCGGATCCGGTGGCAGGCGGGGCGGGGCGGGGCGGCCCGGCCGATAGTGCTCTTAAGTCTCTTTGAAGAGCTCGACGCCCTCCCGCCCTCAGAGTGTCACGCTTATGAAGGGCTTGATGCCAGGGATTGGCGAAGGCCGCCGTCGACGCGGGTTTAGTTAAGCGGCTTCCGACGTGTGCGTCCTGGAGTCACGGCCGCGGCCGCGCGTCGCTGGAGGCGTCGGTCTGCGTTCAAATCTCGGCGCAGTCTGTCCAACTCGGGGGGGGGGGGAGGGGGCGTGTTCTAAAGTAAACTCCCTGACGAGGGCGGCGGGCGGCGCCGAACCCCCGACACTGCTGACTCTCTTGCATTCCCAAGACAAGAAAAAGGCCGTTCTCCAGGCGGGGTGGGCGAGGCCCCCGGCCGCCCCCGGCCGCCCCCGGCCGCCCCCGGCCGCCCCCGGCCGCCCCCGGCCGCCCCCGGCCGCCCCCGGCCGCCCCCGGCCGCCCCCGGCCGCCCCCGGCCCCGAAAGGACCGAAAGGCACTTTAAAAATGTGGCCGGGGCTGACGGACGGCCTGACGGACGGCCTGAAGGACGGGTCTGGAGCTCAAAACGCGTCTAGAATTTTGGCCGCCTCACGGTCCTCTGACCCAGTCGCCGCTGCGGTTCGCGCCCGGGTGGCGGCGGCTGCTAATGGCGTTAGCGGGCGCGCAGCCACGGCGGCGGTTCTTGTTTGAGGCATTTCGACACGTCTGCGAGGGGGGCGCCGGCTGCCGGCACCGGCCAGGACGGGGCCCTACTTCATGTCTGGCGCGCCCCGCCCCGCCACGCCACGCCTCGTCGCCGGTTCCAAAATAGCCATGGATGGGAGCGTTGCCTTTGGCCTGGCTTATGCCGGTGTGCGTGCGTGCGTGTGAGTGTGTGTGAGTGTGTTTCGGTGCAGAGCTGCATAGCTGCACGCCATTGGCATCGGGGCCACGAGGGCCCAGGGGAAGCCGAAATGGAACTCGATGGCGGGCATGATCATGACGAAGACGATGATGTTGACGATGACGCCGCGCGTGCGGGCGAGCACGCACGGCCGTGTGTGTTTCACGCTTTGGCCCCGCGGCGCGCCGGCACGCGCGTGTGGGGGCGGCCGAACACAAAACAGAAAGAAATGGGATGAGGACGACGGACGAGAGAGAGAGAGAGAGAGAGAGAGAGAGAGAGAGAGAGAGAGAGAGAGAGAGAGAGAGAGAGAGAGAGAGAGAGAGAGAGAGAGAGAGAGAGACTGACTGTGCGGGCGGAGGCGGGCTGACGCCGTCCTTGGAGCAGGAAGTGCAGGGCGGCGCATTCCGCTGCATATGCGAGACGGAGAAAGGCTCCACACACACACACACACACAGCGAGACACCTACTCAAACACACACACCCTCCCACACGTCGGCGCTCTTACTGGGCCGCTGGCGGGCCCAACGCGTGTACAGCGAAACAAAAAACAAAAATGAAAAGAGCTCAAAACAACAACAACAACAACAACAACAGCAACAACAACAAATGGAGCCTGGAGCACGCCGCGCACCGAGTCCCGCCGGTGTGCGTTGGTGGATTGTGCGCGGGCATGCCGTGCACCGGACTGGAGTACATAATTCTTCGTTCCGCCTTGAGCTGCGTTTTTAGTGTGCTGTGCTTCAGAAAGACCGCACGCCCGCCTCTGGCGAGTCGGAGCGGCCGGGAGTCTGGAAGCACAGTGGGTCAGAGGCGGCCAAAATTCCGGACACGTTTTGAGCTCTAGAGCCGTTAAATAGGACTCGAATTGAAGGCGTGACCCCACCAATGGATTCCTCGTTTGGAGAGCAATCCATTGGCGGGGTGACATGTTCCATTCGGGTCCCATTTAGCGACTCTGGAGCTCAAAACGCGTCTAGAATTGTGGCCGCCTCAACGGTCTTCTGACCCACTGTGCGGTGGAAGCAAGGCGGAGTGACAGATGGAGCCGTAATGGAATTGCATTGGCTGCACCGTAGCGACGCGTAGCGCGACGCCACTCCGATTCGATTCGTTTGTCCGTTTACTCCTCTTCCTTCTCGGCCACGTTCGAGAAGGCGGAGGGCGGCGGGCGGACGCGGCGCCAAGAAGGAAGGCGGTGGAAATTAAAAAGTTGAGGTGCGGCCCGCAGAAGGCCGCAGAGGGGACTGCCGAGTGGGGCGGAACCACTCGGCTGGACCGCCAGGTGAATGACCTGACAGACGGACGGACGGACGGACAGACAGACAGACGTCAAAAAGTTACCCTGAATAACGGGTGGATTTCGCGAGCGGCCAACGTGAATGTGCGAGAGAGCAGAGCGGGTTGCGCTTTGCGGCGGTCGGCTCGGACCGCTCCATTTCGTTTCGCTCGCAGCCCTCTCCCGCTTGTTCCGCTTGTTCTGGATGGAATCAGTTTATCCGGTGGGCTGGCCGCGGCTATGCTCGCGGGCCGGACTCTAAATCGCGCAGGTGTGCCTCCCCCCCCCTCCCTTTTTAATACGGAGCAGCCTCCGCCGTAAATTAACGCCGCTGTTCCCGCCCTGTTTGCGGCCCTCCCCCTCCCCCACGCCGTCCTCCGAGTCGCCGACGGCGTCCCTTTTCGCCATTTTTCCGGTTCTCCTTTCGCCCGGCTTTTTGGGGGAGACTTTTCTTTTCTCTCTGCATACCGTCGCTTATAGCACGTTGCTGTTTTCGGCGCGCCGCGCCTCGCCACGGCGACCGTACCTTTGTGGAGACCAAGCAGGAGGTGTATCTTTGATCGCAGAGCCACGCGGTATCCCCCCCCCCCCCGTCTTACCTACCCCTTCCCCCTCCCCCGGTGTATGCGGAGGTTCCCTGCGCCCTTTCTCATGGTAATTCCTACGGCCCGAGCAAAGGAGGCTGCCGCCTGGCTGGGTAGGCGTATAGCTTCCAGAAAGCACGGCTGCCTGGCTGGCTGCCTGGCTGGCCGCGTGGCTGGCTGGCTGCCGGCTGCCCTCTGAACAAGGAGCGGCGGGCGCCCCGGCTGCCCCACGGTCGGCGCGCTGCGCGGTCGAGTGTGCCTAATCGTGGACGCCAAATGGCCCAGCCAGCGGCCGCCAGCGGCCCCGGGCCTCGAGGAGGCCGTGCTGGTGGCGCTGAAGAGCTCCGAGGGTCACTGGCAGAGGGCGCGCGGAGGTCGGGAATTTCATTTGGGGTCGGGTTTGGAGGCGCCCCACCCCGACAAGGGGGCCTGTGTAGCGTTTGCGGTTCGTTTGCCGCGTGACAGTCCGTCCGGCCGTATCGCCACGGCCGAGGCCACTCGAGGAGGTCAAGCAGCGGGTGCTGTTGGAGTGGCGGCCCAAGCCGCACCGCCCTGCCTGCAGCCGACACCCATGCACCCGTAGAACTCGACCGGCAGGTGGAGGAGGCCCAGACGCCCCCGCCGACGCGCAGCCAGCTGACCCGGTTGCAAGTCATACGACACGCGCCGCGCGTATGGGCGTCGTCGAACGCGTTTCGCAACGCACGCGCGCACTTGCGTGCCGCGCTCCACTTGGCGGCCGTGTTGTCGTCGGCGGGCTGGCGGCCGGGCGGCCCGGCAGGCGGGGCTGGCGGGGCTGGCAGGCTCCCTGGAAAGGTCGCCGGAGGTCGGCGCGGTCGGCGTACTGCCGGGGATCACGGCGCGGGCATGACTCCTTGATGCCAGGCCTGCCAGCGCGCCGCCGACGTTTTTCTGCATCGCAGTGCACTGCCACCGCGGCCGGGCGTCCCCCCCCCCTCCCTTCCCCTTGCCGCGCCTTTTTACAGCTAACGCGGCAAGCCCTGCAGGGTCAGGGGGACGCCTGTTTGCGAAGGAGGGACCGAAGGGGGGAAGACCGGATACACGTCGAGGCTCTCTCTCTCCGTACTGTAGCCGCGCTGCGGGCTGCTGCCTCTGTGTCTCCCGGCGCCCAGAGAGAGAGAGAGAGAGAGAGAGAGAGAGAGAGAGAGAGAGAGAGAGAGAGAGAGAGAGAGAGAGAGAGAGAGAGCACCGCTCGGCCTGCTGCGGCAGAAGGGAACGGGAGAAATGTCTGCGCGACTCGCCAAGCACCGCGCGTCTCGCCCGACTCGAGCGTTCGGGCGAGGGGCGAGGGCAGCAGACCGATTCCTAGGGTCTGTCTCTCTCGCACCCACACGGGACGCCCCACGAGTGCGAGAGACTCGGAGCGGCGAAAACGACTCTCGGAACCAGTCTGCCAAAGGGGCAGGGCACAGTGAATGGAATGGCCAGTGACTCATTTCCTCTTAGCGGTTGCAGTGCAGGAAAAATAGCCGCAAATCGTAAGAAATTTAAAAAAACAAGACTTTTTGAAGTCTCAAAAAAATAAAATAAAAAACGACGCTGTATATCTTGTATCCCCGCACGGGACAGGGCGTGGTGTCGGTGGGTGCGCCTCGGACTCGCGCTGCAGGCGATGGGCCGACGAGCCGGGTTCGATTCGGGTGCTTTATGGGCGGGGAGCCGAAGGGGGGGGGGGATGATTAGCAGACGATCAGGTGGCCAAAATGGGCACAAAGTGGCATTGAATGTGTGTGTGTGTGTGTGTGTGCCCCGCTGTGTTTGTGTCCGTGCCCCGGCAAGCGGAAGCGGAAACAATATGGAATGCTCGCCAGCCAATGGGAGAAGTAATGGGTGGACGTGGCGGGGCGGGGCGGGGCGGGGCGGGGCGTGCCGCACACGGCGCGGCGGTGTTGGTACAGTACACTGGCTGCGTGTGTACGTGTGGAATGGAGCGAGGGAGTGAGAGAGGTGCAGTGGGGTATGCACAGCTACTGAGTGATCGGCTGTCGGCGGCGCTGCTGCGTACCGCCGGCGGGGGGTCAGGCCGGGCCCCAGGCGGGGCCCTCCCCCCCCCCCCCGCGGGGTCGCTCTCCCATTTGCACCTGTAACGCACGGCGGGCGTCGAGTGCTGGCGCCTTGCCCAGGGCCGCACAGTGGGCCAGCCGGGGATGATGGCGGCGTGATGGGGCCCTTGACGACCTCTGCGGGTAGCAAGGCGCTTAAACGGGCCTGCCTGCCTGCCTGCCTGTCTGCAGGTGTGCCGGTGAAGCGTGGCGCAGTCGCTGCCACGGCGCGGGTCACTGCGTGCGTGCGTGCGTGCGTGTGTGGGAGTGTGCTTTGTGTCACCCGGTGGCCCCGGACACCGCGCCCGCCCGCTGTCGCCGTGTCGCCCCACACTTTACTACGATCGCCACACATCATTGGCTCGTTTTTCCCACAGGTGTTGGTTGCCCCGTGTGTACGACTGTGTGACCGCGATGTCGCTGTGTGTGTGTGTGTGCACGCCGTGACACCAGCTGGCGTCGTGTTGCGCGCGCCGTGGCTGCGCGATGGAGCGCACCGCGACGCCCCCCGCCTCCTCCCCGCCGCGCTCCGCTGCCCTTTGAACGTCGTCGGCGATGAGGCGGCGCAGGCCGATCCGCTGTCTCTCTCGCACCCTCACGGCACGTTCCGTGAGTGCGAGAGAGACAGAGCGACGGGCTCCCTCACGGGGCTCTTTGACTCCGCTGACCCCCGCTGCGATGGTTGCCCCGTGTGCGTGACTGTGTGTGACCACCGCGATGTGACTGTCTGCTGGCTGGCAGACTGGCTGACGCCCTGACGCCCCCCGGCGGCGGACGGGTGGCAACCCTAAGCGTCGCGCGCGCCGGAAGTCGGCACCCCTAATTAATGTTGCGTTGGGGAGGGGGACCTGTTGCGCCCTGAGGCTTTACTCACTCTGCGCCTCGGCGGCGTTCCTCGGCGTGCACGCATGCCGAACGGAGAGAGAGAGAGAGAGAGAGAGAGAGAGAGAGAGAGAGAGAGAGAGAGAGAGAGAGAGAGAGAGAGAGAGAGAGAGAGATGCGCCCGGTTGGTGGCAGGGCGTGTGCTGGACTGCTTCGTCACACTAAATAGTGCAATCAGACCACGTAATGCTGCACTTTGCTCTGTAGGTGCGTGTCCCAGCGTCCCAGCAGTGCGCGCGCACAGCCTGCCTATGGGTGCCACTCCGTGCTCCGCCCGTCGCGGCGGTGACGTCACCCAGGCCACCGCGGTGACATCACTGGTCAGACGATCGGCCAATAGCGGCTCAGAGCCGGCTGCCAACTGCTGCTGCTATGCTGACGCCGGCGCTACTGCAAAAATAAACCCAAAATAAGCAAACAGAAGCCGAGTTCTAGGAAAAGCGACCCGAGGGCGTTGGGTGCGTTGTGGTTGGTGGCGTTGCATGGCCGCGCCATATCGGTGCATCGCCTTGTTCACCAATTGCTGACCAGACCGGCCAGCCAGGCGGCCAGCCAGCCAGCCAGCCAGGCGGTCGTCCGTGCCCTGCGTGCGGCCGCCGCCCCGCTTGCGGACCTTTCTGACAAGAGAGTCACAAGTTAACTGGGCCAATTATTTTAATCGTTGCCCCTCATCTCTGCGAGCGCCCGCCCCACCGCCCCGCCCCGCCCCGCCCCGCCCCGCCCTGCGACGCGACGCCCAGCCGCTCGGAAAATGAGGCGTCGTCGTCGACGTCGTGGTGCATGCAGGCCGGTGGCGTCAGGGCGTCGGTGCTCGTCGCAATTATTGTAATGCACTCGACGTTGGCATGCGCTCGGCCCTCAGAGAGAGAGAGAGAGAGAGAGAGAGAGAGAGAGAGAGAGAGAGAGAGAGAGAGAGAGAGAGACCGGATGCACCGTGGAGGAAGAAGACAGGGACACACAGGCTGCCCTATCTTATCTCTTCAAGGCTACAGACACCCGCACACTAACGCACTCGTTCGGCCCCCTCTCCGTTTCTCTCTCTCTCTCGCTCGCACTGACACAGGCGAGCGCGGCGCGGGAGTTACCGAACCGGTGCGATACGTGGGGGGCGCCCAGTCCCACTAGTACTCTACACATTGAGACTCGAGGAGGAGGAGGAGGAGGAGGGAGAGAGAGGAGGGGGAAGGGGGCAGGCCGACCTGAATGACGGTGTCTGTTGAAGCCCCCCAGGATAACAAATCGGGTCCGTCGCCGCCTCGCAGGTGTGACTACCGGTTGCTGTGCGGCGCCGCTCCGTAGCTTTTTTCGGGCGGCCCGATGTTCTCTGACCCGGAAGCACTCCGTTAGAGGCTCTTCTTTCGACTGTGTGTGTGTGTGTGTGTGTGTGAGTGAGTGATTGAGTGAGTGAGTGTTTTTTTTTTTTGAGTGCGTGTCCTTTTTTTGTAGTATTAGTTTTTGCTTTGTTTTCTTTGCGTGTCTTAGTTAGCGTTTCCTAATGGGCGGGCTGTCGTGGATTAACGCGACTGGAAACCGGGTTCGCGTTTGTCGGCCGGGTCTCCCTCGCACCTCCACGGGTCGCCCCGCGAGTGCGAGAGAGAGAGAGAGTCTGCCACGGCCCCATTGATAGCGCGCGGCGCGAAGATAACGCGAGTTGTCTCGCCATTCATTCATAAAGACAAACACGGTATCTCTGTCTCTCTCGCTCTCGGAGCCGAGCGGTGTCGCCAAGTTGAAACTTGGCTCGCAAAGCGGAGCTGGGGGCGGCGAGGCCCACTCCGCAGAGAGAGAGAGAGAGAGAGAGAGAGAGAGAGAGAGAGAGAGAGAGAGAGAGAGAGAGAGAGAGAGAGAGAGAGGAGTCGGTGCGCGGCCAGCGGGGCGTCTCGGCCCTCCTTTTCATCAGCGAGATGAAAGACTGGGTCTTCGCCTTCTCGGCCGTTAGGCTAGAGTCGCGGGACGCGCCAACGTCCCCCGGAGCCTCCGACGGGCCCTTAGTACTTGTAGGCGGCTCCGGGCCCTCCGCTCAGCGCCGCTCTGCGCGCCATCGGAAGGGCAGGTCAAAAAGTTCCGCGTTGACTTAATCAATCGAAGAGGCAGAGGCGCGCTGGCCGGCCAGCAGCCGGCCGGGGAGGCGAACCTAAACAAGTGAACTAAAAGGGATGTAAAAGGGAGGGCCCACGGCGCGGCGGGCCGTGAGGTGTCCTCACCGAGAGCTCCTGCAGCGTCTGCAGAACCCAGCGCTTTCAATCTCTCTCTCTCCCCCTCTCTCTCTCGCCCTCTCTCCCTCCCTCTCTCTAACGCAGCCGTGCCAGCCACCTGAGTGCTGGGGCTTGGGACCTGGGGCTGCCTGGGACCGGGTGAGGCGTCGGGGGTGGATCTCGTATCACAGGTGAAAACCCACGCCTTAGCCGCACGCATGCGGACGGACTGTGTGTGTATGTGTGTGTGTGTCTGTGTGTGATAGCGCCCTGCAGCCACCTCCAGCCCCCGGCCCCACCCATCAGCTCCAACCCGAGCCCTTCCATCAATGCAAATACCTGTCCCTCTTCCTCACACCCCTACTCTAACTCACTCACGCTCTCTCGTGCTGTCTCCCTCTCTCACACCCTCTCTTTCCCTCACACACACACACACACACACACACACACCACAAAGGAGCGTCTCTGCGACATCCCGATGCGCTCTCATGGGAAGGCCCTGGAGTTGTCAGGCAGGCCTTGGCAGGCACCTGTAACTTCCCCCAGCCGCTTCCACGTCATCTCCCTCGCCTTCTCACTCGGCTGCCCCGCCGCCCCCGCCGCCCCCGCTGCCCCGCCGCCCCCGCCGCCCCCGCCGCCATGCACGCCCCTGTCCCCTGACGCCTGATCCCGGCAGCATTTTCCGCCTTGGCTTGGGTGCCTCGCGCCCGCATCGGCTGCTTTCGGAGTAGAGCCTTCAGAGGGCTATGGCGCGCCGCGCCACACAGTGGGCCAGAAGACCGTTGAATCGGACAAAATTCTAGACGTGTTTTGAGCTCGAATTGAACGTGGGACCCCACCAATGGATTGCTCTCCGAATTAGGAATCCATTGGTGGGGTCATACGTTTGATTCGAGTCCCATTTAGCGACTCTGGAGCTCAAGCGCGTCTGGAGTTGTGGCCGCCTCGACGGTCTTCTGACCCACCGGGTGCTACACACACACAGCCGCGGTGCCGGAGCGGCGTCGCGACGCTTTGCCGAGCGGGAACTTTTATTGGAAACGGTGACGGCGTGAAAAAAGGGAGTTCCTCTACTAGGCGCCTTTCATCTCCTATCAGCACCCTTTACCAACATAACCTCCACTATCGCCCTCCAGCACACGTACCAGCACCTTGACGGTTTCACCTGTTTCTTACTTTGTCACCATTGCTCTTTTTTAACCACTACTCTTTTTTATCACTCGTACCCATTTGTTTATTACACTCACCGTCACCGCCCGTCCAACATTTCCCGTTTTCTGTCCCTTTCTCCGCCAGCCTCCGCATCATCCCTCATTCTTGACGTGGGGATACACGGCCCGGTCCATAGTCCATGCAGAAAATGCCGGAAATGGAGATGGCCCCGCGTGGGCCCTCCTGTCTCTCGTCTTTCCAGGGACTTCAGGGCGGACTCCAGGATGGACTCCAGGATGGACTCCAGGAGGGTGAAAGGGTCGGAAATTAAAATCCCCGGGACGAGATTCTGATTCTGCGAAAGCGGCAGTGTCGCTGTCGCCGTCGGCGCGGGGCGCGCCGTCGTGGATCAGTCTTGCTTCTCAGAGAGAGAGAGAGAGAGAGAGAGAGAGAGAGAGAGAGAGAGAGAGAACAGTGTTACTGCTGAGTCGGAATGGCCTTGCCCCCTCCTGGAGGTCGGCCCGGCCGCACTGTTTGTGTTTCGCGGGGCGCCTCGTGTCGCCGGGGCGCGGTGCCGCACTGCACGCCGCGCTGCTGCATCATTCATTGCCCCCCCCCGCCCCCCCTCGAGTAATTCCAGCTTTAATAAAATGCTGATTACCAAGCTCGCCACCGCGCGGCGTCCCGCCCTGTGTCCGCGCGCCACGAGGCCGGCCCTGCGATTGGCTCAACTTTTCTTTTGAAGAAGGCAAGGAGTCGAAAACCCAATTATGTCAAGTTGATGGGATTTGGAAGGTTCGGGCCTCGTTTGACTGCCGAGATCGCTGCTGGTCAGGGCCCCCCCGGCTGGGGGGGGGGGGTGAAGGGCCGGCGCGGGTTGTCCCCTCTCTAGTCGCACTCAATGCGACGGCCGAAACTCGTCTGGCGTGCTAATGGTGGCGGCGGTCCCGGGTTCGAATACCACGCGCTGCTGTCTCTGGCTTTTCCTCTCTCCAGGCCGGGTGCCTTTTGATTCCGGTTTCGCCGAGGCCGTTGTGACGGCAACAAACTTGAGGGCCGTGTGGCAGGCGGCGGCGGTTGCGGATTTCAAGTGAGGCCGGGCCGCGCCCGGAGCGGTGCTCATCCCGAGAGTGGAGGCGACACCGCTGATTTGACGAGGCGCGGCTCGGCTTCATTATTTATCTTCCGACCGGGGGGGGGGGGGGCTATAACATTTACTACACCTCCTCCGACGCCCCCCCAGCAACAGCGATTACACCCCCGCCCCGCTCCCCGGTGCTTAGTTATATCCGGAGATTCGATCGTTCGGCGGCACCGGAGGGGCGGCTATAGTCGGTCCGTGTTATTTTATGCGCCTCGTACCCTTGCTGCTACACGGCCGGGATGACGAGGAGGGGGTGCGGGGTGCGGGGGCACTCCCGATAAGTGTCGGGGTTGTGCGCGAGCGCCGGTTTGCTCCTTTATTTAAACGCGCGCGCGCTCCGCCGTCGCGCGCGAGGAAGGAACCTCTACATCAATAATGTAGTGTGTGTGGTGACACGCGTGTGTGTGTGTGTGTAATTTTTCTCTGGGTGCAATCGCAGTAACTCATGTATTCAGGCGTGGCGCGTGTGGCGGCCATGGGAGCCATCATCATCTTCTCCTCCGGCACCAGGCTGGCTGCAGGGCCCGTGTCGTTTGCTTTACAGCCGTGTGCGTGTAGGAGAGTGTGTGAGTGTGACATGAGGTCGGAATGCCTTTTCCCCACCCCGTTGGCCCCCCCTTTTTTTTCGCCTTGATGTGCGCACCTGGCGCCACCTGGCGTTCTTGATTCCGATTTCATTGTGCCCCTCTACGCACAGTGGGTCAGAAGACGGTTGAGGCGGCCGAAATTCTAGACGCGCTTTGAGCTCCACAGCCGCTTAATAGGACTCGAATCGAACTTGTGACCCCACCAATGGATTCCTCGTTTGGAGAGCAATCCATTGGTGGGGTCACACGTTCGATTCGAGTCCCATTTAGCGACTCTGGAGCTCAAAACGCGTCTAGAATTTCGGCCGCCTCAACCGTCTTCTGACCCACTGTGCTACGTGTTTATCATCATGGTGGTGGCGGCGGCGGCCTGGATATCGGGCCGTTCTGTCAACAGTAACAGCGCGCGCCATCTGCCGCGAGCGCATCTCACACCTTTTCCCCCGCACTGCCAGATGGCTCTAGGCGACGGCATGTAGGTCTGTGTGTGTTTGCGCGCCCTCTCGCGGGGATGTTCTCTCTCGACGGTGTGTCTGTGCGGTTGTCTGCCATTGCCTCCTACGCGGCCCCCTCGACGTCCCCGTGCCCCCCCCCCCCGCGGTGCTTGATGACTCCCGCGTCGCCGGCAGCACCTCCTCTCCCCCCCCCTCAGGGTGGCCCATCGGCCCATTGTGCGGCGTCGCTCGACTTGATTCCATCGGCACACTGCCTGCTCTGCCACCGTTTTCCCGCCATTTTGATTTATCCGCGATCATCGCTGACACGACAGGGGGGGAAAAAATACGAGGAAGAAAGAAAGCGGCGCTCAACGTGCCGCACCCCCTTCTTTGCGGCGTGTCAAGCTTTTCGCACCTTATCTGTGTGTGTGTGTGTGTGTGTGTGTGTGTGTGTGTGTGTGTGTGTGTGTGTGTGTGTGAGCGTCTGTCTGTCTGTCTGTTTTGGCCTTTGACGGGATGGAGGGCGTTGCCCTGGGCGTCGCGGTCCTCAGAGTGAAGTGATTTCGAACAGCAGTGCTTGGCGTCGCCCTGTCTCTCTCGCACCCGCTGCGGACTGGTAGTGCGAGAGAGACAGAGAGAGTGAGCCTGCAGCAGCAGCAGCCGCGGGGCGCCGAGCAGTGGGCCTCGCTTCTCGTCGCGCACACACTACACCGCCGAGCGAGCGGCAGTGCACAGTGGGTCAGAGGACGGTTGAGACGGCCAAAATTGTAGACGCGTTTTGAGCTCCGGAGTCGCTAAATGGGACTCGAATCGAACGTGTGACCCCATCAATGGATTCCTCGTTCGGAGAGCAATCCATTGGTGGGGTCACACGTTCGATTCGAGTCCCATTTAGCGACTCGGGGGCTCAAAACGCGTCTAGAATTTTGGCCGCCTCAACGGTCCTCTGACCCACTGTGCAGTGGTTTCCGTGACAGCGGGGCGACCAGGCCCGGCCCACTCTAAACGACATTAAGCCGCTTTCACTGTAAGCTCCGGCAGGGCTGGAGAAGAGCAGTCCCCGGAAGGCTCCGGCGGCCCGATCCCCGCCCCGGATCCCCAATCCCGCCGGTCCGGAGGAGGAGAGGACGACAGCGGGCTGAGCTGAGCGCCGTGCAGGTAGGCCGCCGGCCGGCCGACGTGCTCACCGCGCTGCCTACCTGCACGGCGCTCTCCGCCGCGGAGCCTGCACCGGTGTCTGAGTTCCCGTTTGGCATGCAAAGCGGCCGGCCTTCCAGCCGTCGTTGAGTTTGTATCGGCCTGGCCTTCCCCCCGCCTGATGGTCCATTGATGGCGCCCCGTGAGTGACGCGCGCCGTGTGCTCCGCCTTGAGGTCTTCATCCGCGGGTTCGAATACCGGCCGGGCCGTTGTTGCTGCTGCTGCTGCTGTTGTTGGGTTTACAAGTGCAGGCTAATGCCCGGCTGCTGGGGCGCGCTGAATCAGACTGGCCCTCCGTTTCCCTCGGGATCCTCCGTCGGGAGTGGGGCGGGGCCGTGGGGCGGGGCCGTGCTCTGATGCATGGTGGGCCAGCCCCGCCGCCGGCGGCCCTGCCAGCCACGCCAGCCCCGCCAGCCACGCCAGCCACGCCAGCCACGCCCGGCCAGAAAGGATTTCCAGGGGGTTTACCCGCAGCCCTCTGCAGCAGGGCGCCAAATTCGGGGTCGCGCTCCCAGAGAGGCGCGCAGGAATCTGGACTTGGGTCGGGCGTCGTCGCGGTGCTGACGGCGCCGCCCGCCGCCCTTTGGCCGCTCGTTGCCGCCGAGACTACTGCCGCCCCGCCCCCTCCCCAATGACACCCATTAAACACGTGGCCACGAGAAAGGGCGTCGGAGGCAAGCAGGCGAGGCCAAGGGGATGCCCCCCCCCCACACCCCCCTCCCTGGGGACCGGGGCGCCGGGCTGGCTGGGGCAAGGAAAAAGACAAGGTCTGTGCTATTAGTCCCGACGGCTATGTAGAGCGGGGTGCCTCATGGGAGAGAGGGGGGGGGGAAGGGAGAGTTACAGCAGCACTGAGTCAACCCACTGTCCGTGTCCGTCCGTCTGCTGAGTCGCAACGTCTGAATCTTTCACTGAGAGAATCCTGTGCAGAACACTTGAGGTTCTGCTTGCAATGGAAAATTATTTTCAAATTTTACAAAAAATAAACTATTTTTCTGGCCATTTTTGCTCTTATTCCGTTGTCGCCATGAAATGTTTCCGACGGTGAGCTCTTTCCGCCGTTTTTTTCGTCTTGTCTGTAAAGTCGGTTCGGCTTACGCTCCGTCCGCTGGGAGTGCGCGGCGCCCGGCCGATACATAAATCAGACGAGGACTGACAATGCTTCGGGCGGGCCAGCTGAGAGAGAGAGAGAGAGAGAGAGAGAGAGAGAGAGAGAGAGAGAGAGAGAGAGAGAGAGAGAGAGAGAGAGAGAGAGAGAGAGGACGCCCCGAGCTCGGCTCCCAGCGCGGCTCCAGCGCGGTCCAGTGCTGCTCTCAGCAGATGGGAGAGTGCTGCGGCTTGACCCGACACGTCACTACGTCACCACGGCTTGGCCGCCAGCCCCGTCTGCCCCGCCGCCCCGCAAGACGGATACAAGTGGCACTGGCGGGGCTGGAGGTGCCGAACCGAAGTGCGGGAAAGCTGGAAAAAGCGGATCGGAAAAGCCGCGTAAATAAAGCCGGTGCGAATGAGGCGCGGAAATGGAAATCTGGAGCGCGCGGGAAAGCCGGAAATGAGAAGCCGAGGAACAGAAAGCTGGCGGGAGGAGCCCTGGAGGGACTGCTGGGACCAGTCGGGCGGCAGACTGATGCTCCTCTGGCGTCGAAGCACCTCTCACCCCTCAAAGTCAACGCGATGATGGCGCCGGCCCGGCCTGCCTGCTGCCCAGTCCGGCCCAGTCCGACGCCCTGGCTCTCTCGCACCCACACGGGGCGCCCCACGAGGGGCTCCCGACCGGCGAAAGTCGGTGTACGCGGCTGAAAAGATCACTATAAAAGTAATTAAAAGTCAAAAAAGTCAAAAAGTATCAGGAAAACCACCATTAATTATCAAAAAAGTCACGAAACAGGCTTTTAAAAAGCTTAAAGTCAGTGAACGACAATGGAAAAGTAATTTTAAAAGTAAAAAAATAAGTCAAAAAGTCATGAAAAAGTCAAAGTTATTTCAAAGTCTAAAAGTGAAAAAAGTTCCAGGGCAAAAGAGACGCAAATATTCATAAAAGATAATCAAAAAATCACAAAAAAAAATTAAAAAAATGAAATAAATTTTCCTTAAAAAAGTCAAAAAGTTTGTTTTGACGTAAGTCAGTGTACGCTCGCCGGCTGGGAACCCCTCGACGAGAGACGTGCAGCCTCTCTGCCGGCGTGGCGTCGTGCGTCGCCACCTTCACGAGCACGCAAACTTCTCCCAGGTGGGCTCCGGGCGGCCGAGCTTATGCCGGACGAGTGAGCGAATCGTGAATCCGCCGTGACGGAGTGGGCGAGGATTCGCGGATCTCGGAGATGGCGTCGTCGCGTCGCGCGGCGGGACGCCCGAGCTGGCGGCGGCCATCAATTCCATCTGCGCGATCAGGTATTCCCGGGGAAACGGCGTCGTCGCGACGCATGCAGCCGCCGTGCTGCCGAAATAGTCGCTCCGTCTCCGTCGCACTCGCGGGACGTCCCGCAGGAGTGCGAGAGAGAGAGACGCGGCGCCGTGTCACACCTAAGCCAAACAAGGAAGAACGAATCGGCTTCGCGCGATGCGTCGTTTGTTTGCAGGACACTGAAAACAAAACAGCAAATGCTCCCATGTTCCCCATAGCACCTTCTTGACTTTCTGGCTTGGATTCGACTCTCGTTTTCTTTCCACCTAAAGCGCCGGCGTCCGAGGCGGACATCAATGAGTGAAACTGAATAGACTCCTCGAGTGCGCAACCGCAGTATAGATGGGGTGGAGGCGGCCAGGGCTGCTGCCTTGGCGAGCATGTTAGGCCCGACATGTGTTTCCGGTCGTATCGAGCCCCGCTCGTCTCGGCAGACGGTGCGAAACGCCCTTCATTTGCATCCAAGGGATCCCCCCCTTGCTCCCGTAGCCTTGCTCCCGTAGCCTGCTGACGGCGTCCGTGTTGAGGGCGACGGGGTGCTGGGGGGGGGGGGGGCACTGGCTGACATGAAACGGGCTCTCCTCCTCTGCCTCGCAATTTATCGTTGTGTTTACTATGCCAAAGCCTCTGGCTGGAGCCATAGGCGGCCAGGCGGCCGAAGGGAAAGGCGTCTTGGTTTGCGGCTCCCGGGTTCAAATACCGGCTCGCCGCGTTTTACTTAGGTTCTTGGCTGCCGTCGTCGGGTCTTCTGGCCCACTGTGCGCCGTGACAAAGGGCATACAGGTACGCAGCCAGCAGCCCTTAGGGCGGCGGCCTGGCCCTGCCGGCGGCACGCAGCGACGCCCAGGAAGGGCTCTCCGTATGGGCACGCCCTTTGTGTCCGGAGTGTGTGTGTGTAAGAGAGAGAGAGAGAGAGAGAGAGAGAGAGAGAGAGAGAGAGAGAGAGAGAGAGAGAGAGAGAGAGAGAGAGTGCTGTTTGTGGCGTCAGTCCTCAGTGATTGTGTGTGCGTAGGCTTGCCTTTGCGGCGCCTAGTAAAGGTGAGCGAGGCTCCCAACCGCCGGCCAGTCTCGGCTTTCTGCTCGGCTTTCGGCTCGCCGTCCACGGAGTCCACGAGCACCGTGGCCGCGCTGCTCCGTCTCCGCCCGATCGTTCCGTCGCTCTGTGTCACTTGCACCCCTTGAGGACGCCCCGCGAGAGAGAAAGCCGTCCCAATGGTAGAAAAAAGTACGGGGAAAGTACGGAACATGTCTGGTCAGCAATTTGCCTGGACCGTCCGACCGTCCGTACTTGCCGAGTGCGGAACTTTCTGCATGCTTTTTACATGAGCTTATATGGAACAGGTACGGACGTTCCGCACTTTTCGTCCGTACTTCCGTACACTATATTCTTCTGTACATCTTCCGTACAAAAGTACAGAAATTTTCACAACACCGTGTTTCGGAATGAGCCCCGCTGACGACCTTGTTTGTGTGTTGCAGATGACGCGGAGATAGGCGCGGAGAGGCGCCATGGAGGGGCTGTGGGTGCTGGCGCTGCTGGCGGTGTGTGCCGCGGCGCAGGCGGTGCCGGACGACGCCCCCGTCCTGCCGGCCGCCGACGACCGCCAGAACGAGCTCAAGGGGGACGTCCACGCCGACGTGGCGGACAAGGGCAGCGGCGACGCGCTGCCGGCCGCCCTCGACGACCTGGACGCCAAGACGGACTCGGCTGACGTGAGCGGCAGCGACTCCTCGTCGGCGTCCGCCTCGGCGGAGGCGGCGCCGGACGCAGACCCCCCGCATGAAGCCGGCCAAGTGACGGAGGGGGCGGAGGAAGCCCTGGACGGCGTCGCCGCCGCCGCCGACCACGTCAAGCAATCGGACACCGTCGCGGCCCCGCCGGACTCCTCGGCGTCCGCCTCGGTGTCGTCGTCGGCGTCCTCGTCCACGGAAACGGAAGAGCAGGCCAGTGAGGCCAAAGCGAAACAAGCCGCCATCGAGGATTTCGTGGAGGCCCCCAAGGCCGTCGTCAAGGAGGTGCCCGTCGACGCCATGACGGAGGACGCCGCCATCGAGGAGGACGTCTCGACCGAGTCAATGGTGCGTACAGTTCGCGAGTCCGCTCCTCGGCGGCAGGGAAGGCGTGCGCAGCGACGAGCATGTCTTTGCGGCCCCTCCCGCTGAGTCAGTGTTTGATTCGGGCGGTAGAGCGAGACGCCCTGATTGGAGTGGGCAGCGTGGCGGCCTGCTTCTGGAGGACCCTCCGGCCTTGGAGCCTTGCCGGACCGCCTCGCTGGACTCGAGAAGGAGGCTGCGTCGGGATGAGAGCGCGGATAGACCTGCCTGGATCCTGGAGGGCTTGCTGCCGGAGCCTCAGGAACACGCGAGGGCTGTTTCCCACAGTCTTAAGGGGTTATTCGTGGCGGCTTGCTACACATTTTCTCAGTTGCCTCGGCACTGCTGTGCGCTGTGCTGTGCCAGGGAATGGGGGACGGATAGGGAGAGAGAGAGAGAGAGAGGGAAATGTCCTGGAGGCCTGCACTGTGCCTCGCGCTCCGCTGCGCCGGGCCGTGCACAGCAGGCAGGCGAGGCAGGCAGGCTGGCCGGCGGCGCCCCTTGAGGCTCACTTGCCACCGCTTGTTTGATCGTGTTACGGGTTATTGACCGGCGTGAGGGGACTCTCTCTCTCACTCTCTCTCTCTCTCTCCCCCTCCCCCCGGCTCGTCAAGGGGATTGCAGTTCGCCCCGCCAGCCGCGCCCAGGAGAACCAATATGAGGTGCGTCCATCTCCTGGCCGCGCTTACGCCCTTCCACCCCCGCAGTGGGCCAGCAGGTTGTCTCTCTCGCACTCTCACTTGAGAGCGACTCGGCCCGGAGTCCGAGAGCGCCGCGGTGGCGCTGGCTCCGGGAAGGGAGCGCCCCACTTTGTGCAGCCAGCCCGGCGTTACAGTCCTTGCAAGGCTGTCCGAAGGGCCGAGCGGTTTCGGAGAGTCGTTATTTGGTCGCTCTGTCTCTCCACGGGATGCCCCGTGACTGCGACGGAGACGACCGAACGACCCTTCGGACACAGCTAGCTGGCTGGCGGCCGCGCTGCGGTGCCCGGTCCGTAAATAAAGAATGGCACCGATGTGAACACGACCGCCCCCGCCGCCCCCCCGCCGCCCCCCGCGCTGGCATCGTGGCGACGACCCCCCGGAGCCGGCCGTCCCCGCCGCGCCGCCGCGGGGCGGCAATCTACCGCCCCCAGCGAGCGCCAGTTTAAACCCCGCTAGCCTATGACCTGCCTAGGCGGTCGCCCTGTCTCTCTCGCACGCACAGGAGACGCCCCATGAGTGCGAGAGAGACGGGGCGAGCGACTCCAGCCCGCCGCCCCGCGCCGCCCCGCCCGGACCTAAAGCAGGCTAAAGTGCAGCGTGCTGAAGGAGGCGCCGCGAGGCGTGCGCGCCGCGCGCCGCCACTCACATCCATTCGCACTCCGACTTGAGGGGTAGTCGCCGGGGAGGGGGAGTAGATCCACGGTGGCCGTCGGGGGCGCCCAGACGGCGCGGCCGGGCTCACCTGCGGCGCCACTCCGAACGGCCCTCTCGTCGCTCTGTCTCCCTCACACTCCTGGCGCGTCCCGTTGTTGGCGTGAGAGAGACAGTCCGCAGTTATCCATCGCGGCCCTGACACACTGAGAAAACCTCACCAACTGTTTTAGGCCTCGCAAAGAAAAGCAGCTCGTTATAACGAAGTATTTTGAGCCTACATAAAGAAAATACTTCGTAATTTACGGATTATTTCTTCGTGAAACAAAGTAAATTAGTTTCTACTATGTATGTTCAAAATACTTCGTCAGAGGAGAATAGGCTCCTCGTCGGCTGTGAATATAAGTCCTGAAGAATTGGCCCGGGCCATGGGGGACTGCAGGAACGCACGTTATGGGGCCTTTCGCGAGGCTAGGCTCGTAAAGCGGAGCCTGTGACGAGCGGAATTCAATTGGGTCTTATAACGACTGCTGCTCCGCGGAACCCTGTTTAGGATTCGGCTGGGGCGGAGGACATTGCGGATTTCCGTATTTCCAGCAGTTCGCTCAGGAGTCGCTAGAGGCGCCACCTGTACCGCATTACCGGGCGCGGTGCGCGGTCTGCCTCGCCGCCTCGCCCAAACTAGCGTCAGACAACGCAAGCCGTTGGCCCCGCGGGCTCTTATTGGATGCTCCAGCCGAGCGAGCGCTGTGACTGGCTGCTTCGGGCAAAGCCTTCCGATTCTCCGCTCTGCAAACTGAAGTGTGTATACATAGTACACTCTTATAAGAGCACGCTTGCAAGTACACTCTTATTTACAGCATACTTGCTAGGCACACGCTAAAATAGAGTGTGCCTGGCAGGTACACGCTAAAATACACTCAATGAGTCCTATCTAAAAGCATAGGCCAGTTTTAGTGTACTTGCAGGTACGCTCTTCTTTAGCTCCTCGGCGCGATGGCCAATCAATGATCGATTCAATTCGAGACTCGAGTCGAGGTTTGATTGGAGCCTGAGGACGCTGTGTCTAATGACGCGGTGCGGGGCGCGGAGTCACAAGGCGCTGCGCGATGCTCACTTTGGTACTTAGTACTTACTCCGCTAAGTTGCTAATTTCCCCCGGGAAGTCTGAATGTTTGCCTGCCGGCGCGCGGCGTGCGCCCCGAATCCAATCCATTAAAAGTTTGCCATCCGCCGGCCGCGGCGGTTCGCGCGCCTCCTCGCGGCTCTGGCGGCGCGGCGCGGCCGGGACGCCGGGGCCGGGACGCCGCGGTGGTGCACCGCCGCCGCCGCCGCGCGCCGACGACGACGCCGTCCTGGTGAGAAATAGGGCGAGCGGCGCGAGGGGAAAGGGAGAAATGGCGCGGGGCACGTGATGAAGTGCGTGGATTTGGCGGGGTGCGTCCCACTGTGGCAGCTGGAGGGTCCGCGCGCGACGCCCCACGGCTGGTCACGTGTTCTCAGGGTTGACCAAAGAACCCCGGTGGGATTTTTACTTATTTGTTTTTTCTTGCTTTTTTTCGCAGGGCGGTGAGGAGGACGCCAGCCGCACCGAAGACCCGTTCTTGGCCAGCACGGAGAGGGACATCCTTCCGGACAACGAGGAGGCCGTCAGCGAGTCAGACGACACGGACGAGGACGACGAGGAAGACGGCCTTGACGATGACGAGGAGGAGGCCCTGCCAGAGGAGGACGGCGGGGTGGTCGCGCCTGTGGTCGCCAGGACGACCACGACCGCGGCCTCCACCACCACCGCAAGCGTGGAGGCAACGAGCGCCCCGACTACCACCACCACAACCACCGCAGCAGCGACCACGCCGACGACCACGTCCTCGACGTCCACGACGGCTGCAACAACCACCTCCACCACGAGCACCACGACGCCGCGGCAGGAGACGACCACAAGGACGACCGTCTCGACGAGCACGGCCGGTCCCCAGACCAGCACCGCCAAGACACTCCGGAAAACATTCGGAAAGGTGAGCCCAGCCGCGTCATGCGCGTCCACTTTGCGGGCGATTTGGCGGCCGTCTCGCGGGGATCGGCTCTGGGTCAGCGTGTTCGGGCTGACCCACTTCGCCGCCACCAGTAGCATCGAGAGGGGTCGGGGGGAGCCGCCGTCACCTGTTTCACCGCAGTTTGTCTGCGGGGACTGGGCACAGGGGTGAGTCGCCCCGCCCCACCCCACACCGCGACCTGGGGTGGAAACGTTCCCTCGTGAAATTATAATAGCGCTAATGCTGCATCCCACCCGTCCCTGGTGGTGGTTTTTATTCGCTGACTCTGCAGCAGGCGACCCTGGCGGGGCGGGGCGGGCTGTTTGCTCTGGCCGCCCTGACACGGGGATGCACCCTGCAGCACGATGCTCATGCCGCTCTCGATTGAGCGCCCTTATTTCTTTACTTGCTCCGTGCTTTGTGGCGGTGAGCGAGTGACGTGCGCTGCACGGCGCGGGAAGCGAGGCGGAGACGCCGGCCGAACCCTCCGGTTCACTTGGTCGCCGTCCTCGTTAACTCGACGCTGGCGAGGCGGAGCACGCTCGTCCGTGATCCGCCTCCAGCCAGCCGCGAGCCACGGCGGGGCGGGGCGGGGCGGGGCGGGGCGGGGCGGTCTGGTCGAGGTGCTTAAATTGGAAGAATGAACATCGGCCGGAAATGCCCCTCCCTCCCCTCCCCGGCGATTCATCATTAATTGCGCCAGCGACTCCGTCCGACTCCGCGGCCGTGTCCCCGTGTTGGTTCCCCGGAATACCAAATCGCCGTCGCGTCTTTTGTGTGCCCGTTATTTCCGCGCGAGTCCCTCCGTCCTTTCAGCCCTCATTTGTTGTTCTTGTTGTTGGCGCCCCCTTCCCCCGCATGGCCAGGGGCAATGATTTTTGTTTTTGTTGTAATTAACGCGTGTAACGGAGGCCGTTCGTGGGTGGGCGTTTCATGACCGTAGTGCCTGCCTCGTGTGTGACGTACTTGTCAGCCTGCTTATCGCGCTACCCTGTGGGCACACTGCAGTGTGACCGTCGTTGGACGTCCGGGACGCACATCGCCCACGGCGACGGCCCCTGTCCTTCCCCCTCCGCCGTTTGGGGGTAGTAGCCTCCTAGTGGCCCGGTCTCTAAGCCCCCCCTGGCGCCCCCCCATTCCTAGAACGTTGCGCACACATCATCAGATACCCTTGTTTGCTCATGTTTAATGCATCCTGGTGGGGAAATGAGGCAGCATTGGGGCACTAATGCTAAAGTGGCGACACGGACTCGGCGGTGGCCGCGGCACGGCGCGGCTCCGTGGAGCACACCGTGGAGGCCTAGTGGACCAGTGGGCGCGCAGAAGGCCGCCTCGGCCGTAGAGGCGGCCGTCAAACCAGAAGGCCGCCGCGGTCCGCGGGGAGCGGGGGCGCCGCGCCGAGGCCCCGCCGCCGTCGCCGCAGGGAAGCAGTGGTCACTTTGGCGGCCGTACGCAGGTCCGGGGCGGGGAGGGTGGGGAGGGGAAGTCACCGCCCGCAGGTAAAGTGTGAAGGGGTTGTAAAAACAAGGAATACGAGCTGCGTGCCTGCGGGGGTGGCGGCGAGCGGAAGGGGAGGCAGTGGCCAAGGGAACCGGTCTTGAACAAACAGCGGGTGGCCAGGGCGGCGGCTGCTGCGGCTGCGGCGCAGGGCCGGCGCCGGAGTTAGCCCACTTCTTTCAGGTAGGGGCGGCACGGCGCGGACAATGAAAAGCAAATATATGGATGCGCGTGCGCTGGCCGGCCACGCCGGAGTGCGTTGCGTTTCCCTGACGGAGCCGCTCGTTGCCTCGGCAATGTCAACAAGTGGGGCTCCAGAGATATGCGGTGGACGTGGAGTGATCATTTCAAGTTGAACAAACGATGTTTTTTTTTTTTGTTTTTTTTTTTTCCCCTGCGGACCCACGCTTCAGAATGCGTTTCCAGTTCCAGGCTACTAATTGGTTTCTCTCTGCTTCCAGAAGGTGGTGGTGCCCGCGCCACCGCCGACGGCGTCCCGGGCGGTCGTGGCCGCCGCCCCCACCCCCGGCATGCGCAGCGACGAGCCCCGCGGCCGCTACCACCCGCCGCCGTTCCGCTTCACCAAGGACGTGTACACCGTGACCGTGCCGGAGAACTCCCCCGGCCGCACGCTGCTGACGCCCGCCGAGCGCATGGGCATCCCCCTGCCCGCGCCCACGCCGCCGACGTCCGCCAGCGTGGCCACGCCCGAGGTGCGCTTCCGCATCGTGTCCGGCGACCGGGACCGCTTCTTCAAGGCGGAGGAGCGCGTCGTCGGCGACTTCTGCTTCCTGCAGCTGCGCACGCGCGCCGGCAACACGGACGTGCTGAACCGCGAGCGGCGCGACAAGTACACGCTCGTGGTGCGCGCCACCGGCCACTACGTCGGCAACGTGTCCGAGGAGGTCGGCGAGCGCGCCCTCGAGGCCAACACCACGGTGCAGGTGCGCGTCCTCGACGTCAACGACCTGACGCCCCTCTTCTACCCCACCGAGTACGACGTGAAGGTGGCCGAGGACACGCCGCCCAACCACAGCGTGGCCAAGGTGGCCGCGGAGGACGCGGACCTGGGGCCCAACGGCGAGGTAAGTCCCGCCGACGGTCGTCGTGCTGAATGTCTCCTGGCTGGCGGCCATTCACTGTATCCTGCTGCTCCTCCAGGTGTACTACTCCCTCAAGGACTGGGGCGCCGAGCAGTGGTCCGTGCACCCTTCCACGGGGGTCGTGTCCCTGACGCGGCCGCTGCTGCTGAGCGAGCAGACGACGCATGAGCTGACGGTCATGGCGCGCGACCGCGGCGTCCACGCGCACGCGGCCAGCCAGGCCAGCCAGGCGCGCGTGCGCGTGCGCGTGGAGCGCGTCAACCTGCACGCGCCCGAGATCCACGTGCGGCCGCTGCCGGAGATCATCGAGCACGCGCACGGGGACATCTACGCCATCGTCAGGGTCACCGACCGGTGAGTGCTCTTCGGCCGAGTGTGCAGTGCGTCCCCGGCACCGCCTCCCTCTGACCGTCTCGTGTTTCGGCCGCAGGGACCGCGGCCCCCACGGCCAGATCCGCGACCTTGAGATCGTGGAGGGCGACCCGGACGGGCACTTCCGCGTGGTGGCGACCGGCAACCCGGGCGAGTACAACATCGCCGTGCTGCACCTGCTGGACCGCGAGGCCGCGCCGTCGGGCTACAACCTGACGCTGCGCGCCTCGGACCGCGGCACGCCCATGCACAGCACGTACCGGACCGTGGCCGTGCGCCTGGCCGACCTCAACGACAACCCGCCCGTCTTCGACCGCCAGGTCTACGACGTGGAGGTGTCCGAGATCGCGCCCGTCAACACGCCCATCACCAGGATCAAGGTCACGGACGCCGACTCAGGGAAGAACGCGCAGGTAAGGGGCCTCCTCGACCGCGGCCGCGCCCCCTTTTTAATAACCGGAGGCGCTGGGGCGCTGCCGGCGGCGCCACCTCGCGGCGCGCGCTGCAGCAGTAATGAGAAAGTTGGCCGCCGGAGAGTTTGTCTCGAGGCAGAGCGAGGCAAGGCGCACCTCACTTAATTAATAGTGCACCGAAGCCTCGAAGACTCTGTGACGCGTTAACAAGTTTTGTAATAGACCCACTGGGCGGGCGCTATGGCGTGGCTGCGTGGCGCGGCGGGCGCTGGTGCGGCTGCGGTGGGCGGGGCGACCGGGTCGTCACGCGGGCCGCCCTCGCAACAACGTCCGCCACGCCACGCCCTATAACTAGGGGCGAGTTTGCCGGTAATCCACTTTGCCGGCCTCTGGCCGCGGTGACGTGTGTCCGTCCCCCGGGCCGACGGACGACGCCGCACCGCCACAAGTACGCCTTGTTCTTCTTGTTGTTCGTGGCTCGGCCTTTGTTCTTTTGGGCGTGCTCGTCGAGTCGAGTCCGCGGCCTGGCCCTGCAGGCCCCACCAACGGCACGTCAAGGCGTCATTGCATGCAGCTACTTGCTGTCTGTCGCCCGGTTCCGAAGCCTCGTCCTCTGTCTCTCTCGCACTCACGAGGCTCACCTCAAGGGGGGAGCAAGAGAGACAGAGCGACGAGGCTTCGGAATCAGGCGGCAGGGTGAAAGAGGGCGACGAGATCAGGACGCGGAAGTCCCCGCTTTGTCGGCATGCGAGGCGCGGCACGCTGGAGGACGTCAACCAGGTCCCGGGGGTGGGGCGCGCCGCGGTGGGGCGCGCACCTAACCGCGGCGCTACGCTACGCCCGCGCTGCGCGGCGGCGGCGGCGGGCCGCCCGGATGGGATTAGGGGGTTCATGCCCGCGGCCAGCGCTGTGATTCCCGTGCACACCGGCCCGGCGGGCACAGGGGCCTTTCCCTTTTTATTTTTGCATTCTTTGTTTATCCCTTTTACTTATTTTTCCGCTGTTTTCCACCCCCCCCCCCTTTTATTTTGGTCGTGGATCTCTTTATTTTCCGGGGGGGAAAAGATTATAGCAGCAGCAATTTGCCGGCCGTGTTTAGGAGTGACGTAGTGGCCCGGCGGGAGCACACGCGTGTGTGTGTGTGCGTGCGTGTGTGGGTGGGAGGGAGAGAGTGGTTACCGGCCCTCTCGCGTCGAGAGCCGCAATGCGTGCGCCGCACTCTACTATGGCACTCTGCATGGCATTCCGAGGCGCGCCGCATCCTCGCTCGCCGCATAGTGTGGCGCCTGAACATTGTCAACTTTCGGGTGCGTACGTTACGTTTACGGGCAGAATTACAGACCTGGCGGATGCGTGCGGGTGGCTCGTAGAGGGGGGGGGGGAATAAAGCTCTGGCGGATTCGTGCGGGTAGCTCGTCGATGGAAAAAAAAAAACAGACCCTGCGTGCGCTGAAAAAAAGTGTTTGCCGGCCTTTCACGACGTGTTTCCCCTGTTCCTGGAATCGAACAACGTTTTGGCCAGGCGGCCACGGTCGCGGTGGGCGGTTCGTGTCTATCTGTGCCCCGCGCTGTCAACTCCCTAAGCCCCTGGCCCGGCCGGGTCCGCTACCCCCACCCCCAGCCGCAGTCGGGGGTAATCGTGGCCCTTTCAGAGCCAGCCGAGCAAGCAGCGCAGCAGCGCGGGGCGCAGCTGCGTGTCCCTTGCGGCCTGCCCGGCCTGCCCGGCCTGCCTGTCTGCTTGGCCCCGGCTGACGCGCTTCACTAGCCTCGCTGCTCCCCCCTCGCCGAGCGCAACGTGATCCTGGTCAGCCCGGCCGATCCCCTCGGCAGTGTAGGCATGCTTGATGAGGGTCTGCGAGGAGCGCGCGCCGCACGCTGGGAGACAGACGTCGAAGGGACGATGAGGGAAGGTCGCAGCCCCCCAAAAGGCGGGGGCGGGAGTCGAACCCTAACTCCGCGGCGCTGGTGTCAGTGATCCTCCGCGGGTTGTGGGAGTGCGAGAGAGACAGAGCGACGTAGCGCTGTTTGGGAATCAGCCTGCCATGGAGCAAGCCATTCCGTGTTGTGACAACTGTATCGCCTTGCCCTGGGTCGCGCGGTGCGGGCCGAGTAAATCACCCTCGCTCTGTCTCTCTCGAGAGACGGGCCGTTAGGGGCGAGAGAGAGAGAGAGAGAGAGAGAGAGAGAGAGAGAGAGAGAGAGAGAGAGAGAGCGCGACGGAAGCGCGCTGTTCGGAATCAGCCTGGCTCTTGAATTGGTCCAGATTTATGTCGGGAAGGCGGTTGGTTTGGGGGGGGGGGGCGTTTGTGTGCTTGCGTCGCGGAACTCGCTTCGCAGCCCGCGCCGCGCACTCGAGGAGGAACTTGGGCAATTGCCCTCTTTGGTCGAGCAGCGGTAGCGATGTCCTGGTCGCCAAGCCGTATGCGGTATGCGCGCGGGCGCCCTCCCTGCAGGCTGCTTCGCTGCTTCGCTCGGTTCCACTCGCACCTGCCCACCGGCCCGGGCCGTAGCGCGGGGCGTAGCGCGGGGCGTAGTGTGGGGCGCACAGCCCGCTCGCTCGCTCCTCTCCATCACGTTTCAAAGGTTCCATAGCGTCGCCGGAACTTGGCAATTTCCCGCCAAAACCGCGGCGCGCCAAAGGCCAAGCACAGCCAACCGCTCGGTACAGGCGGCGCCAAAACAAATCAACGGCGCCCCCCCCCCCCAAAAAAAAAGAAGAAAAAAAGGTAGGCTAAACGTTGTCAATGGGAAACTTGAGGCGCGCGGCTGTCGGCGGTGTCGGTGGCGTAATTGGCGGTGTGCTGCCCGGAGGTTGCCTGCTTGCTCCTGGTTTGGCGGTCGCAATCAATTTGGAGGCAAAAAGCAGCGAGGCCCTCTGGTCCGGCAGGTGGCCTTTTGGGGCCCGGCCTGGGCCCCGGGCAGCCCCTCGCCGTCAGGGCGCCTTTGGTGACGGCGCCATCCGTCCTGCTGGCAGTATGAGATACTGCGCGGTCGGCAGCTGCGCGTGGAGGGAAGCGGCGTGTGGTTAGTGGGTTTTTGGTTGGGACTGTTGTACTCGCCAGGGATTCAGGCGCACCGACGCGTTCTGCACCACACTGTGCGGGCGTTTATCACGAAAAGCAACCCGCCGCGTCTACCGCTCGTCATTCACGCCGAAAATACCCCAAGTTGCCAACTCAACATAAGTTCTCCCAACTTCGTGCGGGTCTGTCTTTCGCGGCCGCTAGACACCCCTGGGCTCTGGGGGTTGGCTGGCTGGCTGGCTGGCGGGCGGGTGGAGGCCACGCGGCCAGGGGTTGCGCATTGGCTGCGAAATTGAGATCACTTGTTGCTGAGGGTAATCAACATGCTTAAATATTGCCCCACTGAGTCGCCTCGCTTTATTTTTGTTTTTCTTGTTGCTTTTTTTCGGCTGCAGGAGACTGTTTGCGTGCGGCGGCCTTTGATATTTGGCTTGATGATTTTATTTTTGTTTCGTTAGTGTTGCGAGGCTCGGAGCGCGCACCGTTTGATGAGAGAATTATGTTGTGTGCGGGGCGCACCACCCACACAAACACGCGCGCATACATACAAACATACACACTCACACCACCTTCATCCACATTCCACTTCGCCCGTAAACAAAGTGAGAGGGCCTTCTAGGCGCGCCCCCTGCCGCGAGCCGTTACCGCAATTGTTATCACTGCTAATGCCGACTCAGATGTAAATCATATTCCTTTCGCAGGAGAGAGATTTGAGGGTTTCTTTGCTTCTATCTGCCGAGAGGGTGAGAGAGAGAGAGAGAGAGAGAGAGAGAGAGAGAGAGAGAGAGAGAGAGAGAGAGAGAGAGAGAGAGAGAGAGAGAGAGGTGAAAGAGAAAACAGACAACTTGGAAAAACGAAAAAGAAAAGTTGCCCGCACTACTTTTTAACAAGGATTTCTTCCTGTTGGAAATTGGTTCGCCAAGTGCTTGACTTGTTGCCGGGTCTCTCGAGCGGTCAGTGCAGCCACCGTTATTGCGTCATCAGCCTGTGAGGCCGCGGGTTCGACTCCCCGCGCCGCGCGCAATGGTTGGCAACGCGTAATGGGAATACTTTGCCGCGCCGAGCAAGGCAAGCCAGGCACAGCCAGGCACAGCCAGGGAAGGTGGCCTCAACGCGCGCCAAAGTTGGCTTCCCGACCGGGCGGCTTCGGGGAGTGGTTGCGTCGCTCTGTCTCTCTCGCGCCGCCGCAGCGCGCCCCGTGCGTGCGACGGAGACGGAGCGACGCCCGCCCGCGCCTCCCTCAGCCAATTAGACTGCCGCGGCGGGTCGCGCCGGATGCGAATGAAAATCAGTTTGAGGAGTAGAGGAAAGTTTCATCGTATTATTTCGCTTTCCGATAAGCTTGAGCGGCGAGAGGTGCGCCCTCGCCCCGTGTCTCTCTCTCTCTCTCTCTCTCTCTCTCTCTCTCTCTCTCTCTCTCTCTCTCTCTCTCTCTCTCTCTCTCTCTCTCTCTCTCTCTCTCTCTCTCTCTCTCCCTTTTGTGTACGGCGTCCTTTTTTATCCTCTTTCATCGCGGCGCCCCCTTCTCTCTCACTCTCTCTCTCTCTCTCTTTTTGTGTGTTTTTTCTCCCGAAATCCGCGAGCGATTCATTCGACGCGGCCGAAGTAAAGTGCCTCGGGGTGGAAAAGTAGTAATAAGCGAGGGTGGGGCGGGGAGACTCTGTTAGGGCCATTCACGAGTTAAAGTTGGAGCGCTCGGCGGCGCGGCGCCGCCTCGTCCCCACCTTGCCCTGCGAGGACTAAATGGCAGCGCCGAGTGGTGGGCAGCCAGCGGCCCTGCAGGGCTCGCAGATAGATTCATAATGCGCGCCCCAGTGGGACGGAGGCCGCGAGCTGCATTGTCTAATCCCGTCGCCACCGGCAGACCGGGCAGGCGGGCGGCGGCCCCTTGGCAGCAGCGGGGCGTCGCGTCGAATCGATTTCGCCAATGTCGTTTGGGTCGTAGTTCAGGAGGTTGGCATCGACCGGCCCACCACGCCGTCTCTCTGTATTCATTGTCGATTTAGCGTGCGTGTGTGTGCCTGGATTATTCATATAAAATGCAAATGCCGACGGTAGTGCCTCGCCCCGCCCCGCCCCGCCCCGCCCCGCCCCGCCCCGCCACACCCTTCGACGGCTTCTCCTGCCGAGCGAGGCTAGATTTGCATGAGGGCGCCGGTTGGTCCCTTTTGTAGGCAGGGCACAAATACAGCGCGGTGTATCGCACGGCGCGATGAGGAGAGCCGTCTTTTTGTTTCCGATATAAATGAACAAAAAGATAAAAACAAAAAAAAGATGAAAAGGGGAGAAAGGCTTACCTTTCACTCTCGGGACCAAATATTCAACCCTCTATCTGCCGGCGGTCCATGCCGGCCTTGCCGTCGGCAGAAATCAATGTCGGCTAATCTGGTTTGCCATTATAATTTGATTGAGGTCCTCACCGTCGCCGCCGGGAGTCGAACCCGAGCTCGCACCGGGGCTCGCCGCCGGTGACGGGACACTGTGACCAACTGAGGGAGCCACAACCGATTCACACGCATGCATTCACGTATACGCTTGCCGTTTTCAATTTCTTCATTTCGCACGGATTGCTCACAAAATTCAGGCGAGTTTCATTTTTGCGAATTCCGTCCGTTCGTCCGTCGATTTTCATACCGACAACATGGAATTCCCTGGATGTCGGCAAGGCGAGACCCCCTTCCGGTTGTGTGCTCTGCGTGTGAGCTTGTTGCGTTCCCGTTCGGGCCCGCCCAAGCCACCCTGCCTGGCTTGATCCTTGCTCCTTCCGCTGCCCCCCCCCCCCCTACCCCCTTCCTCCCCCCTCCCGGAACAGTGCCTCCGAGTCTGAAACTTAGATGAGGTGAGAGGGATTGGTACCCGTTCCACGCGACGGCTAATGCGTCATGTTTGACGAGCCCCGCTGCTCAGGGCTCTCCTCCCTACGCCCCCCCCCCTCCCGCCCCGGGGGGACTCGCTCGTGTGTGTGTGTGTGTGTGTGTGTGCGTGCGTGCGTGCGCACCTGGCCTGGCCGGCGCCACGTCTTTGCGCGCCGCGCCACACCACTTGCCAGCGAAGCGGCAAGCGTTTGAAATTACAGCACGGACGACCTGTGTAAACGGGCCAAGGAGGAGGGAGGAGGGGGGGATTACTCACGGCACTTGGTATTCCCGTCCGCGCACGCAGCGAGCGCGGCCGGCGCTTGTAAGCTGCCCTGCTTTTAAAGCCGCCCCGCCCGCCCCCTCCAACATGTCCCACGAGACTGACAAGCCACCAGGGGGGGGGGCGCCTGGAATTGAATCCGGGGGTTGGGGGGAGGGGAGGGGGGGGGCGGTAATTGAAGCCAGGGGGTTGGTTGCGGAAGAGGTGTTAGAATGAAGGGCAGGCCGGGCCGAGGTGCTCCCTCGGAATAGGTCGCGGTCTCGCAGCAACAACCTCCACCCCCCTGGTGGGCTAAGTGGGTGCGGAGAAAGACGACGTGTAACCCGGCCGCCGCCGGCAGCACACATCTCTCGCCCCGGTGGTTCTGCGCTCTAGTTTTAGGGGAACTGTGACAGTGCGTCGCCCGGCCCGGCCCGGCCCGGCCGCACCTGCTGCCTGCCCGGTCCGTGGCTGTGGCCCTCTCTGGCGGTGAAGTGTCGCCGCGGGAAACGCAAACAAACAGAAGGCGCCCCAACACCACGGCGCCGACGTGGGCGGTGGCAAGGGGTGCGCTCCAGCTCAGTGGTGCCGAACAGTTCGCTCTGTCTCTCTCGCGTGCCGCGGCAGGGGTGCGAGAGAGACAGAACGACGGCGGCAGTGCGGCGGGCGCATCGGAACCGCCGCCGCCGCGCCGCCACGGCCTACTTGATGGCCTAATGGACCTCCCCGCCACACCACCGCCACCAGCAAGGGGGTCGTTAGGATAATGGAGTGCGACGCACGCGCGAAACGAGTGTCACAGTCCGTGTCTCACTCCGGTGTCACACTCGGTGAGACGCGCGCCGCCGGTTGTCGCCGAGGTTGACGGCCACCCCTGCCCCTGTTCCAGGTGTACTTGGAGATCGTGGGCGGCAACGAGGACGGCGCCTTCTGGCTCAACCCGGACTCGGGCATGCTGTACACGGCCAAGGCCCTGGACGCCGAGACCAAGAAGTCGTACGCGCTCACCGTGTCCGCGCTGGACCAGGGCAACGCGGGCGCGCGCAAGCAGAGCTCCGCCCGGATCGAGGTGAGTCCGCCTGCCTGAACTCTGTGAGCCTGTTTCTAACCTCGGCGATTCGTCTAAATTCCTGCCCTCTTGCAGGTGACTGTCCTGGACACGAACGACAACGACCCGGTGTTCGACACGCCCGAGCAGACCGTGTTCGTGAACGAGAACGAGCCGCCCGGGCTGCAAGTGGCGCGCGTGATGGCCAAGGACAGGGACTCGGGGGAGAACGCCTACATCTCCTACCTCATCGCCAACCTGGCCCCCGTGCCCTTTGAGGTGGACCACTTCACCGGCTGGGTCCGCACCACGCAGGTGGGTCGCCAATCAAATTTCATCGCAGATATCTCTCGCAGACTTCTCACAGTGCAGTTGTAAAATTGCAAAAAAAAAAAAAAAGAAGTGTCGAAACTTTCGGAGCTCTCTCCGCCGACGAGATGACCCTACACTCGGTTCTTAAGCGTGCCGCTGCTCTGCAGGTGCTCAACTACGAGGTGATGCGGCGCGAGTACGTGCTGCGCATCCGCGCCTCGGACTGGGGGCAGCCCTACCGCCGCCAGACAGAGACCACGCTGCGCGTGCACATCCGCGACGTCAACGACAACCGGCCGCAGTTCGAGCGCGTGGACTGCGTCGGCCACGTGCCCCGGCACCTGGCCATCGGCGCCGACCTGCTCACGCTGTCCGCCATCGACTTCGACGAGGGCAGCGTCATCACGTACCGCATCGAGGGCGGCTCGGAGGACGGCTGCTTCTCGCTGGACGCCGCCACCGGCCTGCTGCAGGTGAGGGGAGAGGGAGGGAGGGGGAGAGAGAGAGACAGACAGACAGACAGACAGACAGAGAGAGAGAGAGAGAGAGAGAGAGAGAGAGAGAGAGAGAGAGAGAGAGAGAGAGAGAGAGAGAGAGAGAGAGAGAGAGAGAGAGAGAGAGAGAGAGAGAGAGAGAGAGAGAGAGAGAGAGAGAGAGAGAGACGTAGGCAGCGCGGCGCGAAGGCGTGCTCGGCGGGTTGGCCTACTCTCCGCTTGGCGGGCGCTTCAGGCGCCGCCTCGGTTCCGTCTCACTGAGCGGCCACGCGGCGACCGATTACCTGTTCAGTGCTCACGCCCATCAGTTGCAGGCAACCATTATGGCACAACCCTCCGGACAACAAATTAAAAATTCATTTAAAAAATAATTATTTCATAACTCAAGGAAAAAAAATCTTTTTTGAAATGAAAAATGGTTTTAAAAAAATGAATTAGCTTGAGGAAAGCACCAATCCACACTGACTAATCTTGACACGCTTGACTGTCCGCTTGCAGGTGACGTGCGACCTGACGGACGTGCGCGCGGCCAGGCGCGAGCTGAACGTGACGGCCAGCGACGGCACGCACTTCTCGGACGTGCTGCGGCTGCAGGTGAACCTGGTGAACGCCAAGCGCGACGCGGCGGGGCCGGCCGTGGGCCCGCACAAGGGCTTCTTCGACTGCCGCGAGACGGGCGTGGCGCGCCGCCTCACCGAGGTGCTGGCCGCCGCCGAGAGGAACAACGCGCCGCACGCCGGCGACCAGGACGACTTCCCGCTCGTGCCGCCGCGTTACGGCTCCAACGTGCACGCGCCCGAGTTCGTGGACCTGCCGCTCGAGGTGCGCGTCAACGAGTCCCTGCCGCTGGGCAGCGTGGTGGTGCGCGTGCGCGCGCGCGACCGCGACCTCGGCTACAACGGCAAGCTGGTGTACGGCGTGGCGTCCGGCGACTCGGACTCGCTCTTCAAGATGGACCTGGACAGCGGGGAGCTGCGGCTCGTCGGCTACCTGGACCGCGAGAAGGAGGGCGAGTACCTGCTCAACGTGTCCGCCTACGACATGGGCACCCCGAGCAAGTCGACGCACCGCGTGCTGCCCATCACCGTCCTGGACGTGAACGACAACGCGCCGCGCTTCGAGAAGGCCCTGGCCAGCTTCCGCGTGACGGAGGACGCCCAGAATGGCACCGTCATCTTCCGGCTGAACGCCACCGACCCCGACGCGGGGGACAACGGCCGCGTCGTCTACTCCATGGAGACGGAGACGCCGGACCTGGCGGTGGACGCCCGCGGCGTGCTCAGCGTCACGGCGCCGCTCGACCGCGAGCGCCAGGACGTCTACGAGGTGCTCGTCGTGGCCAGGGACTTCGGCGACCCCCCGCAGAGCGCCACCGCCCAGGTAAGGCTCTTTTTTTTTTTTTTTTTGGGGGGGGGGGTATTGGATTATTGCAGAGTGAGTCTTGAATGTCATGGTGCCCCAGGTGCGCGTGACGGTGGACGACATCAACGACAACCCGCCGCGCTTCGCGCTGCCCGAGCTGTCCGTGCGCGTCCTGGAGGACGTGCCGGCCGGCAGCGTGATCGCCGTGGTGCAGGCCACGGACCCGGACCTGGCGTTGGGCGGCGAGGTGCGCTACAGCCTGAAGCACCCCGACGAGGACGACACGCTGGACGGGCTGCCCGACCACGGCGCCTTCTTCCGCATCGACGCGCTGACGGGCACGGTGCGCACGCTGCGCGACCTGGACTACGAGGAGCGCCAGGTGCACGTGCTGACCGTCCGCGCCTCGGACCGCGGCTCCCCGCCGCTCTGGAGCGAGGCCACGCTCACCGTCAACCTCATCGACGTGAACGAGAACGCGCACGCGCCCGTGTTCGCCGACCTGGTGGAGACGGCCGCCGTCAAGGAGGACGCCCCCGCCGGCACCGTGGTGACGGCCGTCAAGGCCTCGGACGCGGACGCGCCGGGCGACGACTCCAGGGTCACGTACTCCATCCGCGGCGGCGACGGCCAGGGCTACTTCAGCGTGGACGAGAAAGGTGAGTCAGCCTCGACACCATTTTTTTTTAATTTTTGTTTCGCAGTGTTTTGCGAAGCTGATTGTCGCCGTGGGCGGCGAGAGTAGAATCGGGGGTAATTATCCTGGACGGTGGACCGGACGCAATCAGCCCCCCCGGCCTCCGCCCCGAATGGTGACGATGGCTCGCCTCAGGTATTCCGACTAAACGGGGGAATGCGAACTTTGTCCGTCCGCGCGGCGACCGGACTGGCAGGCAAACTCGCCGCTTTGAATCGTCTTTTAACCTCCAGCGGTGGAGGAGAGACCTTGTCACCGGAGACGCGGCCCCTCGAGGTTCCAGCCTTCCAGGACCAAGTTGAGTCGACTCCGGGGATGAGGTTAGTTAGGTGGGGCTCGAGGGGGTCGACAACTTTGATCCCGTCGAGCCGCTGGATTGGCAACGCTGCAGGACGAGTCGTACCGTCGCTCTGTCTCTGTCTCACCCTGACGGATCGCCCCGTGAGTGCGAGAGAGACAGAGCGACGAGACGGCCGAGTCAGCCTTCTGGAGATGGAGGTAATGCGTGCGTCCAGAACACCAGGCCTCGCGGATGGGACAACGAAACGCGAAACAAAACCGCGTCTCGACAACGCATTGGCCGCCGGCTCTTGTTGTTGTTGTCTTTGTCGTCATCGTCCATGTTGTCGCTTTCTTTGTTTCCCTGCGGCGCGCCCGGCTCAATTTGTTACCGGGAACACATGTATGCAGCGCATTGAGATTCATCCGAATAATCGAAAGGCCGGAGCGCTCTTGATTTATTTCCGAGTCCGTTCGGCCGCCGGCTCGGGCACGCTGTGCTGTACGGCAGGCGCGGCGGTCTCTCTCGCACTCGCAGGGCGTCGCGTTGGGCCCGCAAGGGTTCGAGGAAGACAGACAGACCGACGGAGTCGGACTGCAGGAGCAGGCGGCAGCGGCGGCAGCGGCGGCCCGCGTTTCCGTGACCGCAGCAATTGTGTCACTGCCGATGTCACAGTCGAGCCGAGGCCGCCCCACCCCGCCCCACCCCACCCCGCCCCACCCCACCCCACCCCGCCCCGCCCCGCCCCGCCCCACGTCAAGCGGCCGGCTCACGGTCGTCTCGCGCGCCGCTTGGCCCCGCCCCGGAACCAGGGTGTTGGAATAAGGAAGTCTGCGCACAGTGGGTCAGAAGCTGCTGAGGCGGCCTAAATTCTAGGCGCATTTTGAGCTCCACAGTCGCTAAATGGGCCTCGAACCGAGCGTGTGACCCCACCAATGGATTCCTCGTTCGGAGAGCAACCCATGGATGGGGTCACACGTTCGATTCGAGTCCCATTTAGCGACTGTGGAGCTCAAAACGCGTCTAGACATTTGGCCGCCTCAACGGTCTTCTGACCCACTATGCTGCGCCGCTCGGCCGGCCTGGCCGTTTGCGTCGCTCGCGCGCCCCATCGGCGGGTTGTGCAAAGCAAACAAATTTTTATTTCCCGGAGCCGGGATGCCGGAATGAGGATGTGCTGTTTGCAGAGCGGTTGTTGGAGCGGCTCCGGTTCCCACCCGCTTCTTACTTAATTCACCGTTGAGCCGCTCGCGTCAATTGAGCAAGCGGTTGGCTTGACAGGGGTCGCGCTGGCTGGCGGGCTGACTGGCTCGCTGGCTCGCTGGCTGGCTGGCTGGCTGGCCCGCACCGCCGCCGCCACAGGTCTTGATTTTTTTAAAAACTTCCGTCGGCTGTGCCCTTCCCCCTCCCCCGCAGCGTTGCCACGTCGGCTAGAACAAAAGGTGAAGCGGCGCCCTCCAGAAGGGTGGACAGGCGGGCCCACGGCGGGCCCACGGCGCCGCGGTGACTCGAAACTTAAAATTCCGGCAGGTGGAAGGGGGGGGGGGAGTCGGACGAGGCCGGCGTCGGAATGGTGCGAGGGACCGCCGATCGCCCCCTCCCCGCGGCGTAGCGTGCCCTTCCGCCAGGGCTGTGTTCGTGACCATCTCGATAGCCAGGCGTGCGTGCGTGCGCTGCGCCGCGGCTGCCGTGGCCGCCGCGGCCAGTGCTGCGCTAGGGCCGACCCAGTCGTAGACCGCCAAGGGTTTCGGCAGTAAAGAAGACGCAGCTGTCCCCGAGTGGGCAGCGGCGGGGCGGGGCGGGGCGGGGCGGGGCGGGGCGGGCCGGACCGTGGGGCACTCAGAGTGTGTGCACCGCCCCCGCAGCGTGGCTCTACCTGCCCATTACTCCGGCCATGCCCACTGTGCCTGCAGGTACACTGTGCGGGCGGCAATAATTACAGGTAAAGGACCTCTTGGCACGGCACTAGAAAGCCACCTTATGGTAATGGCCTTTCCGCGGGCTCTCTTCCGAAGAGAAGCCCAAACTGTGGGGCGCCGCGCAATTTGTTTAAAAAAGCATTTTAAACGAGAGTTTGTTGAGATTCGCGGCGGACGGACGGCCCCGCTGGGCCCCGCCGGGCCCCGCCGGGCCCCACCCGCAGCGCGCAGACCTCGGTGTGGAGAAGTGGGTTGCTCGCTCGCCGTGCTTCCTGAGCAAAACAAGTGCTTCACATACCAGCGCCACCGTCAGGCCCTCGCGCAAGCGGGGTGGTGATAAAAAAAAATAAAGTGGAAAAAAAATAAGGAGGTGCCGGTAGTCGAACCCGGTGCAGTCAGCTTTCATTGCCGGCCTCGCAGCCGACTGAGCCACCGATGTGTGGCGCTCGTTTGTACGGTGCGGCACGGCGACGCTGCTTCGCTTCATCCCTTTTTTTTCCCTGCGCCTTTCATCCGCACTCTGTCCTCGCCGTTCTCGCCGTTCTCGTCGCGACTCTGCAAATATTTGCACGTGCCTGTTGTCAGCGACTCCGCGCACGCCCCGCCCCGCCCCGCCCCGCGGCCTGGATAAAATTGGAGGGAGAGTAGAACGGAAGCGGTGCGGGGGTGGGGCGGAAAAAAAAAAAGGGACCACTCTTTACCTCGTCGTCTTGGCGCCACGCCTCGCCACGCGGCGCTACAGTGCGCAGTGTCCAATTACTTTATTTTCGACGCGAGGGACAGAGAGAGCGAGAGAGAGGGCATCAAGACGGAACCGCGAGGCTGACGACTAGACGCACGGCGGCGCGGCAACCGACCAGCGCCTTCCTCTATTTTCACTGCCGTCTCTCATTTCGGAGAACAGTGGGTGGGTGGCTCGCGAGGAGCGGCAACGTGGCCTCGCCGTCGTCGGTCTCTTTGAGACAAAGCGATCCGCGCTCGGAGACTCCACACAATTTCTTACCTCAATTATTTAAAACCTGAATTTTGCATACTTTTTTTTTTTTTGTCCTTGGCGGTGAAGGAAGTAGCACAGTAATTACCACCCAAGCCGTAGTATCCGGCCGGCCGGCCGGCTGAGAAAACGCCCTCCTGCCTGTGTGTCAGAGAGAGAAAGAGAGAGAGAGAGAGAGAGAGAGAGAGAGAGAGAGAGAGAGAGAGAGAGAGAGAGAGAGAGAGAGAGAGAATGTGTGCGTGTGCGCGCGCCTCTGCGTTAGTGTGGGCGGGTGACGGCAAAGATAATCTCCATGTGATTTCGCGTTCATTCGGTTCGGCGCGGCGCGCGCTGTCGCCTCGTCTGTCATGCTCTCTCTCTCTCTCTCTCTCTCTCTCTCTCTCTCTCTCTCTCTCTCTCTCTCTCTCTCTCTCTCTCTCTCTCTCTCTCTCTCTCTCTCTCTCTGTCCCCCTCTGTCCCCCTCTCTCCCCTTCTTAATCCCCGGCGCGGTTAGTTTGGGTCGGCTCATGGAATGCGGCGCCTCGGCCGTTACCAGATTACCATCGTCGCCATTTTGCGCCATCGCGATGACGATCCGTCTTCATCATCATCATCATCGCCGTCACCATCACCAGGGCGCCTCCGGCTTCCGCCTGGTTGTCATTGTCATGGCGGTGTCAAGCAACGACTAGCAACACTGCGCCGCACAATACTGCCCGGCCAGCTGCTCTATTTCGGCCGCTCGTTGGAGCCCCTTCACACACACATAAGCATGGCGAGCGGCATTTGATGGCGTTCCCGCCGCTCTGTGTGTGGCGGTCCGGACACTGCTTGGTGCCGGCGGAGACACTCCGGCCCCCCTCCACCGCCGTTAACGCGCCCCTCACGTCCGAGGGTCACGCTTTCGCCGCCTTCGCCCTCCCCCTCCCCGCCGTAATCCACCCCCTCCCCCTCCTTTTGACGGGCGGTGCAAGCAGGCCCCCTCGAAAACGCGTCGCAAATAAACCAGCAGCTTTGCTACTAAGGTTGCGAGAGAAATGATTCGAAAAAGGGGTTGCGCCAGGAAAAAAAATCTCATTCAACGAACGTTAATGAAAGCAGATGATACTCGTTTGGTTTTCTTTCGATGATATTCGTTTGGTATTGTCGTGTGTTTATTATAGCAGTGCCGCGCTGCATCGCTATCGTCCGAACGAGGCCGAGCTGGCGCCGAAGTCGGCACGAGCTGAGCAGAGCCGAGGCCCGCCCGAGTCACCCTTTGTGACGTGGCAGGCGGGGAGGGATTGTCAATTTTCCGCGCAGGCGCGAGGAGGGGGTGCCATTGTTTACGCCCGGCCGCTGCGCGGATGAGCGACAGCCAGACAGACATGGTCCGCCCCTTACTGCCCGCTCCTACTAATATCTATAGTAAAAGCAAGCTGACACCTTCATGTGTATAGTAGTTTTAAGTATGTTGAAATGAAATGTGAGGTGTGAAGGTATCATCTGCTAAAAAGGGGGGGGGGGTAAAAGAGAAGTGGTCCGCGGGGAATGAAACTGTGGGGAGCGGGGCGGAGGCTGGCTCGCGTCCTCTTGCTCCGAGTTCTCCAAGGATCGGTGGCGGCGGGCCCCCGGGGCGCTTCTAGGAGACACCCGTGGGGGGCTTACTCCCCGGGCCTGGCGCGGCGCGGCACCCCGCCTCAACTTTTTCGCGTGCCGTACAGTTCTGCAGCGCGGCGAACCACCGCCCGGCCACTGCCGCTCTCGGGAGGGAGGGGGGCGGGCCCGCCCGCCGAGGCGCCCGCACGCTCATTCATGCATGCATTCATTCATTCATGCATTCGCGCATTCATCCTTCATCATCGGAAGTGGCTGGCTGCGCTCGTATGTCGAGGCCGCCCCAGACTAGGCGCGTACATTCCAAGTAGAAAGTAGGAGCCGGGCAGGCCGCCGCCGGGCATGATAGATGGAGATGGTATTTCTGAGTTTGTCGCGACCCTCCCCCTCTGCCCCCGCCGCCGCCGCCCCGGAGCGAATCGTTTCCAGTTTCGGCGCGAAAATGTGTCGCGGCCTGGTACGTAGATAAGCACGGCGTTGCGCCGCCACACTGTCAGCGCGGGGCGGCGGCGCTCCGCAAACGACGCTCGTAAGGACGTGCATGATCGCCTCGCGTCGCCGTGACTCTCTCGCACTCGCGGGCTGCGGTCAGTGTCTCGAGAGAGAGGCAGAGTGTGGCGTGCAGGCGCTAACGCTGGCCCCTTAGCCGGCTGCTTTATGTCCCACAATGGCCGGCCGGGCTGCCCCATCCGGCCCATCCAGGGCCCCGCCAGGGCCCCGCCTCGCCGGGCGCCGCAATACTCACAGTTGTTGGGGGGCTCCGGACAAAAAAAATAAATTATAATTCCGCCGCGCGTTTTGTGATGGCCGCCTGCCGAGCGCCAGGTCCTTGGTTCGAGTCCCCACCCATCTTCTTCCGCAGGCACCCCATTATTTTTATTACCGGCGTCCTTTCACTCTTACCGTCGTCCTGCCGGAGGCGAGGCCGGAGGCATTCCGGGCCGCGGAGCGGAGGCAGAGGCAGGCCAGCACGGCGCGAACATAAATTTCAATTTGGCAGGAAAATGAACGGTTGCCGCTCCGCGATGCTCCGCGACGCCCAGCCAGTCGCCCGCGACGGAGGCGATGGCGTTGCATCGCAGCCCGACTGCGTGTCCAAGAGACACGTCGGCGGCGTCTGTTGCCCCCCCCCCCCCCATGCACCGCCAAGCCGCACGGCGCTGTAATTCTGTTGGCCGGGCAGCCCCGCCCCGCCCCCGTGCAAAGTTTAAATTAATGTGTCGAGCTTGGGGCGCGGCGCGGCGCGGCATCATATCGCGACGCGACCTGTCGCCGCCACGCACGGACCCGCGTCAATAAGCTCGCACAGCGCCCCGCCGCGGCGGCCTGCATTCCGAAAAGCGTCTCCGCCGCCCTGTCTCTCTCGCACTCCTGGGGCTGGGCAGGCAACGACTTTCGGAATTAGTCCAAAGGACACCTTGCTGGTGTGTTGACACGCTGTTGTTGCGGCCGTGCGCACACACACACACACACACTCAGCGTCATCCGTCTCCCTCATCCGTGACGGCCACATCCTTGTCCTTGTCTTGCAACCCGTCATCCTGCTGCGCCGCGCTGTCCCTCATTCCCCAGATCCTCATCGTGAGCCGCCCGTCCGCCCACGGCCCTGCAGCCCTGTCTCTCACTCGCGCGCCCCTGGCAGAGAGAGAGAGAGAGAGAGAGAGAGAGAGAGAGAGAGAGAGAGAGAGAGAGAGAGAGAGAGAGTGAGAGAGAGAGAGAGAGAAGGAGAGAGAGAGAGAGAGAGAGAGAGAGAGAGAGAGAGAGAGAGAGAGGAGCTAGCCCATGGCGCGCTGCCGAGCGCCGTGCAGGCGGGCCCGCCCGTCGCGCCGGACAGGCCGGCGCGCGGCCTACCCCCTCCATCGCAGGCGCGCCGCGTGGGCATGTCCGCGTGTTTTCCTTTCTTTGTCGCGCGCTGACTCGCTTTCATGTCCGTCGCCGGGCGGGTCTAGCCGTGTGCTGGCCGCGCTGGGCCGGGCCTTGATTCGACGCGCACGCTTTGACCGGCAGGCCGTTGACACGCCGACGACTTCATTAGGGCGCGTGTGTGTGTGTGTGTGTGTGTGTGTGTGTGTGTGTGTGAGAGAGAGAGAGAGAGAGAGAGAGAGAGAGAGAGAGAGAGAGAGAGAGAGAGAGAGAGAGAGAGAGAGAGAGAGAGAGAGAGAGAGAGAGAGAGAGAGAGGGGACCGTGCTCTCGGGGTTCGGCGGCGCGGACCCTATCTGCTTTTGAGCCGGTGAGGCCATCAAGGCCTCCATCAAAGCCCTGCTGCTTTCAAGTAGTTCTTTCCCCCTTTGCGGGGTGTCTCGGGTGTAACGAACGCGGCTGCGAGTGTGCGGCCCTGCGGCCCGCTCGGGTGCCGGTTTCCCTGAGTTTGACGGCGTGGGTGCTGGTAGTCTGGTCCCGCCTAATTGTGTGGCCGAGGCGAGTGGAGAAAGTGAATAAGGCCGTAGGGCTGCCTGCCGAAAACATCAATCTTGCTGCCGGGGTCGAGGAGGAGCCGGCCCTTCTGGGCGTCGTGTAGAGGGCCTGCCTGCCTGCCGGGCTTCCTGCCTGGCTGCCTGCCTGGCTGCCTGCCTGGCTGCCTGCCTCAAGCTGCCTCAAGCACGGCCCCTGGTGTCAAGCTGCCGCCTGGTCGCCGAAACACCCACCCTGCAAGTTTTTTCTGTCAACCCTGTTTTCATACTCAGCGAACAAAATATAGCCCGCACCCAGGGAAGTTTTTTTTTTTTTATCTCTTTTGAAATATTTTTTTTATCTCGGTCATGGATTTTTTTTTCTCTCTAACGACCAGGAGTTTGTTATACGGCACCCTTTACGCAGACAGACTTCAGACTTTTCCACCCCACAAAACAACAGCACTTCAACGACGGATGGTACACCCTTATGGTACCCCCGCCTCCCTCTCACATTCTGTACCCACGACTCCCTCACTATGTACACATACACACACACTCTCTCTCTCTCTCTCTCTCTCTCTCACACACACACACACACACACACACCTCTTCAAAATTGGAAGAGCTAAGTTAATTTATGCGTTTGGTGGACAGGAGGGGCAGTGTTCCCCAGGGAGCGGATCGGAGAGGTCAGGGTCTAAAGCGTCGTTTTCGTTGCTCTGTCTCTCTCTCTCTGTCGCACCGACGCACGGGACGCCCCGCGCGTGCGAGAGGGACGGGGCGTGTACAGGTCGGAAGAAGAGGTCCAGCAGCCTGCATAGGAACTAGTGAGGGGACCCGAAGCGAGCGGGGACGCGTGGTCGGATCGCAGCGCTGCTGGCGCGGGATTAGAAATCGCCGCTCCCGCGCGCGCGCCTGTGCGTGTGGACGCGCCCTGCAACGAAGAGAAATGGGAGGGGGGGGGGCGCGGCGACGCGGTGTGTACAAGGAAGAGCTGCACCGTGCCAACCATCCGCGTCGTGTCTCTGCCGGACGGCCGGGAGGACCGCGCGTTATTTACCTCCCTCTGTGTGTGTGTGTGTGTGTGTGTGTGTGTGTGTGTGTGTGTGTGTGTGTGTGTGTGTGCAAGCGGCTATTCGCCACGTAAAATGCGGACCATGCTGAAGAGTAGAGGCGTGGGAGTAGGTGGAAAGTATTATTTGTGGGCCGCGGTGCTATGCGACCGTCCACGCGCTGCTGGCGTTAATATTCCGGTCGTGGTTGTCGTCGTGCGAACAGGGCAGGGTGTGCTTACCAGTGTGCTCCCCGGGCCGTGCGATGGGCGATCGCCAGATAGAAGGCGTCGCCCGCGTGGCATGGGCCCCACCAAGATGGCCTCTATGGTTGCCGTGGCGACTGTGTGTGTGTGTGTGTGTGTGTGTGTGTGTGTGTGTGTGTGTGTGGTCGCATTGGTCTGAGTGTGCGCGCGCGTGCGGTTTTCCGTTTGCGGTTCTCGCTGCGTATGCGCAGCGTTTTGATAGCATTCATTTCCCCGTGTGTGTGTGTGTGTGTGTGTGTGTGTGTGTGTGTGTGTGTGTGTGTGCGCGCGCGGTTCGCCTCGTTTCCCTGTTGAGGTGGTTTCTGTTTTTGATGTGGCTTCTGCTTGCTCATATACTTCGCGGATGGGTCTCGCCGAACTGGACACCAACAACATCAATAACAACAACAACATGCATGCATTCAAAACACACACACACACAACGTTGGCTGGGCGTTCGAACAGGCCCACTGTGCGCCACACTAACTGTCGATTTGAAAGTGACATCGCCTGGAATGCCACCGGCCGGAACGCGGCTTCATTCGAAGCCACGTATGCGGCTCTGTGCTGTGTGTGTGTGTGTGTGTGTGTGTGTGTGTGTGTGTGTGTGTCTGTGTGTCTGTGTGATCTGCATGCGGTGCTGTTGTCGTTACCGCTTTGCCTATTTGAAAGTGGCGCTCAAAGCGAAAGCGGCGCGGTTCAGGCGGAAGCGTGCGGCGGAAGGGCGACGGCAGCGCCAGACTGCGACCACGTGTACGTATGTCGCTGCTATCCGGCGCCGCGCAGGGCGAGGCCTAGGGCGAGGCGCGGGGCGAGGCGCGGGGCACTGCGCGCAGCCATCCCACCAAGCGCTCTCTTGATCCTTCCCAACACCCCTGACCCCGTGACACCCTCCCCCCCCCCTCCTCGCCCGAGTCGCTTCCCGATCCGGGCTGCCCCCGGCTGGACCCCCGGCTGGACCCCCGGCCACGCATTGCGACGCCGGGGCGCGAGGCGTTCTAGGAGTGCTAGGCGTGCCGGGGCGGGGGTGGGATCGCTGCCAATTAGCCGGCAATTAGTCTCAGCTGCAGGCTACTGGCTGGCTGCCCGGCTGGCCTTCAGGGTGACGGAGGACCCGGGCATTTTTTTTTCTTTTTTCAGAAATAAGGAAACACATCGCGGGTGCAGTCTGATTCGGAGAGTCGCTTTTGTCGCTGCGTCTCTCTCACGCCTCTGGGAGAGAGAGAGAGAGCGAGAGAGAGAGAGAGAGAGAGAGAGAGAGAGAGAGAGAGAGACGTGATTGGCGTTGCCTCCTGATTACAGGCCTCGGCCACCACTCGATGCCTCGCAGCACCGCTCGGGTGGTGGCCGTGTGACCTCGCCCACGTGACCCAGGTCGCCTTGATTTGCTTGCGATTGGCGCGCAAACTCGTCGGTGCGCTTGGTGCAGTGACCTCGGCCAGCGGGTCCATCCCCCCGCATCAATTTTTAGTCGATCGCACGGGTAATTATTTTATTTAATTTTTTTTTTTTTTTTTTTTTTTTTTTTTTTTTGTTCTCGCGCAAGCAGCTGACTCCCGCTGCACCATCGCGTCCAGCGGGCCGGAGTCGGTTCCACGGGCTGCCGGGTTCGGCAAGGCATTCACTCCGGACTCTAATTACTTAATGAGGTTGCTGCTGTCTGCAGCGCGGGGCCTTGGGCCAGCCTTGGGGCCTTGGGGGCTCCCGCACGACGGGGCCCAGGGCGAGCCAACTTAACATTTATTGAGGTTTCGGGTGCATCTATTTCGTAGACCGGGTCACTGTACGCCATGTACGGATGTACGCCAGGTCACATTAAATGTCACCTTGAATGTTGACTAACTCAAGCGTCAGAGACCGACACTGCCCCGCCGTCCCCGCCCGCTGCGACTAGTCTCTGCAAAGTGTAGAGTCATTCGCCAGTCTCTCTGGAGTAATTCCGCCGCCTTCCTGGCGACTTCCCTCCTTCCGTCGCCCTCCAGTCGGCGGGAACGAGCTTCGACGCCGTGCCCGCCGTGGCGTATTTATTGCCTTGTTCCACTCGTTCCGCCCGGCTGCCACCGTTTGACAAGCGCGCCCTTGGCGCCGTAAACTCGTTTCCATATTCCTTTTCACCGGGAGCCCTCGGCGTTCAAGGGTCGCCGCCGTTGTGGAAAGGCGGCGCATTGTGCGACGCTGCAATCAGGTGGGACTCGAGAAGCGAAGCGGAGCGCGCGCTTGGTGTTGTCGGCCGGGCTCTCTGTCGCTCTCCCTGGGGCCACCCCACAGTGGGTCAGAAGACCGCTGAGGCGGCCAAGCTACTAGACGCGTTTTGAGCTCCAGAGTCGCTAAATGGGACTCGAATCGAACGCGTGACCCCACCAATGGATTGCTTTCCAAACGAGGAATCCATTGGTGGGGTCACACGTTCGATTCGAGTCCCATTTAGCGACTCTGGAGCTCAAAACGCGCCTAGAATTGTGGCCGCCGCAACGGTCTTGTGCAGGCATGGGCAGGAAAGTAAAGTAAAGTACCGCGGTACCAGCACCGCGGTACTTTTTTGGGTAAAGTACCGGCACCGCAGTGCTGATGACGCGAAAGGGACCGGTAAAGTACCGCGGTACCGATTTGCGAGTAAAGTAACGAAAAGTACCGTCGGTCCTGTCAGCGGGCGCGCAGCCGCGCACTATTACGGATTGAGCGACACGACTATATTACGCAAGTGCATGCCCCGTCGGGTACCACGGACTCCATGCGCTGCAAACCGCTGTACAGCAGCGCATCCAACAAAAGAACTTGGAGGAAAAAAAAGAAGAAAAAATGGGGGCCCTTCTCCCACCTCCCCACACAGTAGGGAGGACCGCCTGCAACTTCGGTGGATCGGGGGAACCGGTGCATTCCAGGCGGCGACCCCAGGGGTTCTCATCTGATGTGGGCCGGGTGAAGGGCGGGGGTTGAGAGCCTTTGGTTTTCGCGGGGTGGTCAGTGGTACCCACAGTGGTACCCCCGCTGTCCGGCGCTCTCTACCGAACATGCAGTGTGAAGGGCCAGCTTCAAAGGACTTATCAACTCCAAACCGACGAATCAGAATGGACCCACTCGCGACCAATTGCGAGTGGCTGGAACGACCGGGGATCGAACCAGTGCCGAGGCCAATCCGCCGAAGCGGACTGCTTTTTAGACACCCAAGCATAGTGGACGACAAATGATCCAGACCACTACGCTATCACGACTGCACGTCTGCCGAGTGTCGGACGACGGGTTTGAGTCGCATTGGGATGAGGGAGGCAGTCGTAAAATGTATTGAGATGTTGGGATTCGATCCCCGGACCTTGCTGTTCAAGTCCGACGCCTTAGCGATCTCAGCCACCACGGCTCATGGTAGATGCGGCGTCAGCCGGGCTCTAGACGCGGCAGGGATGGAGCCGCAGTGAGCGGGTCATTCGAAAAATGTTGAGAAAAAGTGGGACTCGATCCGTCGACCCCGGTACCGGGAACCGACGCCTATACCACCTCGACCACCACGGCCTATGATTAGGCCAAGTGATGTCATGTCTTTTGAGCCGCACTCGGAGTGCGGCAGTGCGGACCGCACTCCCAGTGCGGTTCAAAGGCGTTGACATTACCCGTCCCCACCTCGACCACCACGACTCATGATTGGGGACGGGTAATGTCAACGCCTTTGAACCGCACTGCCGCATTCCGAGTGCGGCTCAAAAGACATGACATCACTTGGCCTAATCATAGGCCGTGGTGGTCGAGGTGGTATAGGCGTCGGTTCCCGGTACCGGGGTCGACGGATCGAGTCCCACTTTTTCTCAACATTTTTCGAATGACCCGCTCACTGCGGCTCCATCCCTGCCGCGTCTAGAGCCCGGCTGACGCCGCATCTACCATGAGCCGTGGTGGCTGAGATCGCTAAGGCGTCGGACTTGAACAGCAAGGTCCGGGGATCGAATCCCAACATCTCAATACATTTTACGACTGCCTCCCTCATCCCAATGCGACTCAAACCCGTCGTCCGACACTCGGCAGACGTGCAGTCGTGATAGCGTAGTGGTCTGGATCATTTGTCGTCCACTATGCTTGGGTGTCTAAAAAGCAGTCCGCTTCGGCGGATTGGCCTCGGCACTGGTTCGATCCCCGGTCGTTCCAGCCACTCGCAATTGGTCGCGAGTGGGTCCATTCTGATTCGTCGGTTTGGAGTTGATAAGTCCTTTGAAGCTGGCCCTTCACACTGCATGTTCGGTAGAGAGCGCCGGACAGCGGGGGTACCACTGTGGGTACCACTGACCACCCCGCGAAAACCAAAGGCTCTCAACCCCCGCCCTTCACCCGGCCCACATCAGATGAGAACCCCTGGGGTCGCCGCCTGGAATGCACCGGTTCCCCCGATCCACCGAAGTTGCAGGCGGTCCTCCCTACTGTGTGGGGAGGTGGGAGAAGGGCCCCCATTTTTTCTTCTTTTTTTTTCCTCCAAGTTCTTTTGTTGGATGCGCATGGAGTCCGTGGTACCCGTGGGTACGTCAAGTACCGTCGGTACTTTCGAAGGTACCTGTAAAGTACCGCGGCACCGAAAATTTCGATAGTGACCCACTGTGCGCCCTGTGAGACCCGCAGCAGGCACTTCCTTCAGTCTCCTTGTCCGCCGTGCCGCCTCGTCTTGGTGGACGGCTGACGGCGGAAAGTTAAGCGTCATCGGTTCGTCATCTTTTATCCCGTCGTTCATTTGGCGCGGCGCTGCCGGCCAATCGGGAGCGTTGCCATGGCGACCGGCCAACCGCGGCGGCTACACTGGCAGCCGTGACGTCATGTCAAAGATTCGTACTCTCAGACTCGAAAGTGACTTTTAGCACAAGGTATTGACATGACATTTTGTAAGTAGCACCTCCAGTAATTTGTGCAACAATAATACGTACTTTTCGTTTTTGTAATAATTATTTACATATTTGTTAGTACTTATTGACCAAAATTTTTTCCTAAATAATTACATGAAGTAAATACGTATCTAAGTAGAAAATACTAAATATTATTGTTGTAGGCAATAGTGCCTAGTTACCGACAATAAAGTCAGTAAGAGGCTGAGAGTGCGCATCGGCACGTACTTGACGTCTTCGCAGTCCTGGATGTGTGGGTTGGCGGCCAGCACTAAGGAGGCTGTGGGAACGGCCGGCTGTCGGTAAACTGACCTGCCCCACGGGGCTGCGGGGCCTCTGCCTGGCCTCTTGCTGGCCTCTGCCTGGCCGTGGCCGCGGCTTGGCGGGGCCGAGGTCCCAGGGGCCGCTGGGCTGGAGAGCCGTTGCCTTTCCCGGCCTCGGCCTGGCGGGGCGCGGCCCTCGGCGTGACCTAGGCCCTAGGCACGCCCCCGGCCTCGACCCGCTGCAGGCTGGTTCCGAACGACGCGTCGCCCTGTCTCTCTCGCACCCCCACAGGCTCCACGAGAGCGAGAGAGACGGAGAGCCCTGTTCGGAATCAGGCTGCTGCTGGCGGACTTGAGGGTTCTCCCACATGCAAATACACACAGAGCCCCCGCGCCGGCTGGCGCCGGCCTGCTGGTGTGACCGGACCAGGCCGCTCTCACGCGCCGAGTCAAGAGCGGCCGTAGCATGCCAGAGCGTTGGCAGTCGCGGAGTGGGATCCCGCGATTGCGTATCTCCAAACCTGTTTTCCCGCACGAAATAATTTATTTTAGCTTTTCAAAAATTTTCTACTTAGGCGTTGAAAATTTCGGAAGGTTGGATTTGAACCCGTGTCCTGACCCTCCGTCTTTTGTTTTGTGTTGCAGGTACGTAACGGCGTCTGGTCGCTCAAGTGACGAGAGGATTCGACTCTGGTAAAGTGAGTGCGTGAGGGGGTTCTTCATGTCTGGCAGGCTTATTGTCTGGGTCGGAGGGGCTGGCCGCGGTTGGCGCAGACAGAGTGTCGGCCCGGCGTTCTATTTCATCCGGCAGGGCTGCTGCTCACCTTCCTGCAGTTTGTTGCGGCCAGACTTGTGTTGTGTGGTCCTCTTGGTGGTCTTGGCCACTGTGGCTTTCGGGAAGGCCTCCGGATGGGACAGCCACGGCGCCTTGCCCCACCCCACCCTACCACCCCGCTCCGGCCGGCCACGCCCCCATGCAAGATTTACGCCCGCTCCCCATGTTTCCGGTCTGAGCGGCGCCGAGCACGCCAAGGCCCCCCCCAGCGCCCCGCCCCGCGCCGCGCACTCCAGTCAGATCCCCGCCTCCTCCAATGTATGCGAGGCGGACGCGTTGCACTTCAACGGGAATGCTGCCAATGGCCTTTTTATTGCAACGCCGGAGCCGGAGGTGGGTTCGGCCAAGTGCAAGTACAGAGTCGCACCTTCGGGTACGCCGCCGTTCGCGACGTCGTCGGGCGTCGGCTGGGACCAAAATGATTAAATTTTGTTTGAGAGAGAGAGTGTGTGTGTGTGTGTGTGTGACGGAGAGGGCAGAGAGAGAGAGAGTGTGTGTGTGCGTGTGCGGGTTGCTCGTTGTCCTGGCGCTAATGCCGTTCGCATGGTGACGCATTGGGCTGCGCGCTGCGCGTCGTCTGCTGGGCCCCAGCCGAGGCCCCAGCCGAGGCCCCAGCCGCCCTCCCCGGCCTTGTGTCAAGCGGCATGGGGGAAGGGGTCACGGCCCATCGGGTCTGGCCTCAGGGAGCACAGCGCGCATGGAGCGGTGCACCCCTCCTCCTCCATCCCCCCCCCCCCCTTGAAAAGGACGACACTTGGCGGCGTGCGTGTGTGACAGTGGGTTATGCCGGTGGTAGGAGTCGAACCCAGATCCTTTATCCGCGCTTTCCGCTCCGCTACGAGATTCGCAAACCGCACCCCTTTCCCTCACGTCCTGAGGGCTTTTGGCCGTGCGGAAACAGGCAAGAACACCTTGTGTTTGAACGTGCTTTACGTTTGCTGGTACAACTCGTCTGTGTGTGTGTTTGGTGTCTGTCTGTCTGTCGGTCGGTCTGTCTGTCTGCGCGTGACACGTGTCGCGTCCGGGCTCGGGACACGATTGACAACTGGTGTTCGGGCGGCCGTTGACAAGGGCTTCCCGACAAGGGCTCTCGCCGACGAGGCTTGGGCGATGGGGCGAGCGGGGATGCGCCTCTCTCTCTCTCTCTCTCTCTCTCTCTCTCTCTCTCTCTCTCTCTCTCTCTCTCTCTCTCTCTCTCTCTCTCTCCCCCTCTCCCTCTCGCTCCCTCCCCCCCGCAGATGGCTGTTTTCGGCAATATCGACATTCGCCGTTGGGTTTCGCGAACCTGTTTTCTCCCACGGAGAGGGCGCTGCCGCGATAACAGCTTGGAGATCCTGTTCGCCCTGTTTGTCCGTCCGTCCGTCCTTCTGTCTCTCCGCCCGTCTGCCTGTCCGCCGGCCCGGCCGAGACAAAATCCTCGTAAAATCCAGTTCGCCGCGAAATTCCATCAGTCTTCCTGGCACGTCCTTCCGCCTGCGCCTCGCCTTGCCTCGCCTTGCCGAGCCGCCGCGTTTCCAACAGGAAGCGAAGCGCCCCAAATCGATGCACCCGTTTCTTCTCTTTTCATATTTCTATTTTTTTTTCGCAGTGTCCCATTTTTTCGTCGTCTGGGCCGGTGGTATTACTTGGGCCGGTGCGCCGCTGGACTGGGGGGGGGGGGGGCCTCCGCCTTGTAGCCGCGTGCAGCCCCTGCGGGCTGCGGGGGGCTGATGTCTGTCGAATCTATCCCGCCGAAGACAACGGGATTGAGGATTAGAGCCACGCCTGGGAACGCCGCGGGCTGGGTTAGAGCGGATAGACCGGGATGGAAAAGTATCAAAAAAAAAAAAAAAAGAAAAAAAAAAAAGAAAAAAAAGGCGCGCGAGTGGGATGCAAAAAAGATAAAAGAAAAAAATAGGAGGCAAACAAAAAGGGTGGAAAAGGTAGAGGGAAATTTATTTGTGCGCGAGCGTGGGAGGGGAAGGAGGCTGTCCAGGTAAAGGCACGGCGATCTCGTTTGGATTAGGATTGGATTAAGATTTTGGGCTTATTCAATCCGCCTTGCCCGCGAGCCTTCCCTCCGCCTAATCAAGCAATCAGGCGATCGATCGACGCACCGTCCTGCGTCCCGCGTGGCTGGCGCTCCCGGACTCCGAGGACTCGCCTCAACGCTCTGTCTCCGTCGCACTCGTGGGGCGGCGCAGGCGGCGCAGGCGGCGGCCGCGAGGGTGTGAGAGACGCGGCGACGGACCGGCACTCCCGGAATAGCGCGGCGGCCCTACAGGGTGCCTCCTGGGCGGTACAAGCAGCGGCGTTTTGTCGAGCGGGCCGGCCGGCGGCGGGGCTCACGCGTCCTCACTCTCCCTCTCTCTCTCCTCTCTCTCACTCTCTCTAATTAACTGGCATTCCTCTTTCCTGGCCCACCTGGGTGGCCAGGAGATAAAACTCCCCCGCTCGCTTGCCGCTCTCTCTCTCTCTCTCTCTCTCTCTCTCTCTCTCTCTCTCTCTCTCTCTCTCTCTCTCTCTCTCTCTCTCTGTCTCTGTCTCTGTCCCTGTCTCTGTCTCTCTCAGGTTCTCGTCCTGATCCCCTTTTTGTCGTTTGCACCCTCCTCGCTAGCTTCACCCTCGAAAGAAGATCTAGTGTCCAGGTAAGGGTGCGGTCGCTAGCTAGAATTGTTTGTTTAGTTGTGGATGTTGTTTTTTTTTTTCGGGGGTCCTTTTTCATAGTGGCTACCCCATCCCCTGGCCTTCCCCGCGGGGTTCAGGGTCGCTCGCCGACTGCAGGCTAATGTGCGGTCCTTTCCCCCAGCAGGCGCTCTCTCTCTCTCTCTCTCTCTCTCTCTCTCTCTCTCTCTCTCTCTCTCTCTCTCTCTCTCTCTCTCTCTCTCTCTCTCTCTCTCTCTCTCTCTCTCTCTCTCTCTCTCTCTCTCTCTCTCTCCCACGCGCGCGAGAGAGACAGAGCGACGGTTCGGAATCGGCCTGCAGGGGCAGCAACAACGCCAAAAAGTCGCCAAACGGCCAGTTTATTCCGGGCTTATCTTAGCGCGGGGAGTCGTCTCGAAGGACGCCGCGAGTCGAGCCGAGCTGAGACCGCGTCGAGCCGAGTCAAGCCGATCTGAGCCGAGTCGAGCCGAGCCGAGCCGACCCGAAAGTTGCGTCAAGTCAAACGACAGAGCATCACTGCGGGGCGCGGCTGAATACAATTTTGCGAGCGCAAACACGGGGGGGAGCTCGCCGAGCACGCCAAGCACGCGCCGGCCGCGACTCGCTTTGACGTCGCGGGGAACACGGAGTTTGCCCGCCAAAAGTCCTCAAAGACACAAGTACGCGAGGCGAGGCGCCCGGGTTCAAATTGTATTTTTTTTTTTTTTACTTATTTATTTTCAGCGAGACTGGTTGACCTGCTGCTTGCCCAGGCGACAGGCATAGGGACATGAGAAGCTTTGGAAGTCCTCAATGACGTCATCGATGACGTCCGACCTTGGAAGGGCCGCACGTTGTCCTTGCCGTGTCTGGGGTGCTCGGCTGAAGGGCTGCCGGCATCGCGCACACAGAGCGGCTTCATTCCATAGCGGATCGCGATCGCATCGGGGCGCTAATGCCGCGAGGGTCTAGGTCTGGCCCCGCCCCGCCTCGCCCCACCCCGCCTCGCCCCGCCCCGCCTAAGCCCGAACAGCTGAAGGATGCCGTGACGAGAACTGACCCTCCGGAGCACGGCGCAGCACGAACCCCGACGGGATTCCTCGGCCACTTTTCCTTCCCAGCGTCCACGACCCTCCCTCATGTTTTGCATCCCCCCCCCACCCCCACCCCTGCTGCGGTTCTTCCTGACTGGGGGGCGATCTCGGCGCGTGGATTTGCGGGGCCGCAAATTGCAGTGGACAGGCTTTCTGCAACACCATTAACTAGACTCGGAGGGAGGCGGCCAGACCGAAACACTTCCTAGGTCCTTGCTTTCTCTCGTCCTTCCTTCCCTGACCCTTCCGGAAGGCCCGGGCTGGACAGGCCGTGACTGCCCCAAAGTCTCAAACAAGGACTAATTCTTGTCGCCCCCGCGCGGTCGCGCTGCTCACACAACACTGCCAAAAAAAATAAAAAAAATAATCAGTAGTTTGGTACGGGAAATGAAGGGGACGGACCTCGCAACGGGAGCAACGTCACGTAATAAATTTGTTGTTTTTGTTTCTTGGTGTTGTTTGTAAGTGAGTGAAGCGCTGCCCTCTGTTTGGGTTGGAAGCCTTTTTCCTGTCGCCCGGGGTGGGTACCTACCGGCCCCCCTTCCCCTCGACGTCTTTCTCTGCGGCTGTGTCTTATCTCGCTGCTACACCCTCCCCCCTCCCCTCGCTGCCTCATCTTCCGTTCGGATTATCTGTTGCCTACAGGCACTACAGGGGGTTCCGGCCGGCCCGTCCCTACCGCCGCTGGGCCTCCACGTCCGCGTGTCCGTTTGTTTCGTCCCCACTGTGACACCCGCCCACCCCCCACGGTTTGATTTGATTCGATTCGACTTGGCTGTCTCCAACCCCTCCCCCCTCCCCGCGATGCTCCCCCGCCGACACTCAGCGCTATGCGGGGTTTCGCAGAGTGGTGGTGGCAAACTGCGCGCGAAAAATGTTTTTGGCTTCGGTTTGACCGCTCGTGTGTCCCAGTGTCCCTCGCGCGTCGGCCCAGGCCCCCACCCCTCTCCATCTTCCCGTCCCCCGCGCGAGGCTAGCGGGCGGGGGCTTCTGTACCCGACGGAATTTCCATCGCCGCGCCGCGCGCCTCGCCATGTTTGATTGACGATGTTTTGGCCCGTTGATGAGGTGGACAGAGAGGAGACGAGTAATTTGGTTTCGCCGTTGGAAACCGTTCGCCGGGCGCCCGGATGTTGTTACGGCACGCACGCGCTCGCCGACACACTCCCCCTTCATTTTTCATGAATAATTGGAATGAGATTGTTTGTGTAAGTCGATCCGCGTCCTCCAATCGGCGGCGGCGCCAGGAGGTCGTTTGTCACACGGCGGCGAAGCGCGAATGAATTCGCCGAATTAAAAGTGGTATTTTGTTTTTTGGCTGTGCTACGCTCGGCGGTGGGTGGGACTGGAACCCGCGCCACCGCGGCCGGCTCGCGGCGTGGAGCAGCTGCGGAGCGAGCAACTCCTGTTGAAGAGTTTGGAGCAGCATAAGCGTTGAATAAAACTTTCCTCGATTGGAACAGATGATCCGCGCGGCCAATAGTGACACCTCCTGGCGCGCTTTTTTGGGCACGGTGCTTGTGGCGAACTGTGTTCCACCTGTCTATCGTCTCTCTCTCTCTCTCTCTCTCTCTGGCTGCTGTTATGCCCGACTGCCCCATCATCATTTTGTTTCTCCGGTCATTTCGTTATTTGCCCGCACACAAAAACAAAAACGCTGGCGCGGTTTAAATATTCAGTCCGCCGAGCGGGAGAGAGATAGAGAGAGAAGGACGGAGAGATCGGCTGAGCCTGGAGAGAGAGAGAGAGAGAGAGAGAGAGAGAGAGAGAGAGAGAGAGAGAGAGAGAGAGAGAGAGAGAGAGAGAGAGAGAGAGAGAGGGAGAGATTGGCCGCCAAGTCGGAGTGCGTCGGGTCTCCTAATCCTATCGGTGCCCCGCGGCCTCTGCCTGCCCTTCGCCGGGCTGGGGCTGACGGCACGGCCTCCTCCCCGTCGGCCTGTCGCATCGGCCGGGCCGCGCCGTGCCGCGCTGGGCCTCACATTTATGGTGCCTGTCTCGTTTTCTAATAGTCCCCGACCGGCCACCACCGCCGCCACCAGGCCGCCAACGGGCTGTAATTACATGTTTCTTTTATTATTGTCTCCCTCCCCCTCCAGTGCTTTCGGGGGCTGGGGCTGTGTCCTGTCCGTGCCTGGCTGACTGGTTGGCTGGCTGGCTGGTGTGCGACATGAAATAGACAGCCACGCCCCAATCCGGTATTAAACCTAACTGGACCAAGGGATGCTGCTAGCTGCGTCGAGCGTCACACTCGCACTTTTAAATTAAAAAAAAAAAGTCTAATCAAAAGAATTTAACCATTTGTTGTTGTCGTGTTGATCTGCCTTCGCCTGGGGCGTGTAGCATGGCCCTCGCCGCGGCGCCGCTAGTCGGCTTACGATGCTGTCATTGCAAGACTGGCGTGCTGCGGGGGCGCCACGCCCCGCCACGCCCCGCCCCGCCACGCCACGCCCCGCCCCGAACAGGTCGCAGGACTGCAAGCAACTACCAACTACTCGGCCTGGCACGGCACGGCCTAACCAGTGAGCTGCTTTCGACGCTGCGTCTCTCTCGCTCCCCCGTGGGGCGCTCCTGAGTGCGAGAGGGACGGGGCGACGGTGGCCGCACTGTTCGGCCTGCTGCTTGCTGCTAGATCGTGACTTGGTGGCCGTGGCCATCACGCGACTACCTCCCCCTCCCGCACTCCGCTATCGCCAACAACAACAACAACTTGGGACAGAAAGCAGGAAAAAAAAATCAACAACAAAACGACAACGAACAGAACACGGGCGCGACCCTTAACGGCCGCCTCGGCGGGGCTTAATTGGCTGCAGCATTGTCGCTCCAGAGGCTGGCCGTCGACGCCGTGGTCCCGGACCACCGCGCCGCTAATTTAAAGATGTATCGGGCCGGCGGCGGGGCCTCTGCGGTGGCGGTGCTCCGCCAGCCGACCGCATCAAAGTGCCAGAAGGGGCCGGCGGGACGCAACCCCCGCCCTTGCGCCGTTAATGGCAGCGCGCGGCCGGAAGAGGTGCCGCGGGGGACGAGGCGATGCTCGCCGCCTCAAAGACCGGCCCGGGGCACGCCGCACAGTGGGCCGCACAGTGGGCCGCGCAGCGCGCAGCGGAGCTTATGCCGGCCGGGCCAAACAAACGTATTTAGTCGACTTGACTTGTTGCCTTTGTAGTGGCGCGGGGGCGCGGCCCGCCTCGGCCCGCCTCGGCGTTTTGGTATTCCATTGCCGCGCCGCACTATTAGGGACAGGATCCTGCGGTGCCGTCCGGGCGCTCAGAGAGAGCGGGTGGGTGGGCGGGTGTGTCAGTGTGTGCGTGCGCGCTCGCCTGTCTGTTTGCCCGTCCGAGGCAAAATTGCAGGATTTAGAGAGCGCGCCGTATCCGCATCCCGCGCGCTCGCCTCCGGTGAGGACGGGACCCACGGCCGCGCTGCCCAGCGGTTCCGAACAAGAGACGTTTCGTCGCGCTGTCTCCCTCTCGCCCTCGTGGGGCGTCACGCGGAGGTGCGAGAGAGACAGAGCGACGAAACGACTCCTCGGCGTCGGTGTGCTACTGCCCCTCTCACGTCCCGCTGGCTGTCACCGTTTACGCGCCGCGCACCTGTAACGGCGTAGCGGCGCTACAGTGTGGCGGAGCGGCCGGCCGCGGGCGCCGTTCCAAGTTATACGGCTCCCCGCCCCGCCCCGCCACGCCCCGCCGCGCCCCGCGGCCTCGGCAGTGTTCCAACTCGGCAAGTCCGGCGAGACCCGCCGCCCGGGAGGTAGGCACTCCGCAGCGCGCCGCTGCCCGCCGGGCCGGCCTACCCCGCCGCCGTCGGGCGGACCGCGCGGCCGTCCGGACGCTGAAGACGCAACGCTGTCCGTCTCGCACCCCTTAGCGACGCCGCGTGAGTGCGAGGGAGACAGCTGCTTGCCGCCCAGGCCGTCAGCGCCCTCAGTAGTTCTCCCTAAGCGGTGGCTCCGAGTGTCACTTGGCGCGGAACGACGCCGTCGGGAGGAGGGCAGTTAAGAGAGAGAGAGAGAGAGAGAGAGAGAGAGAGAGAGAGAGAGAGAGAGAGAGAGAGAGAGAGAGAGAGAGAGAGAGTAAGCTCAAGACAAGAGGAAAAGAAGGCGAAATAAATTAAAAACAGCGAAACAAAAAAAAAAACAAAAAAAAAAACAAAAAAAAGGGAGAGAAATACACGGGCAGTTTAAAGCGAAGGACAAAGCTTTTGTTGGATGTGGAACAAGCAGCGGACAAGGGCGATTGAGGCCACAGCGGGGGCCTCAGTGCACGCGGCGCGTGGGGGGCATCGCGTCCCCCTTCTCCTTGTTCCCGGGGCCACGCTACAATGGGCCGCGCAGGGTCCACACACAGGGTGGAGCGGTGTCGGGCCCTATCCCTCCACCCTCGGCTCGGCGCGCCTCGACCGGACAGCGGCGCGCCGTGTGCTGGAGGACCAGAGCGGTACTCGAGCGGGTGCGCTGGTGTGTGTGTGTGTGTGTGTGTGTGTGTGTGTGTTTATTTGCATACTTTGCGAGCGAGACACGCGTATTTCGAGGCGCGGACGGACGACGGACTGTGGCGGCGGCCTGCTGTTGCGCGGGCTGATTCAGCCCAGTGCTTTCGTCATCGCTCTGTCTCCCTCCCACCCGAGGGGCGCTCCCTAGGGGTGCGAGAGAGGCAGAACAGGACCGCTGGAGCGCGGCTGCGCGGCGTGTCTGGGTGTCAGGTTGCTGGAGGATGCCCGCAGTGAATTTGAATGGCGGCGGCGGGCGCCTCACTCTGCCTGGGCTGCCAGGGGGCGGCGGGCCTGGAGGGCATAAAGGAATAACGGGGGTTGTGCGCGGTGTGCGGGAATCGGACTGATGCTGGAGTCGAAGCGCAGAACGTTGTTCCGTGCCTCCGTCTGTCTCGCACCCCCACGGCACGCCCACGGCCCGCCCCGTGAGTGCGGTCGAGACAGAGCGATGACGCCGCGCCAGCGCACGCCGCGATGAACGCTTCGCTTCCAGCCGCATTGTGGCGTTGTTGTCGGCCCGCTGGACTCGCTTGTGTTTATCATTCCGGCATTGTTGATGCGGGGGGTTAAAAATTTTCCCCGACCGGAAAAGAAACGAAAAAAGAGCAAGAAAGGAAAATCACGCGTGACGACTTGATCCTTGGAAACGGGGCATTCGATTGGGCCAAGCTCTCGTATTAATCTGCTTCTTGTTTATTTTTCCTTTTTTTTTTCGGGCTCCAATTTTATTCGTAATCTTGTTTAGCCCAAGATGATGGGGTCGCGGAGGGCGGCCGCGGGTGGAGGGGCGAGGTCACGACAAACATGGCGGCAGACAAACCTTTTAGGGGGCCGAGGAAAAAATATGGAAATGACTTAAAAGGCCGCCGTGTTTCCCCTCTTGGCAGTGACGGCCGGAACAAGGCGCCATTCCCACCGTGCGATGAAAACGCACCAGCCGGGAATAATTACGGAGCAAGAAAAAATAAAGAGCCAAGTAATGGGGAAAAGATGCAGACCGCGGGTCATTTTAAATGTAAAGAAAGGGTGTGGTGCGCGCCGCGACGTGTCCGACACAGTGAGCTAGGCCGACTCCGGCCCACTGGCACCGCTGCGCCCGGCCCGGCCCGGCCGCCAGCAGCGGGGCTCAAAGCGAATTAAAAATATTAATAATATCCCACCGGGCGGCGCGCGGCGCACGGCGGCAGCAAACGGATCCAGTGCCTCTGGCAGGTTGCGGAACTACTGCACGGAAAATGATGGCCCAATTAACGCCTTGTCCGTTCGGCCTGGAGTCCTGGACGTCCCACAGTGGACCAGAAGGCGGGCGCGCGACGTTCGCGAGGCCGGAAGCCGTAGCCCCGCTGGTTGTTGATAATGATGTCATTGCGCAGCAAACTGAGCCGGGTGAGGGGGGGGGGGAGTCTTGGCGCCAAGGGGCAGGTGTAATCATCAGCCCCCTCCTTCATCAATAACCACTCCACTTCCGGGTGTCTGGCGCGTTCCGGCGTGGTGTGGCGGGCGGGGCGGGGCGGGGCCCTCCTCCACCGGCAGCTGGGGGCCCTGCCCAGGTACGCGCCCCCCGCGCTCCAGGCCGCCCCCGCCCCAGGAAGGAAGCGTGCCTAAGCGTGTCACAGCAGAAGACGGAGCACGCTGTTATACACCTCTCTCTCTCTGGCCGGTGTGGTGGGTGCAGTGCAAAAACGCGGTCCGCGAGTGCGAATGTTCCCTCATCCCCTTCCGCCCTGCCGGTCCACGTCGTGTTTCTGTCGTTGTTGTTGTTGTTGTTGTTGTTGTTGTTGTTACAGATACTTGTTGTTTTTGTTGTAGTTTTTCCTCTCTCCGATGACGGATGCAATGCGATGCTGTTTGTGTGCCCGGCGCCCTCTGCTTGTGTGTGTGTGTATGTGTGGCTACGGCCCCATATTATTTCGCGCTTCATGCATTATTTCCTTTTCTTTCATTCACCCGACCCACTGTCCATAGGGGCGGTAGGAGTGGTTTCGTGGCGTGTGTGTGTGTGTGTGTGTGTGTGAGTGTGTGAGTGTGTGAGTGTGTGCGCGCCCGCGAGTGCTGTGGCGCTAGTTCGGCATGATGGGCCGGTCCGCGAGTTCGGCCGTAACACTCCCTCTCCGCCGGCCGCTCCGCTCGTTACGTGACATCACCACGCTCGCCGCAGACCCCAATAAAAAGGAAAATATGCACCGCGAGGCAGCGGCCGGGCCGGCAGGCCAGCAGTACGCCGGCAGTACGCTAGGCAGAGGCACGGCGCCCGTGCGGCGGGGTCTCATTCACAGATTAGGCGCAGACTGCAGACTCACTCCGAGAGGGGGGACTCTCTCTCTCTCGGTCTCTCTCTCTCTCTCTCTCTCTCTCTCTCTCTCTCTCTCTCTCTCTCTCTCTCTCTCTCTCTCTCTCTCTCTCTCTCTCTCTCTCTCTCTCTCTCTCTCTCTCTCTCTCTCTCTCTCTCTCTCTCTCTCTCTCTCTCGGCCACGCTGTTTGGGAGCTGCTGCGCTAGCGAAGGGAATCCGCGGTCCTGGGGGAAGGGAAGGCGTGGTCCGGCAGGCTGCCTCCGAGCCACGCCGGGTGACGTCGCTCTGTCTCTCTCGCACACGTCTGGCAGGCTCTGTCTGCGAGAGAGAGAGAGAGAGAGAGAGAGAGAGAGAGAGAGAGAGAGAGAGAGAGAGAGAGAGAGAGAGAGAGAGAGAGAGAGAGAGAGAGAGAGACCATCCACTCAGAGTGAGCCTGCACCCGTGTGTTTTGGGACGCGCTAATGGTTGCTATTGCTCTTATGGGATCGGTTGGGTACAGTGCGAGCCGGACTCGTTTGCGGCCGGCGGCGGCGAGGCACACCTCACCCCGCCCCGCCCCACCCCGCCCGCCAACTCGAGGCCGGCGGGGTGGTGGCGGTAGAATGGAGAGCGGACACCCTTATTATTGGTTTCATCTATGTCACAAGCACGGCCGGGTCGGGGCGCTGCGACAGAGGGGGGAGGTGGTGGGGCACACTGTGGCTTTGGTTCGCGATTGTGGTCATGTCGGTCCGGCCGAAGTATGGCGGCCGCAGGGCAGCAGGGGTCAGGGAACGCCGCACTAAGGTGCGCAAGTGCTCTCATAAATAAATGTTGCAGGAGGAAAACATTTTCACTCAACAAAAAAAAAAAAGGCTTAGCTGCGCCGGTTTTCGAACCCGCGCCGATCGTTGTTGGACTGGGCCTTGCGCCACCACGAGACCCACTGTTTGACCCTTCCTCTCTCTCTCTCTCTCTCTCTCTCTCTCTCTCTCTCTCTCTCTCTCTCTCTCTCTCTCTCTCTCTCTCTCTCTCTCTCTCTCTCTCTCTCTCTCTCTCTCTCTCTCTCTCTCTCTCTCTCTCTCTCTCCCCACCCCCTGCGCCCTTTCTTCGCCCTGCTGCTCTCCGGAAGAGATTCCATCCAGACACTTTGCGGCGTGCCTCGCCTCGGCCCCGCTTCGGTCGGGAGGATCTTGCCTGTGAGCGTTTTTTTTTTTCGTCCGTCTGGGTCCCGATGATCCCCCTTTCCTCTATGGACGCCCAGCATTCAATCGCGACTCCTCGGCGCGCTAAGACGGCCAGGCGGCGTGGACCGAGGCACACATGTCGTCCTGACGGAGGGGGAGGGGAATTCTTACAAGTTAACGGCATCTCTATCGGGGCCCCGCGCCATACTTCTGGGGGGAGTGGCGAGGCGAGAGGCGAGAGGCGCAAGGCGCTTAGAAGCCTGCCGCGGTCACGCCCCCTCCCCCCCCTCCCCCCTTCCCCCCCCCCCCTCCCGCGACTCTTGCAAGCGGCGCCGCTGCTTTTTGCCTGCCCCCTCTGCCTGCAGCTCGCTTCGGACGGCCGCGGGGCTTTGGCCGGAGCTTTGGCACTGCTGCGCGCTGCGCGCTGCGAGTCCGCGGGGAAGGCCTCCTGCTGTCCGTTTCTTCACTTTTCCCCCTCTTCTCTCTGTTTTTGTGTCGCACACTTTGTCCTCCCCGCGTGTGCCTCCTCTCCCCTCTCTCCCCGCGGTGAAATGATGGCACTGCAATTAGAGCGGACACAGCGGCTGCGCTGCTCCCCCAAGGCGTCGTCGTCTCCGCGGGTAACACCCGCCGAGCGATTCCGAACGGTCGTTCCGTCGCTCCGCCTCTCTCTCTCTCTCTCTCTCTCTCTCTCTCTCTCTCTCTCTCTCTCTCTCTCTCTCTCTCTCTCTCTCTCTCTCTCTCTCTCTCTCTCTCTCTCTCTCTCTCTCTCTCTCTCTCTCTCTCTCTCTCTCTCTCTCTCTCTCTCTCTCTCTCTCTCTCTCGCTGCGGACGCCTCTTGAATGCGAGCGACGAGAACGATCACGATCCCTCAGAATCGCTTACGGCTGCCACCGCGTCGCGCCATTCGCTTTTCAATGTTGGTGCGCAGGGGCGGATCCAGGGCAAGCCTGCGGGGGGACAGAGTAGTATAGTACTTAGGGGGCAAAGTGTATACTAGGCTTTTTGCCGCTGTTTGCTTACCTTGCTGGTGGATTATTTAGAGGGGGGCAATTGATTTTTTTTTCATGCATGTACACACTCACACACAAACACACACATGCACACAGACGCACGAGCCGCGCTTGGCCGTGGTGCAGCAGGGTGCCGCCAAAGTGGGCCACACGACCGCAAAAAGCCAGCGCGGCCGCACCGTAACTCTGGCCCCGCTGGCGCTGCTGGCGCTGCTGGTCGCGCTGGGCGGTGCGGAGCCAAAACGCGCGCTGCGCGACGGCGAGAGCACTGGAAACCATCAGAAATCGGCTTTTCCAATTACGTCGTTAACCGCTCGCCGCCGCCGCCGCCGCCGCGGGCGATCATCCGAATCCGAATGAAAAACAAAACTTGATGATTGAAAAGTTTTGCGTCGGTACGGCTCACCGTTTAGTTTGTATCGACACCACCACCCCCCGTATAATTCGGTGCTTTCGACGGGCCGTGGGTCGGGGTAGGTGGGCTTGCTGGGCCGCGCAGCGCCCTCTGTGCGCCTCCGAGAGCCTCAGCAGTGGGCGTGGCGGCGTGGCAGCCGAGCCAAGTTGCGATATTGCTTTACTGCATCTTTGTTCCGTCTTTACTGCAGCGGGCAACTTCTCCCTCCGGAGCGCCCACTGCCCGGCAGGCCGTCTTGGCCGAGGCCGGCCAGCCAGCGAGCCGCAGCGAGCTGACTTCCTCGCGGCCGTTGTTTCTTGTTAAGCCCCGTTTGTCCAACAGGGAGGCGCGGCCTACGAGGGCTACACTCGCCCGGTCGGCCGGGGCCCCATTGCCATGCAAATGCTCGCCGGGGCGGGGTGGGGCGGGGCGATCAGAAAGCTGCAAACTCGAAACGGAGCGGTGATTCCAGCGTTATTGTGCCGAGGCGTCGCGGGCGGAGCGGGCCGGGGCGCCGTTTACACCGCCGCTGGAATTTGGCCGCTGCAACAGGCGGTTTGCGGCGTGTAAAACTGTCGGTCAAACTCCTGGAGATGGGGGCAGCTTGGCTCAAAGAGAGACACCCCTTTCCTACCCTCCAGCTTTTTTTCTTCTTCCTCTTTTTTTTTTTTTCTTCTAAGTTTGGCTCGGCGCGAGGGGTGCTGCTCGCTGTGCTACCCCGCGCGCATTCAATAGCCCTCTCCCTCTTAATGTGTGTAATCGTAGAAATTGATTTAACTCGCTGTGGCGTGCCGTGGGCACCTGGATTGTGATGGCGCCAAACTCGGTCGACTTTGCGCCGCGCCCCGCCCCGCCCCGACATGACCGCCGAGCACCCTGCATAGAAAAGCAGGACCGCGGTGGCCCGGCCAGCCAGCGCAGGGGGTCGCCTGACTGGAGGCCATCGGGCTGCGGGGCACAGTGGGCCAGCCACTGACGCGGAAGAACTCTCTCTCTCTTTCTCTCTCTCTCTCTCTCTCTCTCTCTCTCTCTCTCTCTCTCTCTCTCTCTCTCTCTCTCTCTCTCTCTCTCTCTCTCTCTCTCTCTCGCTCGCTCGCTCGCTCGCTCGCTCTTTCCCCCTTTCTCCGAAATTTCAACTGCTCTCCGGCAGCAGGGCAGGGATAATAAAGATTGGAATGAGGTCTGAAGGGCCGCCGGTGACAATGGCGGTATAGTGCTGCTACCGTCCACTCGGCCCACTTTGGCAGTTGTTGCTGCTGTTTTTGTCGGCCACCGATTCGAAAGCTGGACGGTCAGGGCGGGGCTGGCGTCCGATGGGATGAAGGGTGACGGGTACCGACGGGGCGTGGACGTCCCCCCCCCCTTCCCCTCCACCCGCATGCGGGACGGACGCCCTCTGTGTGCCCCGGGCTCAATTCACTTTGACGGCAGTCTTTCCCTGTTTCCGCCCTTTTTTCTGGCTTTGCCGGGGGTTGGCAATAAAAAAAAGAGGAGGGAAAGGGAACTGACCAGATGTATTGAACCTCTGCCCTGCCTCTCTCTGTCACTGTGCCACGGGATGGCGCCGCCCACTGTGCGGCGCCTAGCGGTGTAGCCTCGCGCGTGCGTGCATCGTGTGCACTCGCTGCTAATTAAGATCTGACAGCCCCCTCCCGCCACCCCCAGCCCGCCCGAAGCGAAAGGTCTTGGAAAAGAGCAGGCCCCCTCCCCCTTGCTGCTGGCTGCACGCACGCACGCGCGCCGAGGGGCTGCCTGGCTGCCTGCCTGGCTGCCTGCCTGGCTGCCGACTCGTAAACGTGTCGATTCGACATGAGTTACTGCCGCGGTACAGCGCTGGCAGCCCGAGCGCCGGCACTCAAAAAACAGCATTAAATAAAATAAACTGGCTCCTCGAGTTCGAATTACCTTTCCGCGGGGAGCTCGCCCTGGACGTTGGGTGCGGTTTTTGCCCGCCGCCATGGCGACCCGGGTCGGGCCGCGCCGTCACAGCGCGGGGCCGCCGCCGCCTTTTTGCGGCTCGTTCGACACTAGATAACGTCCTGACACAAAGCTGGCCGCTTCCCTTGTCCCGCTGGGGGGACGTCCTGGAAAAGGCTTCCTGACGGCAGGCCTCGGATGAAGGTCCTGGAGGCAGGTCCTGGAGAAGAGTCCCGCAGGACGTCCTGGAGATACACGCCCGGCAGTGGATCGAGGGGCCGCCACATCCGTCTCCTTTGGTTTAAAACTCAGCGGCGAGGACCGATTTCGGAGAGTCGTTTCGTCGCGTGGTCTCTCCCACAGCCCATGAGTGCGACAGAGACAGCGACGGAATGACTTTCCGCGGAATCCGTCCGCGGCTCGCGTCGAGTCACGCGGTCGCAGTTAACTTGTAGCTTTGTAGATCCTACCTCTTTTTCCCTCTTTTGTTTTCCTGGTTTCCCCCCCCCCCTCCCTAAATTACAGCGAGAGTCTCCTGGGTGGAAAAGCTTTCACTCCGGGACACGGTTTTCGAATAAAAGCCCCGCCTCGCCTCGCCCCGTCCAGTCCGTCCTCCACCGCGGTCTAATTCATAGTCAGGACGTCAGCGCGGTGGCAGTGATTGGAGCCCCGGCAAGCAGGGACCGCGGAAGTACTTCATGACAGGGGGGGCAAGACTTGTCGAGGAGGAGGGGGCAGGGGCAAAAGCGGGGGGGGGGCAATAAAACGCGTGAAATGTGAAATTTTCAATAGTCGAAAAGCTGTTTTTGGCGTTTAAATTCCGTGAAACGCGAGCGAAGCGAGCGAAAAGCCATCGGAATTCGGAAAGTACACACTATAAGCGAGCTTATAGCTAAAAAATCATCGAATAATGTAAATGACAAACAAAATGCGAGCGAAGCGAGCCGAAAGTCAGCGAACTTCTGAGATTATTAGCGTATTTCGGTACCAATTTTGACATAATACACAAATTTGTGACAACCTATCGGTGAAAACAGGGGGGGCGATGCCCCCCCCCCGATTCAATACAGGGGGGGCCGACGGCCCCCCCTGCACCCCACTTCCGCGGTCGCTGCCGGCAAGGATTTATACCTCCCGCCGCGTCGCAGGGAGGGGATGGTGTTGTCATCGTGGCCGTCGTCCCGATTGTCGTGTCGCTGCTTGTCCTCTGATTCCGCTGTGGTCGCTCTGTCTCTCCTGGCCTCGCTGCAGGGCGTCCCGAGACAGAGCCGCTGGGTGCAGGCTGCTGCTTGCTGGACAGGAGGCGGCCGCCGTCCTCTCGTTTTTAATTGGAGCGCTCTCTTCCTGCCCGTGCCACTGTGCGGTGTGTCTTGTGTCCGCCGAAGCTGAAAGCCAAGCCTTGTTCGGCCGCTGTGCGACCACGCTCCAGCTGCTCCCTGACCAACCACCCCCGCGGCACGGCGAGGCGAGGCGAGGCCCTGGACTGCGCAAACAGGAGCTCTCGGGGATGAATCGTTTCGAATGAGTGAATAGCGAATGATCGAGCGGTCCAACGAATGAATGAATGAATGAATGAATGAATGAATGAATGAATGAATGAATGAATGAATGAATGAATGAATGAATGGGTTCAAAGTGTTGGCCGGCAACAGTGCACACCGGGACATGCCGCGTCGAGAGAGGCGCCCGAGAGAGAAGGGCCTGTCCGTGTCCTTCCAATCGGAGTGGATTGATAGCTGGGAGAGGCGGGTGCTTTTTTTTTTAATTATTGTCGGCGTGGTTTTGTTGTTGTTGTTTTTGCTGGCTGGCCCTCGCTGGCTCTCGCTGGCTCTGCAGACAGGGCCAGGTGACTAATGGGCCATCGCCGCGCGGTGATGAGTGTGTTCCCTGACGCGGCATGTTGACGAGGACAAGGCCTCGCGCGCCCCACTGTGCTTCCGAGGCAGTGCAGACAGCGCTGGATCATTCGTGGTCCAAGCCATTTCAAGTCGACGCTGGCGCCTGCGGGTGCGGGGCTAGGCAACCCGCCGCGCGCGCGTGCCCGGCGGGCCGGCCGACCCCTTGTCGCTCGGGCGCCAGCCGGAGCGCTCTCCGCATCCCGTTCTGACGATGCTGTTTTCTGTCCGGCAGGCAACATCCGCACGCTGGTGCCGCTGGACGCCGAGTCGCGCATCCACTACTGGCTGACGGTGGTGGCCTCGGACCACGGCGTGGTGCCGCTCAGCAGCCGCCTCGAGGTCAGTCCCTGCACTCTCTCTCTCTCTCTCTCTCTCTCTCTCTCTCTCTCTCTCTCTCTCTCTCTCTCTCTCTCTCTCTCTCTCTCTCTCTCTCTCTCTCTCTCTCTCTCTCTCTCTCCCCCCCCCCGCGCCCCCCATTAACGCACCGCCGCTCTCCTAGATGTACATCGGCGTGGAGGACGTGAACGACAACGCGCCGCTGACGCTGCAGGCGGCGTACCGCGGCGAGGTGGCCGAGAACTCCCCGGCGGGCAAGTGGGTGGCCGAGGTGCGCGCCAAGGACCGCGACATCACGCCCGGCCGCCTCTCCTACAAGATCACCGGCGGCAACCCGGAGAACTTCTTCGCCATCAACGCGGACACGGGTGAGGAGACGCGGCGGGACGGCACCCGATGGGCCGTCCGACTGCGAGTCGACTCAACTTGCTTCTGCTTGCAGGTGTCGTCACCACGACGGAGCGCCGCCTGGACCGGGAGAACCAGCCGGAGCATAACTTGGAGGTACCGCACCGCTTTGGAGGGAAAAGCTCCGTGGGAACTGGAGGGTGTGGCATCCTCGTTGTTCCTTGGTTGCGGAGAGTGACGGGACTCGTGTTCCAGGTGACCGTGACGGACCACGGCGTGCCCCCTCTGTCCTCCACCGCGCGTCTCTTCGTCACCGTCCTGGACGTCAACGACAACGCCCCCGAATTCGAGCAGACCTTCTACCACGTCACCGTGCCGGAGAGCTCGCGGATGGACACGGCCTTGTTTCAGGTAAACTCTCTGCTCCGCTTCCATCGCGAGGTTTAATCAATTAAAATTTGGTTTTCGATACAGCTTTTGATTCTGACACATCAACAATTTTTCACGTGTTCACTTAACTACTAATGGTGTGCCTTTTGTAACAAGACGTAATGGTTGGAGTTTATGAATCTCAACCCCTTAACTGCAACTAGGTGGATAGGCGGGTATTTTTTCAGTGAAGACTCAAATAGCCCCTAAAAGTGTGACGTTTTCTTTGCTTCTCTCAGAACGCAGAAGGTGAAGCTGATGTTTCTGCTGATGTAAATCTAGAGAACGGAACTTGGGAATCTTTTGATGTAGCGTCTCTTAGTGGAGAGAGTCTCTTGAGGGTAAGAGGGTGCCTCACATTTTCCCTTTTTCTTAGAATGGCACTGCATTTGTATGTGTTAGCCTGATTTTTATTCTCCTAGTTTGTTCTGTTTGGTTATTTGTTTGTTTGATTTTAAGCATGACTGAACAAAAAGAATTTACCAGAAAAAATGAAGTAGATTTTCCAAAATACATTTATTTATTTTCATGTTCTGCACTTTTTTTTCTTTGAAGAAAGACACAAATGTTTAAGGCTTTTATTGCACTGTGTTTATTCACAAGTGCTTGTTTAAGAAATGTGTAAGGTACTGTAGCAGTAAAGCACGACTGTGTTTAAGCATGATATTAAAAATATATTTCTGTGTGTTTTGTGTGGTAGCTGATACTGATAGCATTTCTTTTTCTTGTGTTTTATGTGTTCTCCTCCTTAGCGTGTATAAAATGTACTAGCATGATTGAAAATTTTCCAGCTTTGATGTTATTTTGTGAATTATGCACCTGTATTATAGTTCATTCAGTTTAATTTGCGGAAAGGATTGATCACAGTTTATTTTAGCCATCTTAGCATTCAGTAAAATTTTTATCATTTCCAACAGGTGCTTGCTTATGACCAAGATGTTGGTCCAAATGGGCAAGTGGAGTACAGCATTAAGTCTGGAAGAGGCAAAGGGAAGTTCCGTATCCACCCATACACAGGCACTGTATATTCACAGAAAGGCCTGGTTGGAGGCTCAGAATATGACCTGCTGGTAAGAATGTTTTCTTTCATTCTAAATTGTGCCCATTGTTCAGTAGCAATTTTTTTTCAATAATGGTGGTTTCTCTCTTGTAGATCCGAGCCATGGATCAGGGTACTCCCCAGAGAAGTGCAACAACGCGGGTTACTGTACAAGTGTCAGCAGTTTCCACCACCTCTCCTCACGCTCCACAGATCAAGTCTGTTGATCAACAAGTTCAGATTACTGAAAGTGACAAAGCAAAATATTTAGTTGCCCTTATCCAAGCCTCCGATGAGGATGGGGATAAACTATGGTTTGACATTGTTGGTAAGTAACAACATGATCTTAATTCATGCATAATGAATTGCATGTTAGGCCCTGAGACTGCACAAATCAAATTTGTAATCCCTTGTGTTGTAGATGGTGACAAAAGAAATGAATTTTATATTGGAAGGGACCAAGGAAATGTTTTACTTGCTAAACAACTAGACTATGAAACTCAAAATTTCTACAACCTTACCATTAGTGTGTCTGATATGGTCCACACTGTTTACACTCAGGTATGTTTGATCGTACGTATATTATATCTCTGATTGTCCTCTAGCAAACCTTTGACTTCTTTTTTTTTTTTCTTTCTAGCTCTATGTAACTGTGCTGGACACCAATGAACACCGTCCGGAATTCTCTGAGTCTGAGTACAAGGTCGAAGTTGCAGAAAGTGCCGAGATTGGTACCTCTCTTCTTGAACTTCATGCATCTGATCTTGATGGCACTGATCGAGTGTTCTACAGCTTGCACACTGCTAGGAGCCAGGCCTCTCTTGAATTGTTCCGAGTTGATTCTCTGACAGGTGTATTGTCTTTGGCTGCACATTTAGACTGGTAGGTACCTTGCTAGCAGCAAATTTTTCCTCGGTTGCCAAAAGTGGATTTAAGAAACGTTGCTCTCACTTCATTTATTGCAGCGAAACCATGGATGAGCACGTTTTGACAGTAATGGTCAAGGATCAAGGCACTCCATCTAAAAGAAACTATGCCCGAGTCTTAGTGGTAGTACATGACTTCAATGATCATGCTCCAGAGTTCTCAAGCCAAATCATCCAAGGTCGAGTGTATGAGAGTGCAGCCCCAGGTTCCGCTGTCATGCAAGTTCTCGCTACAGATCAAGACAGAGGAAAGAATGCAGAAATTATCTACTCTATTGCATCAGGTAATTTAAAAGATGCTTTTAGATTCCATTCATTACTTAAGTATGACCAATGATACTGACTTTTTTTTCAATTTCAGGGAATGTTGGAAACATGTTTTCAATCGAGCCATCGCTGGGTCACTTGACTGTTGCTCGCGAATTGGACATAAACCACTACCCAGAGTTCACACTGTCTGTCAAAGCAACCGATAAAGGAATTCCCCCTCTATCTGCCACTGTGCCAGTCCACATCATGGTCACCATGGCCGACAACGCTCCACCAAGGTACAGAACAACTCACACACTCAAATCCTCATGTTCACACCAACAACAATGCAATAACTCGCTAAGTGAATATTATTTTTTCATTTGCAGGTTTACTAAAGATCAACTACTAGCTGAGGTTTATGAAAATCTTCCTCCCGGAACCTATGTAAAACATGTAGAAATCAGAAGTACATCCTCATGTAACCTTGAAATTGTTGATGGCGACAGTGATGGTGTTTTCCTCATGAACCCATCAACTGGTGTTATAAGTACAAAGTTACCTCTAGACTATGAACACACAACTTTCTACAATTTGACAATTGAGGCAACTAACATGGTAATATAAACAAATACTGCTGTTTGATTCATTCTAATTTTTGTTGCCTTTTTTAAAAATAATGTTTTGTTTCAGGCTGGGACCAAAGCACGTTCCCATGTCATTGTGCATGTACTTGATATGAATGACAACTCTCCAAGATTCATCCAGAATCTCTATCATGGTACTTTACCTGAAAATGCTCCTGTTGGTTCATTAGTCCTCACAAATACAAGTACACCATTGGTAATCAAAGCAACAGACAAAGACTCAGATTTGAATGCTCTTCTTCACTATGACATTGTAGAAAATATGCCTCGCAAATATTTCCACATTGACTCAAGCACAGGTCTGTATACAACGGTATTTGAAGCTTGATTTCATCAGGCCTTAAACCTGGTTTTGTTAACAAGCCCTTGTTTTTGTTTTTTTTCTAGGTGCAATCCGTACTGTTAACCTACTGGACTTTGAAACAATGCCTGTATTTCAATTTCATGTGAGGGTTTCTGACCGAGGCAAACCAAAGCTCACCTCCGAGGTGTTCGCTGAAGTATTAATTAATGTATCTGATGTCAATGACTGCCCACCACAATTTTCACAAGCAGAGTACAATGCTACTCTGCTCCTACCAACCTATGCCAATGTTGTTGTGCTTCAAGTAAGGCCAATTATCTACAGATTTATTTTATTTTATAAACCTTTTATTCTTCATACATGTGTCTAAGAGTATCCCAATTTTCTTTCAGGTCAATGCCACTGATAGAGATTCAGGATCTCCTTCTTCATTGACATATGAACTTGAGAACAACATTGATGGCACATTTTTACTTGATAGTAAATCTGGACTGTTGTCTGTTGTTGATCCTTCCAAAATTCAGCAGAAAGGCTCATACAAGATGAATGTCAAAGTTACAGATGGAAAATTCACTACCACAGCCCCTCTGAATGTTGTGGTAAGGTTCCTTGCTCTGATAATGGTCTTGTCTTTCCCTGTGCGATTTTGTTCTTATTATGCTGTTTTTCACAGGTTCAAAAGTCCGAAAATTCAGGACTAGTGTTCCAAAAGAGTGTCTATTTTGCAAATATTGTGGAAAACAGTACCAAAATCACCACTGTCACAGTTGTGAATCTACTGGGTTCAGCTCTAAATGAGCATATTCAATTCAGAATACTCAATCCCACTGACCTGTTTGTGATTGGTGAAACTTCTGGCGCAATTAGAACAACTGGTGTGCGGTTTGACAGAGAACAACAAGAGCATCATTCTTTGATTGTAGAGGTATGTGTTGTTAAAAATTGTATCGATCTGATCTTGATTTTATGTACATTGTCCTAATGGACCTCGCTATTTGATTTAGGCTCGTAGCAGAGATTATGGTGATGGCCAACCCAGAGTAGCTCATGTTACAGTAAATGTGACAATTATTGATGTGAATGACAACTGCCCTATTTTTGTAAACCTTCCATACTATGCTGTAGCATCAGTAGATTCACAGAGGGGAGAAGTAATCACAAAGGTAAATTTTTAAATTGTGCTTGATAGATATACCATTGCATAGTTTCTATACATTATCATGTTGACAGGTGCAAGCTGTTGATTTGGATAGTGGCGAAAATGGAGAAGTCCGCTATGAACTCAAGAAAGGTCATGGAGATTTATTCAAAGTCGCTCGAAAGTCTGGTGAAATAAGCTTGAAACAGAATTTGGAAGGTCATAGTCAAGAATACCAACTTCTAATTGCAGCTTATGATGGAGGTTTGTAGCTTTATATTTCACCTCTTTGTCGAGTGGTCCTTCATAAGAGCAACTGCACCTGGATCTTACTCTTTTTGCACCTCCAATCATTTCAGGTGTCAGCCCATGTTCCAAGGACGTTTTTGTACATGTGAAAGTGATTGATCGATCAATGCCTGTGTTCGGAAAACAGTTTTACACTGTTTCTGTTCCTGAAAACATAGAATTGTTCTCACCATTGGACCTCAGTATTTCAGCAGAATCTGCTCTAGGACGAAAACTGATCTATTCAATTGTCAATGGAAACGACTTTGAAGAGTTTGCTGTTGATTTTAATTCTGGTGAGTAATGAATTTTATTCAACAAGAGTTTGTTAGGCTCCTGTCTGGAAACAACATCATATCACCAGACGTCACTGTTAAGTTTTGACTGTTGCATAATTCCAGGGTTTGATGGTGTTTGGAGTAAACAGGGTATGGGCCATAGAGTGCAATTTGAAGAGTGTGCATGCCCCCCCCTTCCTCCCCCTTTTCCCACATAAATCAAAGAATTTAATGTGTTTGTTTGTTCTGATTTTTTTATGAGAGTTATCAGTCTAGATGTTCCCTGAGACCATACTATATCTTTGTTCCCCCAACTCAAGACCCCACAAAATCCCTGAGTTATTTGTCTGACTTTCCATAATGTTGCGCTTGTGGTGATGGGTGGTTGATTTGACTTAATGTATTACTTGTGAAGTCATTAGTAGCATGCCCATTGGTGAGAGTGGTTGTGGCTTGACTTACCTGTTTGCTGTAGTATTAAAGGTTTAGTGTAAAATTCAGATGCATCATGATTAACATACTACAGAATTATCCAAATGTGACTGACCCTTAGACAGTGCATTTAACAGGACAGCCCCCCTCCACAATTTACTGAGTACTTACATACAAAGTATTTGTGTAGTTAGTCTTTTCCTATCATTAATAGACGGGTTCAATAATACAGAGCTAAGAGTAAAGAAAGCAAAACAAAATAACCAATTGATTGTTATCCTGCTGTTATCTTATTCGTGTTTCGTACTTTTCTTTCCTACAGCTGGAAGCAATGCCAATGGGGCTTGTGAGTATTGATTTCGTTCATGTTTATTGTGTGTGTTTATGAGTTTCCCGATTTCAAATTTTTATAAACCTGGTTGTTTTGAATTTTTAGTAGACTTTTTTTTCACTTGCAAACTAAGCATATTATTTTATTTTGTATCAAATAGTTAATTGTTTTTATTGGTTTTGTATTTTAAAGTATTCCCTCCATGCCTATCGTCAAATATAAAATCATAATTTGATGTTTAGCTTATAGGTTTTTGTGTTCTTGGCTTTTGCATGATTTGAAAAAAATGACTGTGGCTGTGCCTAATAATAATGCTTTACCCAGTGCTTTTTGGTTCTAAACTTTCTTTCCAGCACATTGAAGCAGCTTTGCCTCAGTATGTTTGTTTTAAAGCTAGAATATTGATTAAATTCTGCATATTTTTTCTGTACTCAACTGAAAATTAATGTGTGTGTGTGCTTTTTTTTCTTTTTTTGTTGCTTTATCATTTCATTAACTAAGCAGCTTCTGTGCATTACCGAATGCAGCATATTTACTCATTTGTTGCTCTATGATTCTTTTCAATACGGTCCTATTAATTATTCCTCTCATTCCTCCTCAGGTGTGCTGTATGTCATTGATGAACTTGATTATGAACACAAGCAATCTTATGAACTGACGGTGCGAGCTGTTGACTCCGTATCGGGTGTCAGCTCTGATGTACTGGTGAATGTGCAAGTTGAAGACGTGAATGATTGCCCCCCGGAGTTCATCAACGATTCTTACACAGTTGCTGTATCGGAGGCAGCAACATTCGGCTCTCCTCTTCTTAAAGTGACTGCTCGTGATAATGATACCGGTTGGTGAAATTTCTTCAACTCAATTGACAGATTTGCACCCTTCCTTTGGTTCACTGTTCAGGTCGTTATTTTATTGCCACCTTTGCATTTTAGGCATTAACGCAGTTGTGCGGTACTCAATTCTTCAAGACTCTGGCAATGCTACTAAGTACTTTCACATTGATAGTGAGGATGGGTCAGTGTATTTGAAGCAAGCCTTAGACCGAGAGAGACAGGACTCCCATCATTTTACTGTCATTGCAAATGACAGTGGCATTCCAAGCTTGTCAACCACAGCACACGTTTGGGTTTCAGGTAAAACTATTTGCAATTAAAGTGAAAAGATTATCGACATGCAAAGACCTATTAACATATTTTTTGTATTTATTGCTTCTGTTTTGGGCAGTTCTTGACATGAATGACAACCCACCAAAGTTTGAGGTGCCATCGTACAGTTGCGTTCTTTCTGAAGATGCTGAAAGAGGCCAATTTGTGACCATGGTAACTGCAAGTGATGCCGACACAGTAGATCAAGGACACCTTACCTACTCAATTGTCGGTGGTAATGACTTGCAAACATTTTCTATTCAACCCAACTCAGGTAAAAAATGTCATTTGTTTTATTAATTTTTGTAAGTTTGAAGTTGTATTGTAAAATCAATCAATTTAATTAATGTTTCAGGCATTATTAAACTTATTAACTTGCATCAACTTCTATTCCACACTGCTCACTCCCTCAATGTGTCTGTCACTGATGGAGTGTACACAAGTTTCACACGAGTGCATATAGAAATGCAGCCAGCAAATCACCATGATCCCGTGTTCAGCCGACACCTTTATGAAGCAACTGTGGTTGAAAATAGAGCACCTGGTTCTCGAGTTATAATTCTAAAAGCAACTGATGCCGACCATGGTGCTTATGGACATGTATCCTATGCTATCACATCTCCATTGTTCAGTGAGATATTCTCAATCCATAAGAACTCGGGTACGTATTTGTTTTCTCACTAATATTTTAAGACTGCTCTTGCCCTACTATGACTTTTATCCATAACATTGCAGGAGAAATCACTACACGGGTGAAGCTAGACCGAGAAAAGCGACGAATGTATGAGTTACCTGTGTCTGCTGCTGATCATGGAGGCAGGATGGGCCACACAATAGTTCGTGTTCGTGTAATTGATGAGAACGACAACACTCCATACTTCTTGCAGAGAGAGTACAAAGCTTCAGTCATGAGCAACTTGACCATCAACTCAGGTTTCCTCAAGGTAATTTTGACAGTTTGATTTGAATTAATTTTGCTTCATTAGATCATCACTTGCTTAAATATTGTACTTTTATTATTTTTCCAGGTAAAATCTTTCGACAAAGATGAAGACATCAATGCTCAAGTTGAGTACAGCATTTACGAGAAAGAGTCCCCTGGAGTGAAAGACTTGTTTGGAGTCAACAGGCAGACAGGCGGCATCTACCTGCTGAAAAGTGCCGTTCCTTATGGTAATTAAATCAACACAGTGAAGTTTTAATTGTCTTTGTTGTCTGATAGCAAACTAATATCTTGCCTTGCTTCACAGAAAACCAAGTATTCCAGTTCTTTGTCCGTGCACAAGACAGGGGAAAGCCCTCCCGACATTCTGATGCACCAGTTGAAGTGTACATTATGAGCTCTGGGGACTCACCACCAATGTTCCAACGGAAAGATGAGAAGTATTTCCTCTCTGAAAAGTCATCTATAGGTAAAACACTATTTTTTCATTTACTGTTTCTTAACTTCAATTCCAAAAAATTGCTTGTTTCTAGCAAAATTATTTATCTCACCCCTATTTTCAGGCACTGTGATTGCGAGGTTGAAAACCATGACAAACGTGTCAGTTTCTTACCGTATTGTCTCCGGCCAAGAGGACAATGCACTGTTCGCTGTAGACGAAGCCGGCACTTTGACTCTGCAACAGCCTCTGGACCGGGAGGCGGCCGACCATCACCACATCGCGGTGCTCGCTGAAACGCACACTAGTCCATCTTTGGTTGCCCTGGCAGAGATCACCCTCAAGGTGCTGGATGAAAACGACAATGCCCCACAGTTCCACTCAAACTCCTATGCTGCTGTGATTTCAGAAAATGTTGATGAGAAGACATCTATTATCAAAGGTTTGTGGTACCTGATACTCCTTCAGTCTTTGAAAAATGTGAAATTTTCTTGATTGTTTTGTATTTATTTCCATATTTTTTTAAAATGTTTCAGTAACTGCCGAAGATGCAGATCAGGGAAGCAATGGAGAAGTGCGATATTCTCTAGAGTTAGAAGACGACAGTTTGATTAATACCTTTGCTATTGATCCTCATTCTGGTTGGATCTCAACTCTTTTGCACTTGGACCGAGAAACTCAGCAACACTATAAACTTACTGTTGTTGCTAGTGACAATGGGCACCCCAAGCATTCAACACGTTCCATAGTGCACATTCAAGTCCAAGATTACAATGATAACCCTCCAGCCTTCTCAAATAGTCTATACAAGGCAGCAGGTTAGATTAATTGCTGTTATCTGTTTTTGATTTTTCACACTTTTGCCCTCATTTCCTCATTTGAAAGTAAATTTTTACTTGCAGTGAATGAAGATGCCCTGCCTGGAACTGTCATTATGCAACTAGCTACTTCAGATGCTGATTCTGTAAAGATGCCAGTTGACCTCTACATCGTGTCTGGTGACCCTGCATCTCAGTTGTCTGTACGGCCAACTGGAGAAGTCTATGTTGTGCGTGCCCTAGATAGGGAAACAGTACCTCATTACAATTTACAAATAGTGGCCACAGATGGGAAATTTGTGACAAGTTCTAATGTGTCCATTGAAATCTTAGATGCAAATGGTAAGGAGTGAAACAAAACATAAGATAATTTTGAGGTTTTTTTTTTTTTTTTGTTTGCTTTTGTTCTAATCCTACTTTTTTAACCTTTAACAGACAACCCACCATACTGTTTACGCCACCGATATCGCTCAGTTGTTTCTGAGGAGGTTGATACTGGGACATTTTTGTTAAGTATTCGAGCTTCAGATGTTGATGAAGGATCGAGTGAAAACCTGAGGTTTTACTTGACTGGTGCAGGAGCTGAGCATTTTACCTTAGATAAAGCTGGAGGCCATCTCAGGACGGCTCACAATCTTGACCGGGAAACCCAGAGCAAATATTTACTAACTGCTCATGTACAAGATCGGGATGGAACTGGGACAACTCAAGGATGGGAGTGCAGCTCGTTGGTAGAAATTGTGGTCGCAGACGTAAATGACAATGCTCCTCAGTTTACTCTCCCGTCATATACAGCTTCACTCTCTGAAGATGCTCAAATAGGAACACTTGTGGCAAAACTGCATGCCAATGATAATGATACAGGTGAGGCAAAGCATAATTCAACTAAATCTTTGAAATTTTTTTCAGCATATTATTTGACTTCTTTTTTCTTTTATGTTTGTTTTCTGCAGGCATCAACCGTAAGGTCCGATATGCGATTATAGAAGCGGAACCGACCTCCAGCCCCCAATTTAAAATTACTAGTGACAGTGGTATTGTCACACTTGCCAAGTCTCTAGATAGAGAGCTAGTAGACAGTTATAATTTGACAATAGAGGCATCTGACCAGGGCACTCCACAACTTCGGAACCGGACACATCTTTTTGTGAATGTTCTTGATGTAAATGACAATCCTCCAGAATTTGTGTCTAAAGTGTACCATGCGTTGGTGCCTGAACTGTCACCTGTGGACACTACTGTTGTTAAAGTGATGGCTACCTCTAAGGATATCGGGGTGAATGCAGAAATATCTTATTCCATTGTCAGTGGTAACAGTCACAAGAAGTTTGCCATTGATAGTAAAACAGGAGTTCTCAGTATCCGGGAACCTTTAGATTATGAAATTTGTAAAAGTTATTTTCTGACTATCGAAGCCGTGGATGGAGGTGATCCTCCACTCAGTAACCAGGCTACCATCAATATATCAGTCTCTGATGGGAATGACAATGCTCCCATCTTTAACCGGCCATCCTATGCTGCACGAATACGAGAGGATTCGCATGCAGGCGGAAAAATTCTACAAGTGACAGCTAGTGATTTTGACAGCGATGCAAATGGAAAGATAATCTACAGGATCAGAAATGGTGACAACCTGAAACAATTTTCAGTTGATAGTGCCACTGGATACATCTCTGTAGTTAAACCACTTGATAGAGAAGTTTTGTCAAGCTATGTCTTGGAGGTGGAGGCCGTTGATGGAGGCATACCACCACTATCAAGTGTTGCACTAGTGAATGTAGAGATATCTGATGTCAATGACAATGCTCCTATCTTCTCTGAACAAAATTACACTGCAGTTGTGCAGGTATGCTGAGTATCTTATGCCAGTTTTGCTTTACATTCGTTTTCTTGAATAGTGTAATTTCATTTTGTCTTCTTAATCTATTTTTAGGAGGACAAGCCACTTGGATATGCAGTTTGTCATTTGAAAGTTACCGATGCTGACACCTTCCCCAACACTGAGCCATTTGTTTTCGAAATAATAGCAGGAAATGATGCTGGTATGTTCCGCATTGAACAAGATGGAGTAATCCGAACTGCTGCCCGGTTCAATCACAAGAACAAGGACTCCTATGTCTTGCAAGTTCGTGTATTTGATTATGGGCTGCCACCATTGTCTTCTGATACTTGGGTGTTCATAAAGGTTTGTAACTTGAAATTGTGAAAGTCTTTTAGTTCATTTTATACTGATTGTTCCTTTCATTTTATTACAATTTTCCTTCAGGTTGTGGAAGAGTCTCAATATCCACCCATAGTAACACCTCTTGAAATTTGGATCAACTCATTCCAAGACAATTTTGTGGGAGGCGAGGTGGGCCGTGTACATGCGACTGATCAAGACATGTATGATCAGTTGGCCTATAAACTTGTGCCCATGGTAACGCCACAGCCTGCTGCTGCTGCCAGTCAACCTGCTCTGTTCAGCGTCTCTGGCAATGGTTCTATTCTTGCATCGCCTCAGCTTGATGTGGGCCAGTACAAACTCAATGTATCCGTCACCGATGGAAAATTCATCTCATATGCCACAATTAAGGTTAGACACTTTTTCTGGTTTGTTCAGTTGTAGTGAATGTCTGACACAATGCTAATTATTTTTAAAAATTTTCCTCCTTAGGTGTGGGTTGAGCTTGTCTCAGATGAAATGCTGAAAGACTCATTAAGTATTAGTTTTAGAGGAATTAAAGCCCAGGACTTTCTTCAAAATCACCGCAAAGGTTTCATTCGAGCGTTGCATAAAATTCTGGCTGTCAAAGTGAAGGATATTATCTTAGTTAGTGCCCAGGATGCTCAGTTTTCTTCAATAAGGAGAATGAAGAGAGACTCTGCCAACCTTCTCATGATCTTGTTTGTAGTTCGAAGCCCTAATGGAATTGGGTATGTTAAAGTTGATAGTCTCCGAAATATTGTATCATCACACATTGAAGATTTAGAATTGGCAACTGGACTAGTTGTTGACCAAGTTGCTCAGAGACATTGCACAGATGCTTACTGTGCGTTTGGGACCTGTGAGGACAGGGTATCCCTGAATAGAACATCTGTTGCTGTGGTTAGCACTCAATTATCTAGCTTCGTGTCCCCACATCACCAACTAGAAGTAGTTTGTCATTGCTCCCAGGGCTATTCAGGTTAGTTGTAACCATTTTCTCCCTTTTACTGATGCTATATTTTTAAAATTTAATTTTTCCCTAATTTTTTTCTTTTTTCTATTTAACAGGTGAACATTGCGATATTGCAGTAAATAAATGTGCTAACAATCCTTGTCCTGAGAATATGATGTGTGTCCCCGATTCTTCATCATCTGGGTTCGCCTGTCAATGTCCTGAGGGAATTGCTGGTCCTGTTTGTCAAGAGAATGAAACCAATTGCCAAAATGTTTGTTACAACCCTCGCAGTCCAATGTCAATGACCGGGCGCAGTTATGCATTTTACGCTATCACTAGGCCTTGGCTTGAAAGAGAGCTGAACGCTACTTTACGCTTGCGTACTCTCCATCCATCTGGAAACTTACTGTACATTGCTGGAAAAATTGATTATGCTATTTTAGAGGTATGCTCCATTGTTTATTATTATTTATTATTTCCTGAAACTTAAGATGTACAAAAATAATCACTTGTTTTTAAACAATTTTCTACCAGGTGGTTGGTGGCATTGTGCAGTTTAGATTTGAACTTGGAAGTGGTGAAGGAATTGTCCGAGTCACAAGTGTGGCTGTGAATGATGGTCATTGGCATGAAATTAGCCTTGAAAGGATGGGCAACAGAGCCCAGCTTACAGTTGATGGAACTCATGTTGCTCAGGGTATGTCTCCTGCAAGCGCGGATATTCTTAACTCTCCTCATCATTATCTTTACTTCGGATCAGAGGTGACTAAAAATACGGTTGTTCAGATTCAAGGCCACACAGACCTTTCTTTATTCAAACTTTTGGCTTTTTTTCTTCTTTTTTTTTTCAGGTACAGCCCCATGGAACAGTGAAAGGTTTAGAAACTTCATCCAGAGGCTTCACAGGATGCCTCGATGCCGTCCAGCTCTGGGGAACTCCTTTGCCTCTACACTCATCGAGTGCAAATGCTTACGCGGCTCTTAAGCGTCTGGCAAACGTTCAGTTTACCTGTGGACCCCTCTCAAGTCCTGGAGCTTGTGGCCTCCACCCCTGTTTGAATGGCGGATCTTGTCGTGATGACCCATCAAATGCTGAAGGATTTACTTGCTTGTGTGCTGAACAATTTATGGGCAGCAGATGCGAGAGGGACACAGCCCCCTGTGTTTCCTCTCCTTGCCTGTTTGGAGGGCGCTGTATCCCTTTGCCCAGTGGCTCCTACAAATGTGAATGTGAAGAAGGGATGAGTGGTATGTACCGGTGAAACCATCAACGCACAGTGTAGACCTGCATTCTTGAGTTGAATCTGAATTTTGTCACTTGCAGGTAAACGATGTGAGTATGGACGGTACTGCAGTCCCAATCCCTGTTCAAACGGCGTGCCCTGTGAGGAAGGTGATAATGGTCCCCTCTGCAAATGCTTGGTGGGCTTCACTGGAGAGTTGTGCGCTCAAGACATCGATGAATGTGCCTCCTCTCCCTGTCTCAATGGTGGGACTTGTGTGAACCAGCCTGGGGCTTTCTATTGTCTGTGTCCCATCAACATGACTGGTATTGATTGCAACACTGCTGTTGTTCATACGTCTATAACATCTTCAATTTATAATGTCACACGGGATGAAATCATTGGCAAGTTTTCTTTGCTTCCAATCTTAATTAATAATTTATTTTTCAATGCAAAACTAACTTTGTAATTTTTCTTTTTTCAGGCATTGGAGTTGTTGTTCTTGTGATCATAAGTTTTGTTTTGGGCTGCATCATTTATCGCAAATGCCGCATTAATAGAAGGAACAACAGTCGAGGCAGTCATATTAATAATGGCACCAATAAGGATAACATGGTGTTAAACTCAACAAGGGTCACCAATGCTGACTTCAAAAGAAGCTCGAAGCTCAGTAACCTGGAAGTCAGTCAGGTAAGCACAAGCTCTCGTCCCTTCCCTGCAGAAATCTGTTTTATGAATAGAACACTTCTCACTGATCACCATTGATGTCACAGAGGGAGCCCCTGACCTGTCCTGCTCGCCCTGCATCCTTCACACCAAGCACTCACCATGAACAGTATATCGCCGCAACTCTCAACAACTTGGACACCTTGCGGAGCTATGGCTCTGCCGGAGATGAACTGGAAAATGTGCCTCCTGATTATCTACGTAATCTCAACCGTCAATCACCTCTTAATGTTGTTGGTGTTCCCAATGCACAACTTCCCCTGAGTGATATGAGTAAATTAAACAATGGTAGGTTGAAAACTGTTTTAAATTAAAGTATAGTGAAAACTAATTGTTGTTAATTTTTTATTGATTTTATTTTTTTTATTTTTGTGTTTTCAGGGGGAAAAGCTGCTGATGACTGCTGCCGTTCTCCTGGATACCATTGGGATATTTCAGATTGGTCACGATCAAGCCAACCTCCACTACCTAACATTACTGAAGTTCCAGGGAGTGAAGTTCCTGACTCCAGTAGTTTTCATAGTGATGAAAGTAATGAAGGAAGACCTATCATGAATCTCAGCTTGCCTACAGGTTGGTTGGAAATACATTCTACATTTTCCATGTGAGCTCCTCAGAAACTAATCATTAATTTTTATATTTGCTTTAACAATTTTCAGTTGGAGAAAGTATTAATGGTATTCGTGACATGGAAACCTTAAATGAAGAGGAGTCTGTGGATGAAGCAGAAGTTGATGCCCACAGCTATTTGCTCCATCCAAACCACTACTTACCAAATAACCCACTCCCTGAGTCAGATGATGAAGATGTTGTACCATACGGGTTCCACAGTCAGCATCATGCGCGGAGATCTTTATTAAGAAGCCAGAGTGACCTGTCAACAAATTTATGTGACATTGATGATTCCGAAATTGAATGCTCTGACATCCATCACCCATGGGGTAAAGTCACTCAGACATCTGTATGACACCAACGATGCTGGGAGCTTCCCAGCACATTCGCACATTGTTATGACATGGCTGTGGCAGTGTGCTAACTCTTCCTTTTTTTTTTTAAGATCAAATATTTAAAACTCACTCTTAGTTGTTGTTTTTTTTTTTAATACTTTTAACTGTTGTGCCATTTAGCTTCAAGAAGCCCTTCTGCAAGATGGAAATATTTGATCTACCAAAACCATTGTAGCTTTTGTACACTTAGCTTTAGTGTCGTTGCCTTACAGTTTGGTTTTTTTTTGTTTTTTTTTTTAAATTTTTTTTTTTTATTATTATTGTGCAAGATTGTTTTGGGGCCACTTTAATTGAGAAGATACTTGTTATCTATCTGAACGACTGGGCTACTTACACCTAAAATTCGTTGAGGTCAATGTAAACTGGTTCACCAGTTAAAACTTCTGATTCTGTTATTTTGCAGTATTGGTTTTGAAGACTGCATCTACCCTAATCTATGACCAAAATCATAATTTATTTTTCTTCTCAGTAGCATCTGTTTGTTTTGATTTAAAGTAAACTAATGCAGTTGTTGCAGATGTTAAATGAGATCCCCCTCCATTAGTTTAAGAGAATTGATCTCATTCATTGCACGAATTTCAAGCTGATTGTAAGAAAACTTAGGCTTGGGGTAGTTCTTATGGCATGATGTAGTAGTGGATGGAATCTATAGTGAAGACTGACTTAAAGGCATAAACAGTTTTGAAATGTTTGTCACACATCTGAGTGTGATGAAATTTCTCTTGTCTTTTTATTTTTGAACATGAACGACTGATTTATGAGAAGTTATACATTTCCTTTCACGTGTAACTTATTAATTTGATGGCCTACTTCTTATGAGGTCTAAGATTTGGAGTTTGTTGTGAAGATGTTACCTATCAAGATCCCATAATTTTATGATGTGGACTCAGTATTTTTTCCTGCCAGTTTGTATATCCTACAAATTATCTCCCATTCTCAAAAGAGAATTATGGAATTTTTAGGTTTTCTTTTAATGCAGTATCTATTTTAAATATGTTGACTTTACATAAGAATGATTTTCCCGTTTTATTGTTAGCACAGTAACCTATTTGGCAGCGTATTTAAAAGCTATGAATATGACTTGTGATATATCTTATGAATGCTTGTACAAAATTCAGTGTCATCCAATTAGTGGAAAATGCAGAAGCAGCCCACTTTTTTTTCCTATTCCTTTGCAGCTACTGATTATTTATTGACTGAATTAGCAGCTTTAACATTCTGTGCCAATGTTTTTGTCCCATATGTGTTCATATTTCATTTATCAGAGACAATATAGATTTGTAGGGACTTCGATTGATTTCCACTCTACTCTTTAAAAAAAAAAAAAAAAACTATGTTACAGCACAAACAAATCAGGCAACTCCATTTTAAGAAATGAGAACTCCTTACTTTTTAACCTTGTTTTAATCTTTCTTTACCAGGATGCCGAGTATTTTTAAAACATTCATGTTTTAGGAACCATATCAGACCAACTTCAAATTTCTATGATGCTAACATTGATCTTAAAAGAGTATCTGTGATATTTTCTAGGTGTATGACCTTTTTATTTGGTGCATTGTCTCCTCTTACTTTTTCCCCTTTTCATTCCTTAAAAGGGATGAGACACTTATTTTCTTGTTATAACAAATGGTCATGAAAGAAAATGCAAATTCATTACCAATTGCTTTGATTAGAGAGTTCTTAAATTGAGTGCTCTTAGAAAAAGTCAGGGTTATAGCAGATAATGACCAGTGTGATATTACTCTCTTGCTAGCAAAGTAAGATGCTGGAGTTAGTTTTAATAAAACTGTCAATACATAGATACCCTCAATGTGCATTGATAGATGTATACTTAGAAAAACATAGGGTCTATGGAAATTGTACATATCTTGTAAATAAATAAACTATGTTTGTAAAAGAAAATGATCTCTTTTTTACCAAGGTGTCACTTTTCCCTGAAGTTACTAGTAGAAAAAACAATGACTAACTGGGAAATATTTAATACAATTTTAACACACCCAAATGCCATTCACATGAAGTCATCAGAGTCACTGCCTCCATCCAAGTTGGTCTTCATATTTTCAGATTTCATAAGGGTAGTGTAACTCCTGAAAAAAAATTTATGTAAGATGTTGCGCATTGGAGTTCCTTAGAAAAAAAAGCTGAGACATAAGTACACTTGTAAATATCTACCTAGTCTCTGCTTCCTCCTTACGCCTTCTTTCCTCTTCTTTCTGCTTGGCCAATTCTTCCCTTTGTTGTCTTTTCTTCCCTTCTTTCTCGTTCCTGTCTCGCTCTTCACGTTGGTGTCGTAGGTCTGGCTGTGGGTCCACCTCACGAGTTTTTTCCAGTCTTTTCACTATAAGATTATTTTTGGAGATTTTCAGCTTATGAACCTAGAAACAACACAAACTTACTAGTTAAATTCACAAAAAATAAGACAATTAATGTTGTAAAATGCAAATGATTTACCTCTTTATCATTATGGAACCCAACTTGGCCAACGTCCATCTCTGGGGTTTTTCTCAGGTTACTCCACATTGTATAAACTACATCTACTTCATTCATTTTGCATCCAGAAATGCTGTTTGCCTTCACCAGCTGGCCAGCATCCTCTAATACAGCCGGAGGAATTTCTTTGATAGTTTGACCCTGAAAAAAAAAATACGGAATTATCATTTTGGTAACTGAGCCTCAGTTTCAAATTAAATAATTCTTCGTTCTATTCAACAAAGAACGATTACATACAGGAGCTAGACGAAGGTACACATGCGCAGATGAGAGTTGATCCACATGGAACCATACATCTTCAGGCCAGCCCCATTTAATAAGGTCTTCATCTAAAACAGTTCAAATACACATCAAATATGTGAATTTACAATCAAAATGAAGTGTCATGGAGTGCCATAAAGCGAAATAATCAACATGAGAATGAATCCACCACTTGGTGTATGTTGTGATAGGTTACTTACTTTCATATTTATCGTTTCCCATGAACAGAGTGATGGGTGGATTCTCGACTGCAATTGAAAATTGGCACATTGATCCAAGGGAACATTGCATTCTTACAAATAATATGTCCTCAAAACAACGTCAAGAGGTTAGGTTCATCTACAGTTATAAACAAACGGAATTTAACGAAAACTCACCATCACTTTTGAAGTAGACCACCATGATTAACAATTTTGTGTTGATCAGACTGTTTTGAACGGCCTTAAGGCAGAACTATAAATGAAATGTCTCAAGTCAAAAACGCATGGGCAACTGGTTACGGTTTGAATGGTTGGTGGCGGTGCCCCTTGCAGTTTAATATTTTTTTGTTGGCAGCATGAGCTATACTATGAAAAATATTGCAAGTAGTCAGCTGTCAACTGTTGAGTGTTTTGTTGTGAAGTCGTTGTCTGCTAGACTAGCTCATGTCATAAGCCCAGCGCCATGGACAAAAACAAACGGACATGACCTTCGATCTGTGATTCACTGCTACCGTCCTCAGTCATCGCCCTTGCCATAGATTCTGTCATTTCGTTGTGGAGTCGCATTGATTGGTGCGAACACTGGGTGACACTCAGGTGGGCGGGAGCTAGCTGACAGATATTGGCTTGTTAATTCATGTTACTCATTCATCTGCATTCCTAATGCGTGATATGTTGAAACTGTCATTGATTTCCAGTGGCTTCGATCCGGCTTGCTCGGCGTGGTGTTATCTGTCAGGAGGCTAACCAGGCCAACACCTAGGAGGCCTGCACCTAGGGCGGAGCAGTACCTGTTAAGTAGAATAGCAGTGTGACCTGGTGTGACCCAGCCATGTCTGAGTGGTGGGATGGTCTGGAGAAGCTGGCTCCGGGCACGGGAGGCCTCATCCGGAACATCCTCAGTCCGGAGTCGATCCCGAACAAAGTGCTGGAGGTGAAGCTGGATCGTTACACTAAACGAGTGGTTCAGCGAAGGGAAGAGAACCTTGTACTCTATGGCCCTGCTGAGAAAAAGTATGAGGTTGTTCTGGCTCCGGTTTTAGAGTCGGCCAGCAAAGGATTCAGGTTTGTGCTGGCTCTAGCAATGTTAAATAAAGTTTTATACCAAATTCCAACTGACGTCTTGACCTTTTTCTCCCCATCGCAGCTTGTATCGTGTAGAAAGTACTGACAATGCTGAAAAGAGATTTGATCAGTTGAAAGACAAACTTCCTGTGATATTTGGTGTGTCGAAAGAGGTATGGTTTTTCATAGCATCTTTTTCAAGTCATGGAGTATTGTGCGTTTTAAACCATTATTATTATTCTAGGAATGTAATGTGACTATGATTCAAAAAGTTTGTGATGGACTTGAAAACAACCCGGGATGGAATATTGCTCATCTGGCTGCCCACTGTGATTTGATATCAGCTTTAAATTCAGACGCTGTTGCTGAGTAAGTCCTTAAAATTCACACAAAAATATTTTATTTCCTGTGTTTGGCATTCTCATAATAATTATGTTGATACAGGTTCCTTGATAAGGCTGATCCTAATACAGGAATGACACCACTCCTAGTTGCTATCCAGGCACAAAATGTTCTGGCCATTAAAACCCTCTTGGGAAAGAAAATTTCTCTTGACTGTGTAGATAATGAAGCTAACTCAGTGCTGCATTATGCTGCCAGCACTAGCAAAGAAATTGTCACTGTGAGTATTTAATAAGTGTTTCAAACTCAAACCTGTAATTTTTTAATTTTTTCACTCATTAATTCCCGTCTTGCAGCTTTTGACGGATGTACATTTGAAGTGTCTTAATGACCACAACGCCAAGGGACATACTCCTCTTCACATGGCATGCCTCGCTGACAAACCAGAATGTGTGAAGGCTCTCATGGTGGCAGGGGCAGACTGTAACATTTCCGCTGCAACAGAAAACTTTTCTGAGAACGATACAGCACCCAAGGAACCAGGAATTGTAGGAAATTTAGTACAAGAGTTTTCAAGCAAACTCCATGCACAAGATATGAAATTTGGGGGTACTCCCTTGCATTGGTCATGTTCTCGTGAAGTTGTAGAGTCACTCCTGGAAAAAAAGTGCCATATTAATGCACTTAATTTTGATGGAAGATCTGCCTTACATTTGATGGTTGGTAAAACATATTTTTTTCTGTGTCCCATTTTTCTTAACTGATTTTCTGCACAACATTCAGATATTCCTATGTAAAAACAACTCTAACCAAAGGTTGTCACTTTCTACCAGGTGGAAAATGAAATTTATATTTGTTCCACATGAATTCTTGATAAATATTGAAAAGGTTAATCTTTTTGTTGTTTTTTAATATCTATTTGTGTGTATTTTTTCATAAGTACTGTATTGGTACGAATGTAGATTGCTTTATAAAAACAATGATTTAAAAAAACTTAAAGCTGAGTGCCTTATTTGGTAATGCTTGCTTAGAAATAGTGATTTATTTTTTGTAATTTAGTTAATGGTTCCACCTTAGACAGTATTATTGATTGTTCTTGTTCTTGTGTTGATTGCAATGTAATTATCCTCACCACATCACTCTACTTTATTTAAAAGTTTCTATTTCAATTTGCTCAGGTAATGCGAAAACGTCTTGATTGTATCATGGCACTTCTCTCCAATGGAGCTGACCTTAATATTGGAGATTGCGACGGGAACACCCCTTTACACTTTGCTGTTACTAATCGAAACTTAATTGCTGTCCAAGCCTTAATCGTTTTTGGAGCTTCTTTGAATTATAAGTAATATGGCATGACATATTGAAAGGTATTCACATTTTTATGGAATGTACTGCATACTCATTCTTATGGCATTTTTCAGGAATAATAATGGCGCTACTGCCAGACATTTAGCAACAAAGGATACATCGTCTGATGGCAACAAGATTCTGTACCTCCTTCATTCGGTCGGGGCTGAACGGTGCAGCCAAGGTATGAGGGAATGTACCTCAGGATGTTCATTCACCGGAAAGTTCAATGGAACTGCCCCTCCCTCTCCATACACCATCTACGCCAGAGAAGCATTAGACCAAATCTTGGCCACAAATGCCATGGATATTGCTTCTCATAGAAATGGAGATAAAAGGTGAGACGACAAAGATTTGATGCCTATGAAGTTCACTGTTCATTCACTTTGTCTTTTGTGTTGCAGTTCCCGAATTCGATCTCATGCTTTGTGTCTTGATGGAGGAGGAATCAAAGGTGTTGTCCTGGTAATCATGCTGCGAGAAATTGAACAGGCTGTTGGCAAACCTATTATCAAGTGTTTTGACTGGGTTTCTGGGACCTCTACCGGAGGTATTCTTGCATTAGCATTGGCTGTTGGTCAGTATATATGAAGGTCTCTCAGATTTGCCACATGTAATGAATTTAGAACACTATATTTACTTTTCCTTTTTTTGTGTAGGGAAATCTCTACAAGATTGCCTCTGTTTGTATTTTAAGATGAAAGATTCTGCTTTCCTTGGTACCAGACCTTATCCCAATGAGCCTTTAGAGAAAATTTTGAAAGAATGTTTTGGTGCCGACACTGTCATGTCAGAAATCACACACCCAAAGTATGTCTCACTCTGAGCTTACTCCATGCTTCAATTACATGTTCATGATCACTTATGCATCTGTTAATTTTAGACTTATGATTACTGGGCTATTGGCTGATCGCAAACCGGTTGACCTACATTTATTCCGTAATTATGAGTCTCCTCTTCAAATTCTTGGAAAAGATGAATATTCTCATGGTAAATTTAAAAAGCCAGTTTCACACCATGAGCAGTTTTTATGGGAAGCTGCACGTGCATCTGGAGCTGCACCAACCTACTTTGGGTATGTGGCTTTATCATGTACCACAAGAGAGTCTCAATACTGTATATAATACATCCCTTTGTCATAATTTATTTTTTCCCATACAGAGCTCATGGATTTTTCTTGGATGGTGGTCTGATAGCCAATAATCCTTCCTTGGACTGTTTGACTGAGATTCATGAATACAATATGGCCTTAAAAGCAGCTGGAAGAGAATCTGAATTGGCCCCTATCACTGCTTTGGTTTCTATTGGGACTGGTAACATTCCCATTACTGAGGTAGATGTTGCACTAAGCTGTTGAAGTAATGTTTGTTTTATTTAATAATTTGTGAGTTTAATATATGGTTGTTATTAGCTTCAAGACATTGATGTTGGCCGTCCGGGTAGCTTGTGGAATGCCACCAAGCTTGTCTCTGGAGTCTCCAATCTTATAACTCTGATCATTGACCAGGTAAAAAACCAACAATTCAATTTAGCTTGTCTTTCTGTCTTTAAAACAATGCAGAAAATATGTTTTTGTATGCTCCTCTATACATTGCAGGCTACTCAAAGCTCAGGTCGAGTAGTAGACAGAGCAAGGTCATGGTGTTCATCGCTTGGAGTCCCATTCTACCGTTTCACTCCTCAACTATCAGAAGATATAAACATGGATGAAAGAAGTGATGAGAAGCTTGTCAACATGGCGTGGGAGTGCCAAGCCTACATGCACAGCCAGCGCACCATGGTGAATGAGCTGGCTGATATATTAAGAGGATAGACAATAAGCTGTGGCAAACATTGAATGTGATTGATGAGACACAACTTTTTGCCATTTAGGCCATAAAGGTGATTTTTCACTTTTATCCTTAATGTCTTTTTGGTATTTGAAATTGTTATGTAAATTGTTTTTAGATGTCTATCTTGAATTTGTTAAGTACATTTGTAATGAACTGAATAATGAAATATTCTGACGCTGCATTAGAACTACCGTATTTCCACGATTATAACGCGCACCCCAATTTTGAGGCCAAAAAATTGTGAAAAATCGTTAGTAAATCACACATGATTATAACGCGCACCCTACTTTTTCGGCCTCAAAAATCGGAAAAAAAAGTGCGCGTTATAATCGCGGAAACACGGGAACTATTTATTATCACATTTCTGGTGACACTAGTGTGGTCTACCTTCACAGCGCGATGCTCTGAACAAGTGCAGTGCAAATTGAGAAGAAAATACTGGCTAGAAACGGGAAGCCCTCAACGGCTCCCCCCTCCCCCCCCCCCCTTAATTCGGTTTTCCCACTCCCGCTGAGCGTAACCACGGCCATGGATCTTGAGGAAAGAGGGTGAAAAAAACGGGGTGTAGTCATTGTGCTAAATATGCTAGGTAAAGATCAAGAGGGTGCTTGTATTTCAATTACAGTTACAATTTTCATAGCCAATAATCAAAATCAAAATACAACTGATGGCAAATAAAATAAATTTTCACATGAACTGCATAACACCATATATTTCATCCTCCCTTACAAATCTGAAACAATACTGTTGACAGAAGTAGATTAAACTGAAATTAGCTAACAAGTCACAATAATACTGATCAAAAGAAGCAAAATAAAAAGGTTTTGAACCCGCAAAGCAAAAGAAAGAATTTACTGTCCAACGTTGGTTCACATAATGTACAGGTAGAATTAATTAACAGTACAGCAATGGCGAAGATAGTGTGAATTATATTCAGTCCACTCCTTCCAATCACAGATATCAATAAAGAATTATTGAATGTAACAACTTTCTCAGAATTAAACTAGGTCTTTGGTTAAAGCCCCAAAAATTTACAAAGCACAAAAAGGTAAAGAATCTTGTTTGCTGGGATACAGCTTTGCGTGTATTCAACATGACAAGTGAATTTAATAATAAGGATCACATTGCTTTTTCTTGGAGGTCCAAGCACTTAAGCACTAGAGAAAAAAGGCCAAGAACGCACAAACATCTTTTGAATATGTTAAACTTGTTTGAAACATACAGTACGGCTAGTGACAGGCAAGGACGACATTCCCAACATAACTTCTTGATTCTGCGATGTCTTTTTAAATACATAAACCTAATGCACAACACAGCAAAATGGATTAGGAAATCGAGGATTATCTTAAACTAAACTGATAATTCTTAAGCAAATTTAAATTAAAGTATGGGTTTCAATGTTTTCAAGGACACAGCCTTTAACAGATGATAGCTTTAAGCAGCGAGTTGCATGCTGTGTGTCAAGAATAAATAGACCTGACATCTACATCTACAGTATCGACATTTCCAAAAATGTTTTAAATGAACCTTTCCTCAAATAAATAAATAAAAAAGGATTTATGTCAAAGAGAAATATTCTCAAGCATTTACTTAGTACATAAGTTCCTTGTCTGAGAGATCTCCAATGGGAACATGTTCTTCAACTTCTTTTGGCCAAGGATATGTTGCTGGCAGTGGTGAGTCATAATAGTAGTCATACTGAGTTGACCTGATGAACGCCTCCATATCTTTCGGTTCTGGATACAAAGACGCCAACCCTAAAAAGGAAATTTTGGATTAAAATAATTAAATTTGGACAATTTTACTTCAGTTTGAATCACAAGAGTCAAAACCAAGTAACCTTTCTTGTAGGCGTAGTTGGCTACTTTGGTAGCGATCCTGACAGACACCTCTCTGATATCACCTAAAGGAGGGTAGAGGCTTCCCCTATCCAGGTCTGCTTGGGCCACTGAGTCTGCTAAGACCTGGGTAAAATTTATAGTTGTCAATCAAAAAGTTCATTATGCTTGATTTGACAAAATAAATTAAGTTATTATACCAACCTGGCTTGATATAAGGAATATGTCATCCGGAATGTGGTGCATTCCAGTCGCAATTACACCCAAAGCAACGCCAGGGAATATATACGCATTGTTTCCTTGACCAGGAGTGAAGGTTTTACCACCATATTCAACAGGAGGGAAGGGAGAACCACTTGAAAATATACAACGGCCCTCAGTGTTTTGATAAGCCTGCTCAGCTGTACACTCAGCTTTGCTAGTTGGGTTACTCAAAGCAAATATGATGGGACGCTCATTGAAAGCTCCCATTTGCTTCAGTACTTCAGGCGTAAATGCACCAGCACAGGCCGAAGCACCTGACATCATCAACAAAAGAGAGTTTATCATACAGTGCTATCTGCCACATATTGTCAAAAGAACAAATCAGGAAAATGAAAAAGCTTACCAATAAGAACACTGGGCTTTACCTCATTGACAATGTCAATGAAACTATGAGTTGGTTTGTGATCCTTTGCATAGTTTACCTTGTGACCTAAAAGAAAGAGTTTTATGATACTAAAGTAAACTGAGACACCAAAGCAAACAAATAAACAATAAATAATGAATAATAAAATAAGCTACCTTCAAGATGCCCCTCAGGTCTGTCTTTGGCTAGAAGGCCATCAATATCAACCATCCAGATTTTGTCCCTAGCCTCCTGCTCTGAACACCCTTCTGCCATCATGCCCTTCACAGTGAGGTCAGCAATACCAATAGCTGCCTAAAATTAAGATTCAACCATTATTTTATATTTACTCTTATCAAGTTTTTCATACCCCTGACAACATGTGTAGTGTTTTACCTCTCCTGCTCCAAGGAAGACATACTTGTTGTCAGAGAGTTTTCTGTTGGTAATACGTTTAGATGCCATCAAACCAGCCACTGCTACACTGGCAGTACCTTGAATATCGTCATTGAAGGTGCAGTACTCATTACAGTACTTGTCCAAGAACCGGAAAGCATTGTGATTACCAAAATCTTCGAACTAGATATGTAGGAAAAGACGATGTTAGTTAGAGCACCAAAGCACATAAGCAACAAAAATACCGAGTGTTTGTTACCTGAATAAGCGTGTTTTGGGAGTATCTCTTCACAACAGCTTTCATGAATTCATCAATAAACTCATCGTACACTTCACCCGTAACACGTTCTTGCCTAAGCCCAATATACAAAGCATCCTTCAGAAGTGTCTGAAATACAATAAAACAGATGACAAAAATAAAAAGATACCAGAACATGTGAAAACTTGACTTGCTTGAAAACTGGAAACTTGAGCTCTTTTCATAAAGCAAATTTTCAGCAGCCATTACAATTTTATTATTTAACCCTAAGCCTACAATCATTCCTCAAAAGCAAAAACTAAAATGCAAACATTTTCATATAAACAAGCCAAAACTCATGGCAGCTATAAGAGAAGTCTCTGCAAAACAGAAAGAGAAACATCAAAATTTTCTATGATTGAATGTGGCTCGGTCAGTCTTTTGATCAGTTACTTTGATCATAATGAGAAATCCTGAAAATGCGCCATCAAGCAAGCAGAGAGACCCATCATTGTAAATCAATAGCATTCATAGCATGCAAGAAATCGTTTTGGACTACGGAAACAAAATGAGAGTGTCATTAAGAGTGCCACCCTCTTCATTCCAAGAAATAGAATGAAATTGTACCTCAGCAGTCAGGTCAAAATCATGCAAGCTGTGAAAGGCACCAGAATAATAATAACGTTTTAAAAAAAAACGAAAAGTGAAAGAAACTAGATACAAAAAATAAAGTTGACTTGAGACGGCTTGCCCACCTGGTTGTTGGTGCCCACATCGAGAGTTATGGGAAGGCACTGGTGAGGCTTGATACCGGCCAAGGCTGTGTACAGGGCCAACTTGCCGACAGGGATGCCCATCCCACATGCACCCAAGTCACCTAGACCCAGAATCCTCTCGCCGTCTGTCACCACGATCGCGCGGACGTCGGGCTCGGGCCTAAACAGCACCAACAAGCACCCGTCACCAGCCGCCGCCTCACATGTCAAGTATCTCTGCCCCTCTGAAGCTGACAAAATCCCATAAAGTCACTTGACATTTGTTCTCTTCGCACATGCTTTTAACATTTTTTAAATTTACTTTTTATAAACGTCGAAAAAAATTGAATACATGAAAGAAAACAAATTTAACGATAGTAAAGGAAATTTTCATCCTTCTTCTGGCAGATGGATGACGGATTAATCCAGCCATTACCACAACACAAGTAGCCAACAAGATACAAATAAGCTTTTCCATTCAAAGTTAATGAATAAAAGCGTTACAGATATCAGAACAAAAAGAACTGTATGAGAATAATTTTGGGGAATTATTAGAGACTACCAAAAGTAACATGCAGCATAATACGCAAACTTGGAATGAACTGAAACCATCCATGGTTCCATAGAGCAGCTTTAAATCTAGGCTGACCCAATAAAAATTGAATTCTTCTAAAAAGAAAATAGAGCAGCAACAAACTTCTTGAAGTGCAAAGATGGCATGCTTGCATGTTAGTCCTTGAATTGCATTGAGACATGATTGGGAGCAGAAAGCCCAATTGGTGTTATTTTGGTTAAAACATGACTCTTCCAGGTATGCACAACATTTTTTGAGAAGCAGTCTTTCATGCAATTCCTGGGTATCCACAACTCTGGAAGTATTGGACTGATCAAGTTCATCATTCACAATATTTAGGATTAAGAAGTAAACATTGCAAATGTCCAAGATGAAGTGCAAGTACACGACTCGAGCCCTTGTAAAGACCAAACAAAATTCCTTATGTAGAAATTACAAACCTCTGTCAACTGAAACTTCCACACCCTCGCAATGAGCACTTAGTTTTTGCCCTAGAACTTTTAAATCTGAGAGTTGTGCAGGACTGGTCTACGGACATAAGTGCAGTCCTTCAGTATTACTGTCAAAGCAAGATAGCTACAGAATTAGCTTTTTTGAAAAAATCTTTCTCTAAAACTATTAGGCTTTGAAGCAAGGTGTGAATTTATTTCTACAACCACAAACAGTGTGTGTTTGCAGTCTTGAGATAAGCACTGCAAGACACTGATGAGATAAAACTAAAGGCACTTTATTTATTAAAGTTTCATTCAACAGTAACTGTTAAGTAAATTATTTACGAAATGGACTATTGTCTATCTCCATGAGTACAAAGAAATGTCGATTCGGATTAATTAAAGCATGTCATAATGACATTTTGTTCAAATAAGGTCTTTCTATTTGATACCCACCAGTTCTTCAGGACATCATAAATATGACCCTTGTCATGGATTGTAACAAACAGTCCTCTGGGCCGACGATAAATGAGACCGTACTTTTGGCAAGCAAGTCCCACAGTCGGTGTGTAGACAATAGGCATCAGAGCTTCAACATTCTCCGATAGTAAGCGGAAGAAGAGTCTTTCGTTTCGATCCTGAGAAAGTAGAGAGAATATTTTACTGTCTTCATGAACAACCAAACAAATTTCAAACAAGTTAATAACCATTTAAGTTATTAGAAAAAGATTTAAGATATATGTAACCTGGAGTTCAGCAAGGTACAGGAACTTGTTGATGGCATCATTGTACCGGCACACCGACTTCCAACACAAGCTCAATTGAACTTCCATACTTCTAAACTTTGGTGGCATTAAACCATGGATTCCCAGGGCTTGTCTCTCTTCTAAAGTGAAGCCAAGGCCCTACAAAAAAAAATCAATAAGACACATTAACAACCTTAGACTTCCACCTCATTGATACCTGTTGCAAAATATTTTTTTTATTGAGACACACAGTGGACATGTTGCTTTTGCTTTTTATCACACCTTATTCATGCGGGGATGATGGAGGTGGTCTAGACCTGAGAGGGATGCCGGTCCCATGCCGATGGGGGAGTACACAATGCAAGAGGTGGACAAACCTCTCCAAGGGTTTGGGGTAGGAGTGGTTGGGGAGGGCAAGGATAAACGCAGGAGCAGGAAACACAGGAAATGCCTGCACTGCACAGGACTGACAGTAGCAACAGCATGTGTGTTATGTGCAGAACATGTTTGCAAATGTTGCAGTAGGGATGCTATTTTATAGGAACAAGAAGATCTTACCTTGTTGAGGCGGGGATCTCTCAAGTGGTCAATACCCTGAACCATGGAGGGGCAGATGATGTCACCAGTCACCTCATGATAGCACCGTCTAGGAGGGTTCGAGACCTGGAGGTGGCTGGAAGGATCACCACAGACAACTCTACAGAGTGCTTGCAGTGCTCCGTTTCTGCTGCCATGGCTGCTTGACCTGTAATCAGTTTAAATGAAATAAATAGAAAGAAAATAAAAATCTAATCCAGTTATTCAAAACCAGACAGAGCCAGTAAGGGAAACGAAACAAACAAAGGCTGTCAAAGGCGAGCGCTTTTAGCTTTTGAGCCTGGCTGTACAGGGTACACTGTCAGTTCCATTAGTGGACAAGTGACAGTATCCAAACTGCTCTGCAAGCACTTCCAGGTGGCCATGTAGAAGCAGACTCGACAAGGAGGATCGTCGAGGGGGAACAACACTCACAGCGCAGCCCTCGGCACGATTGACGACAGCATGTTGAGGTTATGGCTACCCCTGGGCAGACCTGGGACCTCTTGAAGTGCGCGGAGGGCGATGTCCCCTGGCCGCTGCCGCTACACTGCGGCACAGAAAACAGGTAAGGGCTCGCGAATCCCACCCAACACGAGGCGGGCCGCGGCGGGATTAAACCGATCACGGCAGCGCTAAGTAAACTAACCCGAATCGGGCGCACACACACGTACACTCACACCACCGCTCGCGTCGTCTGCTAGGGACTCGGTCGTTCGCGGACTCTCGTTGCCCAACCCAACCGCTGGGGGTGGGGGAGGGGTGGGTGGTGTGGTGGAGGAGGTAGTGGGTGGGAGGTGGGGCTGGCGGTGGGAAGTGGAGGGCCGGTTGGGGCCGGTGGTGGGCTTGATTATTAGGTGCTCGATCGGAGGTGAAAGGAGAACTGACTCAAGGAAATTGAATGATGCCAACAGTTAAGTCAGCAGAATGCCATCCCGCCATAAACGCTGGGCGCAGCAGCGGAACGCAGACTGCAACTCTGCAATGGCACGAGGACAGTCCAATCCAAGGGACAGTCACGCACAGCCAAGCCCATGCGGCGTGCTTGGAGATAGACCGAAATGGACATACAGGGCAAAAATAAGCCCTGCCTTTATTTTTAAATCCTTTCTCACTAACTAATCTCGTACGGTGGACGGCCTGCAATCTAATCTACGAATCGATCTGCGACCACACTGCATCACAGAGCTGCCATGTGTAGCCTGCGTGGCCACTCGAAAGCATGCACTTCCCTCCGTCATCACAATGTTGGCCACTTTAATTGGTTAGTTCCGTGCTTTAATCATTCGCACGCCCGGCAGCAGACAATTGCTGCCAAAATGTTACCGGCCCGCAGAAAAATACATCTCAAAATATTTAAAACCGACATCTTGTGTTATTGAATGTGCTCCTGGGTCCTTCAGCGACCGGTACAATACCGCGGTGTTTTCAGGGGATATAATAGCTTGCGCGGGAACTCTGCCAAGGACCGACCCTTCTTCATGTTGGTGCAGTCGGTGGGTATTTATGCCCACGGTGTACGGCGTGGTACAGTCAACTGCGTCTGCGACGGGGTCTTGGTCTCGCGACTCTTGTTGTGAGTCGTCCCTCTGCCTCGCCGTGGTTCTCGTATCGCCCGGCACCGAATTGTGTTTTTGCGGGTTTTTGCAGCCGAATGTACAGTGCCGGCTGATCTTCAAGGCGGCGGGCGGTAGGGCCACGGTGACCAGGTTCCACGCGCACGCCGCGCACCGACGTGGTACGTGTCCTTGGCGTCCGAGCGTCCTCGTGGCGCGTGTCCAATGGGTGGTCTACCCGCAAGGCGCTTGGCCCCTCTGTCGCCCAGGATGCTGGGGCACGGCGGGCACGCCAGGCCAGGTCATGGCCGCGGCCGTGGTAGGGGAATCGACGCGGCGCTGCGGTAGGCAGGGCGCGCGGCGCCAGCAACCACCCCCTCGCGAGGTCAACACACTACCGGCCGGCGGAGAGACCCCCTGCCGACAGGGACCGCTACCCCGCCCGCAGCCAGGCTCTGTGCGCGCCTGCCCCACACGCTGAACGCGAGGCCGCGAAGCAAAGCTGTATGCGCCCATCCAACGATTCCCGAGTGGCAAACAAAAAGAAACCGGCCATAGTTCAAAGAGCCTCTGTTTATTTTTAAGTGCTCCGTCATACTAGCCGTCCCCGAACCACAGCGCAAAGCAAGCAACTCCCAGGTAAGTACAGTAGGCGCGATGCGTGGTCGCCAAGGCCGAGGAAGACCACGACCGCGGCAACACGCGGCGAGGTCCTTAATCCGACGAGTTGCTATCTCTCTCTTTCGCGGCCGTGGGGGACGCCGGGACGCCCAACGAGTGCGGCGGTCGCGCTAGTGCGCTAGTGCTACAGCACCGCGCCCTAGCGGCAGCCATCGGCAGCCATCGGCAGCGACCTCGCGGAGACGCAGAAGCGGCTAGAATGGGCGGGAACGGTCGCAGTGGGCAGTGGGCATCGCTCAGCAGCGGACCGACCGGACCCACCGCACTCACACACGCCATGGGTGAGTCTCACCAGTCTCACCAGTCTCACCGCGGGGGCGGGGCCAGGCGGGGACCAGGCGGCGCCAGGGGTGGCCGGCCGGCACTGGCCAGGCACCAATCTGGAACCTGGATGATGTTTCGCAATGCGCAGTTCCAGTCCCGGCTCTCGAAGTCGTTCGGATAGGGAGGATCTTTCCATTCGGCCTGTACCGTACCCCGACTTGGTCTTTTCAACACGAGGCCTTGAGCGCTATCATCGTTTGTCCCGACGCGCGAAGACTGTGCGACAGTCTTACGATGTTCTCTCGGTCCCTTTTGCTCTGTGACCCGAGACCCACCGGAGTTTATTACGACTTGTGCGACCGGTTTCGTCATTGGTGTCTCTATCGTCGGAAAATCTGATCGCTCTCTGCCACTACAGGAGCCGCGGTGTTTGGAATTTTGGCGGGCCTGGCGGCGCTGGCGGCGGCGGGGCAGACCGAGCTGGCGTCGCCCGAAGCGCGCGTCGCGGCGGGCAGTTTGCGCGGGAAGTGGATGGCGTCCCGGCCGGCCGGCCGCGCCTTCGCCGCCTTCGAGGGCATTCCCTTCGCCAAGCCGCCCGTCGGCGAGCTGCGGTTCAAGGTGAGGAGGACGACGTGGACTTCTCTCCGCAGCGACCTTCCCTGCTGTCTCTCTCGCGCCCCCTGATGACTCACACCCCGTCATCTTGCACAGGCCCCCATGGCCAAGGAGCCCTGGAGCGGCGTGCTCGCCGCCGACAAGCCCGGCCCCATGTGCCCCCAGAGGCACTTCAGCAAGGCCGACGTCTTGGAGGGCAGCGAGGACTGCCTGTACCTCAACGTGTACCACCCCAAGGTGAGGGTGGAGGCCCATGCCGCAAGGCCAGCGACGACAGCACACACCAACACCTCCCTGTTCCAGCAGTCCTCGCCCAGGGTCCTACCCGTCATGGTGTTCGTGCACGGGGGCGGCTTCACCACCGGCTCCGGCTGCACCTACGGCCCCGACTACATCATGGACCGCGACGTCGTCTTCGTCACCTTCAACTACCGACTCGGCGCGCTCGGTCGGTAGACTACTGACACTAGACTAGACCAGTGCATGCATGAAGCGCGCTTCACGCTCCGAAACTGTGGCAGGCTTCCTGAGCACGGCTGACGACGCGGTGCCCGGCAACCAGGGCATGAAGGACATGGTGCTGGCGCTGCAGTGGGTGCGCGACAACATCCGCGCGTTCGGCGGCGACCCGGACTCCGTCACCGTCTTCGGGGAGAGTGCGGGAGCGGCCAGCGTGCACTACCTCGCGCTGTCTCCGCTCAGCAAAGGCAAGCGCAACGCGTTCCGTTAGGGACGGAGAGATCGACGACGACGCGCACTCCACTAACGGCTCGGTCTCGTCCAGGACTCTTCCACCGCGCCATCCAGATGAGCGGGTCCGCGCTGGCGCCCTGGGCGTTCTACGAGCCGCCGCGCGCACGCGCCAAGACGGACCAGCTGGCCGCGGCCCTGGGCTGTCCCACGCACTGCAGCAAGGCGCTGCGCGACTGCCTCGCCGCCAAGCCGGCCGAGGACATCGTCCGCGCCGACACCAAGCTCATGCAGTGGCTGTACCACCCCATGGTGCTCTTCCGGCCCACCGCCGAGCCCCGCGGCCCCGGCGCCTTCCTGGACAGGCACCCCGCCAAGGTGTACGCCGACGGCGGCGCCCACGACGTGCCCGTCATGACGGGCGTCACCACCCAAGAGGGCTGCATCGTCGCCGTGTGTAAGTACCCTGCGTCCTAGTCCTAGTCACAGAAAAACTGAGTAACTTTCTGAGTTGTGGTTACAGCCATCGCAGAGAACGAGACGGTGTTGGCGGACTTCGACCAGCGCTTCCCCGAGCGCGCCGCCCTCATATTCTTCACCGACCACCTGTCCCAGAGCCTCAACAGCCAGCAGTTCGGCCAGCTCCGCAAGGCCTACTTCGGCGACAGGGCCATCGGCAGCGACACGATTGACGAGCTGCTCGACGTGAGTACTCGCAGGCTGCGCGTGAAAGAGGCACGCAGAGTCTGACGCCTGATGCCCTCCGCAGCTGACGACCGACGGCTTCTTCTCGTATTCGTCGATGGAGTCCGTCAAACTGCACGCACGCGCCGCCAAGTCCCCGCTGTTCCTGTACGAGCTGGGCCACGTCAGCGACAGGAGCTTCGCGACGTTCTTCGGGGCCAGCAAGGCCTCGAAGCGGAAGTACGGTAAGCACGCCGAGGATGCCGACGTCGGGGCTCCAACCCGCGACGCCTTGACCGTCTCCTTCTCCTCCTGCAGGTGTCTGCCACGCCGACGACCTGCCGTACCTGTTCCCGGTCTCGCAGTTCATCCCCGAGCCCCCCTCCGAGTCCGACCTGGCCCTCTCGCGCACCCTGCTGGACTTGTTCACCACGTTCGCGTCGACAGGGTACGTAAGCGCAACCGCCAACCCCAGCCGGACTTCTTGAACCCGTTTTGACATGTTCCGGCCTTACAGGGCGCCCACCACGGACGGCTCCTGGCCCCCCGTCAAGGACCTCCAGGACAAGACGGAGTTCGCGCACCTCGGCGGCGCCGGCCCTGTGTCCGTGCGAAGAGGCTTCCACAACGACCGCCTGGCTCGATGGGCCAAACTCGCCGTCAACCCCGCCCTTGCACTCAGCAGCCCCGCCAGAGACGAGCTCTAAACTGCCGCTAACTATAATTTTGTAAAAAAAAAAGAAAGAAAAAAAAACCCTGTCCGCAAAATTTAAAAAAAAATTCCCCCAAAAAATTCAATGTCTTTAAAATACCTAAAAACCTGTCCTTGAGACAAATCCAAGAGACGTTTTGTGTCCATTTCGTATTGAAAAAGAACGAAACGAGTTGAGCGCAATGGAAAGGGTACCCGGAGGAGGGCTTTATTAATTAACCTTTGCACGACCACCTCCCTTCTTGCAGTGCAGGCCGTTCCGATTCCGAATCCCTTCGAACCCCGCAGTGCCCCACACAGTCACACAGGTGGCCCGGCGTGGATCAGAAAGGAATTACTCCTAAAGTCATCATCGCCCGGCCCGGCCCCCGGCAGTGCCCCGCCCGGACGCGCCGTCCCCCGCGGGGCCCACCCCTGGGGCCCAGCACTGGGGCCCAGCACTGGGGCCCCCGCGCCCCGCCGCGCCCTCTGCGGTGTCAAGTGGTACATTTCAATAAGGCCGGATCGGCCCTAGGCTCCCGCGGCGGCCAGTGCCGGGTAGGGAGGGCTAGACATTGTCCTGGATCGAGTTACCGCCTCCTGACCTACATTCCAGGATGCCAGGGCAGGGCGACGCACGCGCCCGCCGCACCCCTCTTCGGTTTCGGCCAGCTTGTCGCAGTCGTTGTTGGCGTCCAAAGAGTTGGCAAAAACGCACAGCGCCGCCAGCCCTCGCGGCAGACTCTGTGAGTCGGTCTGCTGGCGTGACGTGCCGCTGTCGTGTTGCCTCCCTCCCTCATCCTTGTCGTCTTCATCGTCCCGGCGCCAAAAGATTAGCCGATTCGAACCATTAATCAGCCCGTGCCGCCAGGTAGCGTAGCGTGGCGCGGCGGCTACCCCTTCCCGCTGCGCGCTGCTGCGGTAGGTCGCCGCGCCGCCGCCGCGCGCGCCCTCGCCCAGCGCGGCCGGAAGGCGGCTCCATTCGCCACACGACGCCCCTTTCGTCAGTGCAATTTCTCATCCCGCCTTGGCACGGCACGGCGGGCCCCGCCACCACGACGACAACAAGCTAATTTAATTTGTGTTTGTTTTTGAGGGGCCCGCCCGCGCGCGCGCCCCGCCCCAGAGAGGACGGGGGCCTCGGCTGCACCGCAGCCCTTTGTCTCTCCCTTCAGCTTCATTGCGTTGATGCGGTCCTCGGCGCCGTGCCCTGCCGTGTCACTCGAGTGCAGCGTGTGTGTGTGTGTTTTTGTGTTTGTGTGTGTGTGGCTACTGTGTGGTCCCAGGTGCCGAACCTGTTCGATTTTGTTGTCCTTCTCAACGCGGAAAACAATTCAAACATAATTACGAAAATTTTTGCAAGAGAAAGGTCATTAGGTGCAGGACCGAGTCGAGGGGTGGGAACCGCTGGCTTAGATCTTTATCGCTGCCGGGCATCCTTACCACTGTCTCCGCGCAATCCTGCAGGAACCACAGGCTCCCCGAAATAAATTTCCGGGGGCGGGAACAAGACCCACAGCCCAACGGGTACGGAGAGGGCGGCATTGAGATTATCGAACATCGGCATCGCCACTCAAGCCATCGACGACGTGTCGATAAAAATAAATAAATAAATAAAAACTTTAAAAAAGTAGAAAAGCAGAAAAACGATCGACAAACACCGGAAGCGGCGAGGCGTTGCGCGCAGTGCCGAGCCATTACACGACGGGCCTTATTGGGGTTGAAAGGGTCACGGGCTACCGTACCGCACGGCCAGTGCCCGGCAGGCCCGTGTGAAGGGCAGAAGGGCGGCAGGGAGTCGGGCGAGCGCTGAGATGGGAGGATATGGGAACCTGGGAAAGTCTGAGCGCGGCCCGGGCAGCCACCGTGAGAAGGGGTTTGGCTGCAGCGGTGGCGCCGAGGACCCCCGTGCGACCCCGGCCGAGACCGATGAACAGCCAACCAACACAACCGGGGTTTGCATTGAGAAGGGTTGCCTGCTAACGAAACCGCAGGGTCTGTAACAGTCCACTGTTTGGCGGACCCGCTCCAGCCTGCGAGGCCGCGTCGCCTAACCCTCAATTTCGGGCAGAGTGCAGAAAAACGCTGCCAACCGGCGCCGTCCGTCATCTGGAGAGCCGCACGTGCAGAAGAAGACGGCCGGCCGCGCCAACTCGCCACGCGGAGAGAATGGAGCAGATCGTGACCTAACCTCACCTAACCTCACCTGGGTCGGGGTCCTGGCGGTCGGGTCGCTAATCGCTTCAACCACTGTTTGCTTTTGGCGGCGCCACAGGTGCTGCAGGGGGCTCGGTAAAACAAATAATAGACCTACTTATCGATGAGCTCGTTGGGCCCGTCGGAGCCCCGCCCTGCTCGACTCATTACCCGCCTGAACACCTCGGGGTGCCGAAGTCCACACCACTGCAGGATGGGGGCGGGGCCAGCCGGAAGTACAGTACGCTCGCATCCTCGGTCGCAGTGCGCCACTATGTGGGGATTGCAAACGAGGGCGAGGAAAAACAGCCGCTGTGCCTTTTTGGTTTTGCATTGATATCTTCCTGAAGCGTACTTTTACTCCTTCCTTCACGCGTGGTGGTTGGAGTGGTCTCTACTCCCGCCAGCCTGTGGGAGTGTGTCTGTCTGTGTGTGCGTGTGAGCGTCGTCCTACGCCCTGGTTATCCTTTCCACACCGCCGTGCTGCCCCAATTTGCGCGCCACCTGATTGTGTGTTTAGCGATTCTGCCGACACTATTTTCGCAGAAATGAAAGGGAAGCGCCGTAAATTGCGCTCCGGCGTGTCTAGGAGGGCGTGGCGAGGCGTGGCGTGGCGCGGCGCAGCGCGGCGGACGATCGAAAGCCGAACGCCACTCGGTCGCACCTAATCGGTCGGTTACTTCCCCCGAAATTGCTCAATCGCCAGCCGGGCCGGGGCGCCATTAGGCAGCCAGTGTGTAAGGCATGCAAGAGAGTCGCCATCCCGGGAAACTCTAGCCTTTTCGCACAACACGACCCACGCGACGTGTAACTCTCTCGCACCCCTGCGCAACACCCCCGTGAGTGCGAGAGAGACAGGGCGACGGAAGCACGCGGTCCGGACCGAGTCACCCTGCTGGCGAAACCGGGCCTCATCGAGTGGAAACGGATTCAGTGTCCGCGGCGCCACCCCACGCGTCCCAACACACTTGGAAGTGTCGTGTTGTCGTGTTCTTCCAGCTGTTTTCATCACTATTTTGACCTACCTGTCATCGGGCGTTGTCTACGCCGTGTAAACGACGTCGATGTTGGCAGAAAATTGCGTTTAGGTTAGGTTACGTTTGTGAATCCCTGGATTTGGAGCTGCTCGGTGGAGCGTTGCGTTCTCATGGCCCTTGGAATGCAGAGGCCCGCTCCTCGCCGCCACGCCGATTCAGCGTCAATCACACTGCGAGGCTCTGAAAAGGCGGCAGCGATGCTTATAACGAGATAGGGGCGCTGCAGACAACGGCGGGGGCAGTACATAACTAACAGGCGTTACCGGATTCCTTTCACGGGGCGAGAAAATTGAAATTCATTTGGCCAGGGCGGTCGGGGTCGGGGGTTGGGCCGGCTACCTGGCTGACCGCAACCGCCCTCCTGACCGCCCCGCCCCGCCCCGCCCGACTGCAGGAGACTCGCCCCGGCGCCAATGCGGACCGCGCGGCCAAATCACCATCATTTGGGACGCGTGTGTACAAACGTCGTAAACGTGCAGGGCCGAGTAACTCAACAATGATCAGCCGTCGATGTCAATACACTATAGAGAGCCATCGGCGATTATTTTATTTACAGCCTGGGCTACACTGCCAAAATCACGTTGGATCTTCACACACAGTGCACGCTTTTGTCGTACTATTCTTACGCGAAACGCAACGCCGAAACCGGCCGGAAACGGCGAAATGACTCAAGGGGTGAATCCGGTGAATCCGGCCGGTTTCACGCCCTCCTCCCCGGAGGCGCGGTGGGTGGCTCAAGGCGGCGGTGGGAACAAATCAACGTGTGAAATTGCCTGGCAGCCGGTAAGGTCCCTGCGCCGCGATATGTGTGCCGGATCAAGGAAACGGCGGGAAATTGGTCTGGCGGGGCGCCGGGGGCGGACGGGGTCTCGTCGCAGAGGCGGCTCTTCTTCCGTTTACCGCTGCAGGCCGATGGCTGAAGAGAGCGAGAGAGCCGAGCTGGTGACCACCGCCGGTGACCGAAGCCAAACCGTCTCAGAAATGTGTCAGGCCACTTACAAAATTGGCACCCGCATGAGGTTAGGTTCGATTGGGTCTAGGCTAGGCTCGGCTAAAAGTGGAGAATGGAAAGTATTGGAGAGGTAAGCAGCAGGGATCGGATGAGAGGATCATCGATGCAGCAGCCAGATGGCCGAAAGGGGTAGCAGCGGGTTATGCCGCGGCGGTGAGGGCGAGGGCACAGAGGTGCCAAGGACCGCCCATAAGACGTGTCATCGTTTTTTTGTCGATTCCTCGCGCTGCCACGGCTGCTTTTTTACCAGGGTAAAATAGGGTTATTATTTCTCGAAGCCCGCGCCATTAGTGACAGGCAGGCGGGCATTCGTCACGCGCAGTTGTAGGCCTGCGGGGGCGGATGACGTCAGGATGACGTCACGGCAGCGGCAACTTTGAAATTCAAACAAGAGAGTGGTGAACGGGGTGTGCGGCGCCTGGAGATGGCGTTCTCCAAATTCAGCCTTGCTGCCACCGCCTTCCCGATGCTCATTACGACATCAAACCGAAGGCAACCCTTCAGAAGGCCGTGACGGCCAGCACGCCCCTCCGACACCTAACTGACAGGGGTGCCAACGGGCCTGATGTCTTGCCCAAGAGCCACGCTCCGCGCCGTCACACGTTCGTCTTCCTCTTTTTTTTTTCGGAACGTTATGCTGTCCTGTAATCAGAAAGCGAGCCGCAGGGGATTCGGATGGCTGTTTCCGGGCCAACGGCAACGTAGCGGCGCGTAGCGGTTCCGTGGAGGTGTTATGAGGGCGGGTGGTCCAAGCCCCCAGAATTCAAGGCGGTTGCTTCGTTGTTGTTGTTTTTCTCGATATTTGCAATCCGCCAGTCGTCGACCTTGCTGCCCGGCAAGCGCGCGTCCGAGGCGACGACCGGGCGGTTTCGAGTTGCAGGTCCCAAAATGCCGTCAAAAGGACGGCGAACGGTCGCGGCACTGCGAATCAACTCCAACTCCCTCCGGGCCCTTTTTCTGCCTCGATTCACTTTCGCCTTCACGGTGGGCAGGCATCCATGTTCGCTGCGTCGCTACTGTTGTGCGCCAGTGTGTGTGTGCGCGCCGCGTGTGCGTGCGACGCGTCGGCAGATTGGTATCGGTAGCTGTTTTGGGCCGTGTCAGAGCCGAGCCGCATGCTTAGAGGGGCGTTTTGGCGTGCGTGCGTGCGGACACGCATAGCGTCGAGGGCTCCGATGACGCCACGCCGCGGTCACGCTACGCCAAGGCCAAGACGTCGGTGCGGGCGCAAATAAAATCAAATCGAAAAGGTAAAAACAAAGGAGATGACGACGGAAGGGGTGGACCCGCAGGGCGGCCGGTTACCGCATTGGCTTACGTGCGTGCGGGAGTTGTCACGTTGTCACTCGCCTCGTGCGTGTGTGGGTGAGTGTGCGAAAGGCTGTCCGTCCGTGGTTTTGCTGAATGTCGTGGGCGAGGGCGGGGACACCCGAGCCTGCCAAGAGGCGGCGCAGTAAGGGTTTAGGGTTCGACCACACCTCTTTAGGGTTAACCTGCCCACAAACGTGGACCCCACTGAGCGCCAAGCGCGGCGAAGTGTGTTGCTGGCACACTAAAAGTCTTATGGTCAAAATTTAGCAGAGGTAGTGCGTAGCGGTTCCGCCAGACGCCGGGAGAGCGCGCTGCGCGCTTAGCGCTGCCGCTCGCTCGCGGGGCCCGTATTTTTTAGCCTTTTAGTTAGGGTCAGGCTGTAGACATCTTTCGAGCGAGAGGCTCCACTATCGGCCGTCCTGGGCCCATGTCTTGTCCTCATGTGACCACTTTCCCCGTCTCACGTGTGCCATCATCCTTGCCCATTGTATTCGCGCCAGCAGCAGCAGCATCACTCGAAAAGCACCAGAAGCAGCCGAATGAGTCGGAGAGCGAGAAAGAAGCGCAGCAGCCCCTTCATAGGGACCGCCCCCCCCCCTCCCCCTTCGAGTCGCGTGCCGTGGGGGTGGGGCGGCGGGGGGCGGCGGGGGGCGGCGCGCCTACCAACTGTCCATGCGTGATGAGGGCGGGGTGGGGGTGGGGGGCACAGATGGCGCATCCCGCTCTTCCTCCTCCTTCCGATTCGAAGTGGCTGATCCGGCCCACGTGTGCGTTGTCGAGGCTGTCGGGGCCCGCGGCCGCCAAGTCAGCCAAGTCAAGCGGCCTTTTGTCCGCCAAACAGAGAGGCACCCGCAGGGCCTCGACTTGGACGTAAGGATGGATCCTCGCCCCGAAAATTAGGTTTTCTTCAGATAGGTGACTTTCAGCAAGTGAATTTTGCGTGAGTGTCGCAAGTGAATTCTCTTGTTGCGAGCAAATTTTCTGGGTTCAATTAACGCCTGTTTTGGTTGGTGGACCTAGTGCACGTTCCGGCCCTCTGAATGACACACGCGCCCAGAAGCTCCCCCTGGTCATCCCCACCACGCCCGGCTGGCCCGGCTATGTCCGGCAAGACGGCGGGACGGCCGGCCGAGCCAGCCCACCGGACGATCCGGAACAATTGTCTTGACAGTTAAGGAGCATCGCAAGTCGGAGGGGTTGACCGGACCGCTGGAACAACGCACTTGATGTTCCTTCAATAAGGAAGGCGAGGCCGGGCCGCCCGCCCCGCCCGCCCCGCCCAAGTAGCAGGCAGGGGGGCGGGGTGAGGCGGGGCGGGCGGGGCCGGCCGGGGGTGGCTCTGTCTGCCACCTGTGCGGCCGAGGCAAGCCAAGCCTGGCACACGTGCAGCGGCCAGCACGTCAGTTGGCCTGCCGACTGCAACCCCCTCCCCCTCCCCCCTGCGCGCGCGAGCCACCCCCACAGCCACAGCGCCCAACAAGGACTGCCTCAACAAGCACGGCCGCGTTTTATATCTTTGAATCTAATCCCATATTTTACGCAGATGAGGCGTGGTGACGTCGTGGTCCCGGAGGCCACCAGAGTGGCGGGGACACGCGCGGGGCGCACGCCGGCTCACGCCGGCGCCAGGCACACTGTCGTGCCGCTTGGAAGCGGAGATCCTGGGTTCAAATACCACCTCGCAAAAACAAAATAATGCCTGTTTAATTTTTTAAAAAATAATTTTTTGTCAAGAATGTGAAACGACTTTTGACTTTTCCTCCGACCGAGCCGGCCAGAGGTCCAACCACCTCGTACCACGTAATTTTTGAACGAGGCCCTCCCTCCCTTATCACAGCTGAATAGCAATAGCTGGCCTTCGGCGGGCCTAATTTCGTGGTTGCACAAAGCCGGCGGTCAGCCCTTCGTGCCCTGTGCCAGCCCTGTGCCCTGCGGTGCCCCCGCAGCCCTTTGCTAGTTAGTGGCTGCTGGGCCGACAGGCCGACACAGGACCTTGACAGGGCCTGTCAGCGCCCGCACTAATCACCAATCAATCCCGGATCGATCACAAAGGGCTAACGGTAAGGGCCCGAAGGGCTGCACGCCCCATGGGGCCCTGCGGCCCTGCGCCCTAGACACCAACAACGGCATTTGCATGGACCAAGCCAACGAGGTGTGAAGAAGCCCCGGCCGGGGCGGGGTGGGGTGGGGGTGTGCACTCGGGCGGAGACTGACTTGCCGTATGAAACTGGAGACTGCATTCGGAGCGGGACCCTGTACAAATTGGCCGGCTGCTACACTGCCTCGCAAGTCGCATTGCTCATTGCAACTGCAATGCCGCCCTGCGATATTATTTTCTAATTCTATTTTATCAGCATTGACGTAACAGCAAGCCATGTTTTTATCCATTTGGCCGTTGAGTGCATCATCATAATCATCGTCACTGTTTCAGTGCTGGCAAACTGATGACGCGGTGAGCGCCTCCCTAGGGCCTGGGGCCTAGGCAACTATTATTCTCCCGTCAAATGCCCCAAAACCCACACGTGTGGACGGCACATTTTGAACGGTTCGTCGAGAAAACGGCCCAGTTTGCAGCCAGACTGCTCGGCCAGTGCAGTGCGCGACGGCAGTGCACGGCCCGGGGCGGCCCGGCCGGCATAACCCAATCCCTAAATGACGCTGGCCTGCCGCTGCCGCTGCCCCGTCTACAGTTTCGTTTTTGGCGGATGACTGGCTCAGCCTCAGACGGGCGAGGTAAGGCCCAGCCAGGCCCAGCCCTCCCGGAGGCTCGCCGGCCCCTCCCCCTCTTTCCATGGAACCCGTGAGGCGGTCGGATTGAGGCTTATTCAAATATCACCGCTAATATCCCGGCCGGAGACAAAAAGACCCCCCCCCCTCTCACCTCGCCCCTGCCCGCCCGGCGCGACAACCCGCGTGTATCCTGCTTACGCTGGCCCAGCATTCATTCACACATTAACAAAAACAAAACAGGCGCTTTTCGGTATTCGAACCCGGGTCCGGATGTTGCCTCGCTGGTCCACAGGTAGCCCCCTAGTCCGGCCGGCGGGACTCAATGACTTGATCGGGTTGGGCCAGCCAGCCGCGGCTTGACTGGCTAGCCCCACGCCATAAATATTTCCAATATTGCGAGGCGGGTCCATCCCGCCCCTCGGGGAGCCGCCCCGCCCCGCCCCGCCCCGCCCCGCCCCGGGGCCAGGCCACCCACTGCATCGGACTCGCATGCACGCAGGGATGCATATCGGAGCAGCCCCGGGCACCAAGGTGCCGACAGTGCCAAGGGTGCCCTACCCGATAAACCATACCGGCCGACGCGTCGCTGCGTCACCACTCGATGCGGGCAGGACCACTTCATGCTGGCCTAGTCCCCCAGTGAACCCGAGTATAATCACGGTCAGGGGGTTGGGGACGCGGCGGACGCGGCGGACGCAGCACGCGGCGGGGCGGCCACCACAGTGTAAAATACTTCTGGAACTCAGTGGACTCGAACCCAGATTATATAGGTACGTCAGCGTTTCCCCACTGAGTCCTATGTGATGCGGTGGCCGAGAGCGAAGAGTCGTTAACACCGGTCCGGGGTACCTGGGTTCGATACCCGACAAATTTTGAATTGAAGTAGGCAGTTGCTCTTGTCTCAGGATGTTTTTGTTTTTATTTTTTTTTAAATTTTTTTTTATTAGTCGGTGTGCCGGCCGCACGCGTCCGCCCGCCACGTCAGCCTATGACTGCTCCAGCCCCCACCGCAAGCGCGGCGGGGTGCTCCCTCTATCCTCGACAAATTGCCGGTGGATACGGAAGTAATCTTTTTGCAAGACCAAGAGAATTAAATCCCGCAGTCTCCAGGCCCCTTTGTCGGCCTCCCTGGGGGATCCGGCGGCCCCGTGTGGGGGATCCGCGCCGCCAAAACGCCACCGCCGACTCGTTGAACAGCCGCCTAGACAAATGCGGCGCGGTATAGTAGTGGTATTGCAGGTCGGCCTCGGCAGGGCTGCCGACTGCGCGCGCTGTCTCTCTCGCTCCCCAACGGGACGCCCCACGAGTGCGAGAGAGACAGAGCGACGGGCTGCAAAGGGGCGCGCCGCCGCACCCCCCAGCCGGGGCCACCGGGGGGCCCCGCGGGGGGCATTTGTTTAATGCCGCCCGACCGGCCGGCCGCCAGGCTGTGGGGTCGCGGGGGGCACCCAGAGAAACGAGGAAGTGATAAGTGCCAACGCCGGCATTTCGGAAAATATTTTGTGTTTTTTTTTCAACGGCGGAGGGGCGGCCTTCAGAAAGCGAGCGGGTTGAAAGAAGGAACCGCCGCCAACCCTACGACAACAAAATCCTCTTCTTGGACCTGAAGACGCGGGACCGCTGTTGGCACCGCGAGGGACAACATGACTCGGTGGTGAGGCACACGCCTTTTGTGCGAGTCTGTGTGAGTGTCTCTGTGTGTGCGTGTGTGTGTGTGTGTGCGCCCGGCCGCTGGGGCTGCTCAGGGGCTTAGCCACGCCTGAGTGCGTGTGGACCCCCCTGTAGGCCCCAAAGGTGGACCAAAAGTGGCCGCGCCGCGCCGCCACCCACGGGCCGCTCGGCCGCAGGTCAGGGCGCACACACACACTCACACACACACACACACACACACACACACACACACACACACACACACACACACACATTCAAGGAGAATTTCACGGGGCGCTGCGGGAGCCGAATCGCAGTGTTGGCGTGGGATTCCAACAAAGCGCGTCTCCCCGTGAGAATAGAGGGAAAAACACACCTCTGGCTAAAAATGATCTTCGAAATAAATGTTGCAGCGGCAGTCGACGAGAGTCGAACCAAGCATGAACCAAAAGACCCACCGACTCACAGCATTTTCTGGCGGTTTCAGAAACAAGTCGAACACTTTCCGAACAGTGTGCTGCTGACGGTGCCACCGGTGTGATCCCATTACCGCCAGTCTGGGTGTCCACCATTGTCGGCGCCTGTGTGTTTGCCCGGGACAGATCAGCAGATAAACATATCGTTAGGATTTTGCTGCTTTGGCCGGACTTTTGGTTTGCGGCCGACGTCTTGTCATTTATGACGGCCGTGTGTACACTCTGAAAAAAAAAGTAAAATGGGCTGTCATAATTTATTTTAATTTTGAATAGTTTCTTTCGTCAGAGTCTTCTGTCGAAAAACAAACTCAGGAAAAGGTTTGCGAATTAGGAAGTGTCCAGGGGGAAGTTGTAATAATTGATTCGACGAGAGAAGCCCAGGCGGGACCAGCAGCGCTGCAGCGTTCACTACAACGAACAAGGCAAACGAAAACGAACCGGCCATTAGGAAAGAAATGACAGTCCGACTGAATGCGACGGTGAATGGCTTCCGTGCCGTCTCGCGTGGAGGCCGTCTCGTGTCTCCCCGCATTAGTGTGGGCTTGCGCGAGAGAACCTAACCTCCAAACAAAACGTTCGCACTCGAAATTTCTCAACATTATGCGAGATCTCCAGAGATCGCAAAATAATTCGAAGAACGATGCGGCCATCCAAAGGACGGCTTACCCTGGAGTGATGCGCAACTTCGTTAAAAAGCGATACGACTCTCCTGGAAGATTCGTTGACGAATAATGCATTCGTCCGCCGGCACGATAGGACAGTGGACAGTTCTGGATCCTTTCCGTGGCGGGAAAAAAACCGAATGACGAATGGCGGGTATGGCGGCGCAACCAGACGCGACTAATACGTGGCTTCCGTGGCCGCTCTAGCGTGATGGGCACGTGTGCTGTTGGCTCCATAAAGCACGTGTCATTTGTACCTGTTGTTGTTGTTGTTGCTGTTTTTGTATTAATTCCCCCGCCGGTGATTTACTCCGCGCTATGGGAAGATGATTTGGGAAGTGGCGGATTCGGCACGGTGTGGCATATCGCCCATATAGAGCCAATTAATTTACGCGATTTAGGGCGTGCCGGGCCGCCGCCCCCGAGCCGCCCCCGAGCCGCCCCCGGTTTTTGTCTCGAGGCGCGGCAACGCCCCACCGCCCCCGGGCTGCCAGGGGGCCGTCCCCAAAGCAGTGGCTCCAAGGCGGCGGCAAAGGGAAATGTCGCACCGCGTCATGCCTGCACTGTCTTCGTGGCGCCGGGGGCTTTTACCTCGATGCGCTCCGATAAACGGCGGTCAGACGGCGAGGAGGTGTCGGACCGACGAGCGGACGGACGGACGGACAGACGGACGCGAGCGCCATGCAGCAGGTCTGCGATACGGTTAGAAGGCGGTGCCTTTGAGGCGGCCAGGCCCTGGCCAGGCCCTGGCCAGGCCTACCGCGGCCCTCTGGCCGGTAGCCTTTGCTCCCTGTGCCTGCCGTGCCCTGCCCCGCCGCGCCGTGCCATGCGTGCCCCGCCTGCCCGCCCCCGCGGCTACCTGTGCAAGCCGTGTGACCCAGCCCAGACTCCTGCCGGCCCAACTGAGGTCCAGAGGTTCAAAGGTCCAGAACGGCTTCCCTGGAGCACCCTGCCTGGCCTGCGGGGCCCCGCCGAGGGCACACCGACCGGGCGGGGCTCCACACTCACACAGACGCAACGCGACCTGCAGCAAGGTGCAGCGAGACCCGAAGGACACCGAGAACAAGATCCTCAAGGACAAGCATCAGAGAAATGGAAATGGCAGGTCTTATCCCGAATATGGCCTCCATAGCCTGAAGAGCGAGTTGAAATACACTTCCTGCAGTGCAGCATGCATCCCGACGCAGCGACGCGTTCCCGAAAACATTTTAAGACGCAACAAAACAAGGAGCTAAATGATCCCAAATGACCCGTCGTCCTATACGAGACGCCCCATGAGTGCGAGAGAGAACGCACGAAACGACTAGTCCGACTGTCTTGACTGCGGGGCGGTGAGATTGATAGCGTTGCCGAATTCCTAGCCAAAGATACAACGCCGTAAACCTGCGGGCCGCGGGAGGCGAGGTGTGAGCACCTCACCGCCTTGCTGCCTCTTCGATTGGTCGTAAAGCACGGACCCTTTATCTATCGCTGAAATTAGTCCTGCTGCTGCCGCTTCCCGCGGGGATGGAGTCATCAATGCTCCACCCCTTTCGGCCAAATCGGCCTTCTTTACGGCGCGGTCCCACTGTGAGGGGAAGGCCTAACCCATAATCCTGGAAATTTATTTGGAAGGCGCAGAGAAACACTAAAGGTTTTTCGTAAAGACCCGCGCGGGGGCAAAATTACATACCCCACCCTGTTCATGCACTTTGGAGAAAGGCCGACTTTTCCCCGTTCCGAGAGCGGAAGGGAGATTTGGCTGTGTGTGTGTGTGTGTGTGTGTGTGAAAGAGAGAGAGAGAGAGAGAGAGAGAGAGAGAGAGAGAGAGAGAGAGAGAGAGAGAGAGAGAGAGAGAGAGCTGCTACACGGTCAGGTTTTTGGGAGCCGACCGTGTGTGGTGCCGGAAACGCACCACCACACCCACACCCGCACGCTCCCTAACGCAACACGCCCCCGACGCACACGCACACACGCTGTGAGATGGACGTGACGCGGCCTTGTCAGTCGGAGCGCGCCCAAGAGCGCGCCCAGCAGCGCCGTACCGATTCGGGGGCTGTGTTTACATTCAATCACCTTGTCTGGCGCGGCGCTGGCCGCCCGGCCGGCCGGGCCCTAAGTGTAGCTTATTCACAGCACCGGCCGGCCGCGTGGTATTCACACGGCGGATCACGGATCCGGCCCGGAAAGGGCCAAAGGGCCGCTGTCTGGGAATGTGTCAAGTGGCGCCAGCGCTGTAATTGAATCAGGGGAGACTTCAACGCATGTCGGGGCCTGGAGTGCCTGGAACACCCCCGCTAGACATCAACGTGATAGGCTGGACACGTGTTCTGGACTGCGCAGCAGCCCTCTGCTTGCAGGAGCCATGGGCACCTTGCTCCGTAAGAAAGAAGATGGCGGTGAGGTGGCGGAGCGTAGCGCGGTCCCACAACAAGCAGAAGCCTCTGTTCAGGTCTCGGCCGCGAGCGCTGTTTTGTTTTGCAAATACTCTGAGTGAAAATGACACAGAGTGAAAATTTAAACCTTAGACCAGTCCAAACTGCATTCATTTTCGCTGAACGGAGTTAAACAACGGACGGTAGCTTCTGCTTGTTGTGGGACGCCACTACGCCCCGCCACCTCACCGCCATCTTCTTTCTTACGGAGCAAGGTGCCCATTGTCCCGTAGCTGATACACTGAGCCACGGTAGGTCAGGAGGACCATATGATACGCAGCAGCAGCAGGCCGGCGCACGAGCTTTCTGCCGGAAATAGGAAGGGGGTTTAATTTGTCGGAGGCGCTGGTGGTTCCGTTAGGCGTTACGCTACCTGCCGCGCACCCTCCGTAACTCATCCACAGCCAAATTTGCGGCCGGAATCAACGCGCTCTAAATCATTCCTCCTCCCAATCACACACTCACTATATCTCCGGGGAGACAGTTATACGCCTCAATGAGCGGGGCACACTGTAATGTTGCGCCAGCAGGCCTAACCTTCAAATACGGTACAGAAAGCGCGCCAAAAGGTGCCGCCGCTTTTGACCCAATTCTCGCTGCAACGGATCAAGAGGGCAAACACCCACACCGCAATCAGGTTTTGGTTTGTTTTTTTTTTTACCGGAACCAACTGCACGGCCGACACGTCGGACGGTAACGGTGCTCACATTTTTGCGGGGTCTTTTGTGGGTTTTCAGTTTGCCCGATCATCATCCACCCCCACACAAACGAATACAACCAGAGAGGAAAAAAAAAAAAACCGTGCGGACCGGCGCGCGCGCGCCTAGTGTGTCCGAAAGACAAAGAAGAACGTATCAACTAGGGGTGTGTAAAATCATTCGGCTCATCACAAAGAAATAAAACACAGACCGAGGGCCCCGGCTTTGGCCGCTTTGGCACATGGGCCATAAAACTGGGATGGCGCCAACACGCCTCAACACCCTCTCAGCCTCACACCTGAAGCGTGAGCCAAAAGTGTGACCCGTGTGCTTTATGGGCGAAGCAGTCAGCAGGCCATCTCTCTCGCACTGGCCGCGCGTCCCACAGGGGTGCGACAGAGACAGCCAGCCGTCCCGCATTACGGTCCGATCACCGCCACCTAATGAGGCACCGCCCCCTCTAATGCGCAGCGCGCGCCTTGCGCCGCCTTCGCGTCAAAACCACCGCCTTCCTGGAAACCGCGCGCGGTTCTACCTGCGGCGCCGGACTGCGGCGTCGGACGCGTGGCGGGCAAAACGCTAAAACAAACAAGGCGGAGTGGGCTAACGAGGGGCACTGAGTCTCGCCGTCTGGACTGCTCGCCGTGAGTGCGAGAGAGACCGAGCGAGCCGTTCGGACCCAGCCTGCTGGGACACCGGTGCTTTACGGCAGGGTGCCTCTATTGGCCCATCACGAGGTACTCACGGGCCAATCGGCCAATCAGACCGGACTGTGCTGGACTGATTCCCATCTTGCCAGTTCCAGCGTTGCCCACTTTGGTGGCGCGCCGCCTATTGACAGCTAGGTGCCTTCCGCCCCGCCCGCCGGCTCGCGTGCGCCCTCCGCTCCATTCACGCGGAGCCATCCTTCGGGACGCCTAATCGTCGCCACAAGGCGGATGTGTGTGTGTGTGTGTGTGTGTGTGTGTGTGTGTGTGTGTGTGTGTGTGTGTGTGTGTGGATGTGTCTGGATGTGTCGCGCCGCCGCCCCACGGGCGTGGCCCCGAGCCATAGCCCCAGCGGACACGAAGGACGCGAGACAGCGCTCCTCCGCACAGTGGGTCAGAAGACGGTTGAGGCGGCCAAAATTCTAGACGCGTTTTGAGCTCCAGAGTCGCTAAATGGGACTAGAATCGAACTTGTGACCCCATAAATTGATTCCTCGTTTGGAGAGCAATCCATTGATGGGGTCACAAGTTCAATTCTAGTCCCATTTAGCGACTCTGGAGCTCAAAACGCGTCTAGAATTTTGGCCGCCTCAACCGTCTTCTGACCCACTGTGCTCCGCCCGCCCGCCCGTCCGTCCGGCCGTGTCAAGCCGCTTTGTGTGTCGCGGATCACGCCGCCCCGCCCCGCCGGCGCGTCCCCCTTTTGTGTCGCCGATTCATAGACCCTAATTATGTTTTAATAAAACGGGGGCCTGGGTGTGGCGCGACTCGTTAGTCGCCTTTGGTTCGTGTCACGCGAAACGGAACGCGTCGCCGCCAGTAGCGCCTCCAGGAGTGCGGGGAGGCTAGGTGGGTGCGGTCCACGCGGGGAGGGTGAGGTTAGGTTAGGTTAGGCCGTTAGGGGGAGGGTCGTGGCACCATCCCCTCGTCGCGGCGAGGCGCTACACACGCACCCCTTCACCTGTTGCGCCGCCCCGACTATGCAGTATCTTTTTTTTTTTCTCCAGCACGGTGTTGTCCTGGTGACGCGGCACCTGCCGACGAAAACCACGGAACCATCCCCCTGAGACCAGAGAGCGCCTCCTGCACATATTTTGTCCGCTGTCACAGCACGGGCTAATAAAAAGAGCGCGTCCGAGGACATCTCGGACATCTCGGATGCGGCCCGGAGATGTCCCCGCGGAGATAGGGCTGCAGCGGGCCGATAGGTGGCCGCCGATGGGCTGCAGATTGGGGGTGGGACGGTGGCATGGCGCCTGCCAGGGCTGCGTGTCCCGCCAGACGACCCCGCCCGAGCTGGCAGCCCGCCGCTGGCCCTTTGGGTGTCGCCAGCCGTGTAATGCGGCCCGATAGCAGTCATAAAAATTTGGAACAAATAAAGGGTCGGCTTCTGATGACACAACACGGTGGAGACGCGCGGGCCGGGCGTGTCTGCCCACCTCGGATCCTTGGAGGCATCCGCGACCCTTCCGCAAAAGAATCGTGCAAACTTGTTTGATTTATACATCCAAGCAGAGCCGGTGCACTTTCGCTTTCGCATCGGGGCTGATTTAGAGTGCCGTTTCCGTCGCTCTGTCTCTCTCGCACCAGTGCGCAGGGCCACATGGATTTCGAGAGAGACAGAGCGACGACGCGCTCACACTCGCAGACGCACGTTCGTACAGGGCCGCGCCGCCGCGCCTCGAATCGTGCGCCGGTGCGGATGAGAATTGTGCACACAATTGCCTCGGGCAGAAAAGGCCGCCAATAATTATCCACTTTGGGCTTTTGTTCGACTCGGCGGCCACTGGCGGCAAAGTCCCGGCCGGGCGGCCGTCAGCCCGGATCGGCTTATTCGGCTCGTGGTAGGGGTTACCACGGCCGCTCCGGACGCCCTGGAAAGGGGTGCTGTGCGGGGGCGGAGGGAGCGGTCTGGCTTCTTGCACAGGTGGCATGGCGCTCTGGGGCTGTGCCCGGCGATCTTGCCTGATCACCCAGAACAGAATCGCACTACCGTCTCACTGCCTGTCGGTGGCACGTGGCCCCTGGAAAAGTGTGTGTGTGTGTGTGTGTGTGTGTGTGTGTGTGTGTGTGTGTGTGTGTGTGTGTGTGTGTGTGTGTGCGAGGTCTTTGCTATGCGTCGGGACGCCCCTGATGATGATGGCCTCGGCTTGCTGCTCTGCGCGGCGCACAGTGGGGGTTGGCGGCGGCCCGGCGGCCAGTGGTCCGGGGGCGGGTCTGCGATGGGCTTGCGAGTGATACCTTTGGGCCCCCTGTTGGCACCGCCCGGCCTCGGCCTCGGCCCCGCCGAGCCTACGGGTAGATATTCACGAATCCAGACGAGCGAGGCGAGGCCTCTGCCCGCATGATAGACACACATACGGCCTGTCATTAGGGTATCTTTCGCCAACTCCGCCTCGTCGAACGGGTCGACCCTTGACCACCCCTTACGCTGCCCCTTTCTTGCAGACGCGCTGCCACGTTCGAGTTCCAGTCATTAATTTCGGAGGGAGGGAAAGGACAACCCGCGGAGCTGCCGGCCAGTCTGCAGCTAGAATATTTGGCGCAGTGTTGCCAGCCAAAAAATGCCGACGATGTTTCATGTCCTCTGTGCAGTGCTCGGACCCCTTGCCGACAGGTTTAATTTTTGAAATTTACAAAAGGGGGGGATCCCGTGCGAATAAAAGACGCGTTCCGCCCCTCTGCCCGTTTTCCTTCTCCTTCTCCTCCTCCTTCTTTGTGGCCGTTCTCCGTACGCGGTGCCCCGCCCCACCCACTCGTCCAGAAGCCTGCAATTCGCCTGATTGACAGCGGATCAGCCCCGCCGAGGCACGGAGCACACCGTGCGCATTGGCCCGCCTGACTATGGCCTCTCACACCCCGGGCATAGCCAAAAAGAAGGCGCCAAACTGGGTGGTGCATTTAATTATTTTGAAAAAAAAAATTGGTTTTGTAAGTTTGATTTCTTGTAGATTTATTCTCTTCACGTGACTGTTGTCGTGTATGAAGAGTAGATGTGTACTTCTGCGAAAATTCGAATTTTCTTTTTCTTTTTGCCGTTCATCATATCGAAAATTTCAAAACCGCTTAGTTCAAGAAAAAAAATAATTTTAGGCAATTTTATGAGGCAGTTTTTTTTTCCGTCTCTCCTGATTCTTGTTTAGGTTTGGGTAAAAAAACTGTGATGAAACAAAGCACAAAGAGTAAAGTATAATTATGTCTTTTATTTCATACTGACTATGAACTGGTGGTCAACATTGCCATGGGCATCGATAAAATTAATAAATATTCAAAATAACTCTGACACACTATACTACAAGGCTACGCGATACAAAGACGCTCGGACCAATAACACCAGACGAAATGGACAGAATATCAAGAATTATTTTGCTAAGCGTATTTCGCACCTCCATTCAGCACAATCTCACAACCCCTCATAAGGACACGGTAATTATCACAGACTGGTAAAAAATAGTTCACCCACGTAGTCAATTTGTTTTCAAATGAAACTCGACTTCACTACACTAACAAAAATGAGCACTTGAGCAAATTGATAAAACTTAATACTCTCCTACATAATACGGCACAATCGCCCCAACAACATCACTAAAACAACAGTCTCACTCTCTCTTTTTATGGAACACAAAAAAAAATGGAAGACTAACAAAGTTCTGGCTTTTCACTGGGAAAAAAAAATTGCCACTCACATTCACTGCAAAACAAGCGCTAAAACAACGCACCACTACAAAGTCTCACTGTTTCTCACACTGGCACAGGACGGTGGCGCGGGGGCGGCGGCGGCGTCGCGGCGGCCTCAGTGCAGCAGGTCGACGAGGGCGTTGATGTAGGTCTGGGCCATCTGCAGCGTCTCGTACTTGGACAGCTGGCGGTCGCTGCCCAGCGAGGGGAGGTGCGTCCGGAGGCGGTCGAAGGCCGTGTTGAGGTTGAGCATGCGGCGCCGCTCGCGGGCGTTGGCGGCGAGGCGGCGCTTCTTCACGACCACGGGGCTCAGGGCCTTGCCGCCCTGGCGCCGCTTGGCGGCCTCGGCCGCGCTCTTGTCGTCGTCGTCGTCGTCCTCGTCGTCGTCGTCCTCGTCGTCCAGCGCCATGGCCGTGTCCTGGCGCGGCTGCTGCACCTGCTCGTGGAAGGCGGCGAGGTGCTGGAGGTGGCGCTGCTGCACGGCGTCCCTGGGGTTGGGGCTGACGGACCGGTCGCTCAGGCCCGGGGAGTGGCACCCGTCCGAGCCGATGGGCTGCATGCCCTGCACGCCGGCCTCCATGACGTGCACGTCCGTCATGCCGGGCAGGCCCCAGGACTGCAGGCTGGGCGGCGGCGACGGCGGCAGCACGCCCTGGTGGTGGTGAAGGTGGTGGTGATGGTGGTAGGACGACGTGGACGGGCCGACGCCGCCGAGCGGGCCAGCCAGGTACAGGTAGGTGGCCATGGTGGTGGAGCGCGAGCGGACGCACGCACGGCCTGCAGCACGCTGAGCGACAAGGGCGGTGGAGGCGGGCGGGGCGGGGCGGGGCGGGGCGCTCTGGCCGGGACGGCGGTCGCAACAGATCTGAGGGCTGCGGCACGCACCCACCTGTTTTATCAGGTCGGCTCCGTCGCCCTGCGTCCCCTCCGCCCTCCGCCCTCGGGGGCGGGGGGAGGGGCGGGGCGGGTGGGGTGCTCCACGTGCGGGTGTGGCGGGGTGGGGTGCGGTAATCGGACCGGAGGTGGGGGGGGGGGGGCATCCCTTGATCTGTACCCTCGATGACCGGCCCGTGATCCCAATGCTGCGTGCAGAGACTTTTAACACATAGCGGCGCCGTGGTGTAGGCAATCCAATCAACAACCTAGAGGGCTTGCGTTCGTTGGATTGCCTATCCCAACGGCGCACTACGCAGGCGTACCAATAATGACAAAACAGTTATGAAAGTAATTTTTCCACTCTTTCTTAGTAAATTTATTATTAACATGGTGTTTATATGGATATATCCGCTTGACTTACTTCGTCTTTTCCTCTAAAATGTTCAATTTGTCGTGATGGAGAAATTTTGTGTGGTCATGCTGGCGGCAGTGGTAGCACTATTTGCAGCAACATAGCAGACGACACGAGGGTTTGTTATAGAATTGGTTAGGTTGCCACTGTAAATTTGTTATTTGTTCTCTTCCTGTGATCATGTTGCGGCAAGGAACAGCTTTCCTGAAGAAAACTGTCGTTGCCACTGGCATCGATTTGATTCCGCAACAAAGTGCCATCTGCGTCCAGCAAGCGAGGGGCTTGCGACCAAGAAAGCCCGCATACTCTGGCATCGCAAAGACAAAGCTGTTTCGCATTCCCAAAGTACCGGTTTATCCTCCAGATGAAAAAGCGGAAATAATTAGGCTTGGTAATCAGTACCGCTTGTTTATGAGGTCAATATAGTAAGTAAATTCGTAATTATTTTTTTTTATTTTCCGCTTTTATTTTCATTATTATATCCGTTGTCACATTGTCGCTCTTCTACCTCTTTAGCCATTACTTTAAATTAGAAAACCAAACCCACGCAGCGGGAAGCGCTGAGGCTGAGCAAGGAATAGAGGCTGAGGAGGCTGAGTGGCAGGAAAGTCTGCTTCGATTAAAACAATGGAATGAGGAAGTTGCGCTTCAGAGGAGTGAGAGACTGCAGAGAGAGCAGGAAGCTAAGAAGGTAGAAATTGAGACAAGGTTACGAGAAGAAGCGGAAAGACAAGCACAACGTTTGAAAGAAATCGATGAAATTATCCGTAAAGAGAAAGTAGGTTATCTGTGCATTACAATACCTACTGAAATGAACCATGACTATAGTTGATAATTCATGTGTCTTTTTTTTATTTACTTTCAGGAGTTATCAAAATCCTACATCACTCCAGAGAATATTGATCAAGCCATTGCTAAGGCCCTTGAAGATAAACTAGACTATAACTTTGCAATTGATGTGCGAGGAAACAAGTATGTTGGACGCTTTGTTAACGACTCTGGGGAGGAAGAATTACCACTTTCAGAGGAGTCTGATGATAGTTCACTACCTCCTCTCTTCCAATCTTCCCCCATTTCACCTGCTGCATCAAGCAAGTAGATACCTATTTGAAGCTGTTTGAAACTCTCTCATCATTTGGAGAATTGTAGTACTATGGGCTTTCAACAATTTCTAGCCTGCTGCAGCGATGTTCAGGGTTTATGTAGAGGGAGTGAGAAATGTATGTCGCCTCTGATTCACTCTACATAACATGTCTCTTTATGTTTTGTTAAATAAATGTAATAATTTCTTTTTAGCTCTTATTTATTCTTCAAGCCTCATACACTAAATACTAACTGAAATAAGTTTTGTGACATTGAAAGTTTTAACATTTACATAAAGTCCAATAGAAAATTGAGAGATAACAAATGATACATGTGAAAGGCTATTTAACATTTTAATATAACATGAAGGGTTACGAATGAAAAGCACAGCCAAATTTTAGAATGCCAGAGAGGGATAGCTCCCTTAGGTGTCTCATTATTGATGTCCGTTTTTTTTTGTTCTTTTTTAAGACAGGAACAATACTTCTTCTACAATGAATCAATGATCTGCACATAAGGAATGTCATGGAAAATATGGACCACAAGTTACATATACAACTGTGATTTGCAAAACAAGAACAATCCACCTTCAGATTATCTGGACAAATAACTGACAAAAGAAATGTAGAAAATGGGCACTACTTTTTCTCTTCCTTTCCCGATGCTGTTTTTTCCTGTTCTTCTTTAAATTCTTTACGGGCAGCGCGATTTGATTCAAGGAGGTCCATTAATTTTGCATGAATTATATCGTTCTGCTCTTCCAGCACATCGAGAGCAGAGTTGAGCTGATCCATTTGGCTGTTAAGTGCCTCGAACTCTGCAAACACCAGATAAATCATGAAAGGAATAATCTTTTAACAGTTTTGAGCCGTTTTTAAAAAAGCGTTTAGAAAACGATGAGGCAACCGATTCTGGATTCGAGGTGCAAAAGGTTATGATGAGGTGAGAACAATTCCTAACACCACCTTAGAAGAAGAAGAAGTGCTTGCATGTGACTAGTAAGAGTGAAATATTTTACCTAACATAAAATAATATGCACAGTTTGGAAGAAAGACTTGAAAAAAGCAAAGCTGTTTCTCTAGCGCTGTTGAAGCCCCGTCCCCAAACACCAAGCAAAGCAAGCAGAGCTTGTCACGTGAAACACACCTTCTGGTGAAACATCGTCGTCGTCTGGGTCGTCCGTTAATTCATGATCCTGCCCATTTTCCTCGCCATTCGTTGTGTCACCGTTAAGATTCAAATCATCTACAGCTTTCGTCATGTTGTGACTGCCTTTCTCGTCGTCTGCCATCAGTGCTCATGTGATGTGACACTCTCCATAGTTCCAGTGCTGGCCGCCACGGGAGTACAGCGCCACTGGCTGGCTGGCTACCTTTGTGACAGTAGACAGACCAGCAATGTTTTGGTTTTTCAGTTGCTTGTTTTGCTTAAATTTTTAAGTTGGCGTATGTTGATGCCTCTCGCAGACATGCATGCGACCTTTTAGTCTTTATTCTATGTAACCTTTTCTCCTATTTTGGACACCATGTCAAGTAGTTCAACTCAAGCAATGTCGGCTGGAGATGAAGCCTTTGATTTCTTGTTCAAAATTGTCCTAATTGGTGACTGTGGCACTGGGAAAACTTGTATCGTTCAGAGGTTTAAATCTGGCACATTTGTCGAGAGACACGGGAACACGATCGGTGTGGACTTTTCTATGAAAACTGTCGTCGTTGATGGTAAAAGGGTTAAGGTTAGTTATTGACATAGGTTAGGTCTGCTAAGAATGGTTTTAGTCATGTTTTGTGTGTTTTAATGCTCTTTATATGATATCGTACTTCTAATTCTGACATGTATGTGAATTATATATATTGATTTTTTTGTGTGTGATAATAGCTTCAAATCTGGGACACCGCTGGACAGGAAAGATTCCGAACCATTACTCAAAGTTATTACAGGTCAGCCAATGGCATCATCATAGGCAAGTGTCTTAATTATTTAAAATCTTCATCATATTTCCTTAACGCTTAATATTACAATACTAGCGTTGATTTTTCTTTGTGCAGTTTATGACGTTACCAAGAGATCATCCTTTCTCAGCCTAGAGAGGTGGATAGAAGAAGTACGTCGGTACACAGCATCGAATGTCATGCTGGTTTTGATTGGTAAGTAAACATGGTTAGGGTCATAAAATTATACCTAATGGTAATGGTACCGAGAGAAATTCACCCCAATAGCTGGAAATTAATTCATGTCCTCTTCCAGGGAACAAGTGCGATGCGGAATCAAGTCGGGAGGTAACATTCAATGAAGCTAGTGCAATGACTGAATATTTACCTGAAATCATGCTCGTTCTTGAAACATCAGCAAAGGAGAACACAAATGTTGAAGATGCTTTTATGTTCTTGGCAACAGAGCTAAAGGTAACAAAAAAGAATTTTTCTTTGAAAGAAATATGGTTTGTGCAGCTGAAATTAAACTTCTTAATTATTTTTCAGCGGAGGCATGATTGCAGTGCCTTTGGAGATTCATCTGACTCTGGAACCGTCCAGTTAGGTGAAGGAAAGTCAGTTCGCAGCTGTGGTGGATGCTCTACTTAAGGGGAACTTTCACTGTACAAAATTGGGCTGTACTGTAACTGAGATCTGTAGTTAATTTTTCTATAGTTGGTTTATTGGAAGAATAGTGATCTTTTATAATTTTGACATTTAAAAAAGATTTTACCTTTGAGGCTCATTATCAAAAACTTGGGTTGCTCTAGCATAATGAGAATCTCATATTTGTCTTTTAATCCTATCATTTGTATCCGAGCTTGCTGCTTTATCACCGCTTTGTATTTCCTCATGTTTCACTATGGACGATTTTTAAATGATTTTTTGTTGTTGTTGTAAGCTAAGGTTAGCTATGTTCTTGCCACATGAAATTGTTACCTTCACTTATGTTTATGCTTTATTGTTACTGTATTTATATGCATATAACCAATTCTTGTGTTTTGCTTTTGACTAACCAACATTCTCTGTGTTATATGCAAATAAATACAGGGGTTTGTTGCCTTTTGTTTTAGTTGAATCTTAATGTATTGAATTCCTTAAGAGTTGGGAGTATGTTTAGAACAGCAGAGTTGATATACCTGCAGACATCTTTGAAGTATTATTAGAAAGATACAGGCAAGATTGTCCTTAGAGTAATCTTGCTTAGGTAAGTCTATTTGTCTTCAAGATTCAGTTTCAACCATATACTGTAGCTGCCTGAATTGACTCCTATCTTGACAATGATTGAACCAATGCCTTTAATTTAATGAATAATTTTGCATTTTGTATTATTTTGTTCAAGGAAGTTTGAAGCTAACTACTCTTTATCTGGGAGGCAATTTTCTATTAGGTTGTGAGACAGTTGTTGGACAGCTTGTTAAATGAGCTTATGCACATTGGGACCATTCCTAAAAGTGGAAAAATAATGGACAATACATGAATTCTTCTAATTTATTGTTCCATTAGAAAAAGAAAAGGGTAATTTTGTTCTTCCAATTTGATGAAATGTTACGTATCCCACATTACTAGCAAGTGATATTTGCTTTGGGCACATGTTCTTCTAGTATGCATCTTAGTTTTGCATTGGCACAATACAGATTTAAATCACCAAGTTTTTGCACTAGATGCAAAAGTAACATGTTTACTGTGCTCTGCTTCTTTACATAGCATTTATGTTACAATTACCTTCCCCCAACGCCCCCATTACTGTGTCAGTTGTGTGTAGTTTTGTGCCATATTGCAAGGCAGAGCTATCATCTTTGTGCTCCCATGTTCAGGTGCTGTGTTTTGGGAATGGATGTGTCTGTAGAGCCCCACCTGATCAGCTCATCTTATTGGATTGCCTGTCTCAAATTGTTTGCCATTTGTTCAAGAAGCTTCAATTTTTCATTTGAATTAATCAGATTCCTCAGTGACTTAAAATGAAAACCTTGTAAAAATGTAATATGAATTTTAACACGTGTCATTTTGTTGATTATTGGTTATCAGATTATGCTCATGTATAGTGTTTCTGACAATTTATTGAGAGACAAGTGTGAAGTGTATCTTGTCCTTTCAAAAATCATATGATTTTGTACATATTTAAAAACTTAAACTGTCATCATGAATTGTATTATGAGTAGACATTGAACCTCAGTCCCAAATGTTTTTTACAAGGGACTAACACTAATTTCGTCCAGTAATAGTATATTTGTTGTTGGTAAAGCTAACAACTTACTGTGATGTTTTTAAATAATAATTTAATATTTATTAAATGGTGTTTGTCCACATTGTTGGTTTTTACATTAGGTGTAGTATATGTGTTACAAAGTTGTCATTTTTTTTTTTCTCGGTATAAGTAGTATGCTATGAATTTTTTTAATGTTTACATGTAACATATCCCACCAACTCTGATGTGATAAAATTCAATGCATGATCCATGACAAACTGATAGCTTCATTTTTGTGGCTTTTTTTATGTTGTTTTTTCTTTGATAGGTATAGAGAATACCCTGTTTCACTTTATTTTGTATTGATCATTGAAGATTTGACAAGCTTCTCAATCCTGCAGTTTAACATCCCGTTCAGAAGCCACAATAAAAGTTTTGAAACCCAATTTATTTTTGTTTGTTTCCACTCAACCCATGCAGGGGTTTGAACAATGATCTGTAAAAAAAAATCACCCTTGGAGAGGAGGAGAGAGCCTGCATCAAAATACTAATATTAGTATGTCTTGACCGCTGTTTTTCAGGGTAGGCAGTCGGCGCCGCTACAGTGCCGGCACCGTTTTTGAACAACGTGCGGCCTGAGCGGCTCTTGAGGCCTGCGACCCGGAATAAGCCGTCATAGTCACATCGGGAATCTGCATACAGCCCGCGACCTGTCACGGCGCAGCGCGGGGGGAGGGAGCCGGGGCCGCCTGGGGACGCCTGGGGACGCCGCGCCGTGCATTCAGAACCCTGCCAGAGCCGACAATGGCCGCAGTAGAAAAGCAGAAACAAATCCGTTTTGTAAGTCAATACTCCTCACCTTTGTTTCGCGTCGGCCGGGGCCCCCACAATAGACCCGGGGCTACGCGGGCTACGTACTCGAGACGGGAGGCGCTAAGGACCGCCGAGGACCACGCGGGGGGGAGGGGGGGGGGAGGCAGGATGGGACAGAAAAAGGGAAGAACAGGTAGCGTCCAGAACCGGCAGGTTGCAAGCCGCTGGTAACGGGTATCACCGCCAGGGTGGTGGGGGCGTGGCGGGGCGCGGCGGGGCGGGGCGTGGCCGGCACCGCGTGCGACAGGTGGGGCCGCTGGGGCGGTAGGGGAGGCGAGAGGGGCTGCCCTGAACGCACTCCTGACCCGCTGCCCAACAGAGCGGCCAAGCGGTCGGCCAGCAGTCCAGTCACATGTGTCCGAGGTCCTGAAACGTGTCGTGCCGGGCCGGCCAGCGCATGCCCAGGAGTGCCGCGGGCTAGTACTGCTGCGCGTGTCTGCTGCCGAACCTAGCGCTGCTCGCCGACAACGAGTGCGTCGTCTGCCAGTGCCGCCGGTGCGCGGGCCCTGCCGCCGGGGAGCCGCCAGCGAGTGCATCATCGTGTCTGTCGCCGGCACGCCGGCAGGCAGCTGCAGCATTAGCTGCCAGTGACTGCGCCGACAACCCCGGGCGCCGGTCCAAGACTCCCCGGCCAGCGCGCTCCGAGGCGCGAACTGCGGCCCCTAGACCTCCCTGGAATTCCCTGGACTTCCCTGGACTTCCCTGCGCCTCGCGCGGGCAAGTAAGTGCATCGCTAGGGTGTCTGTGCGCCGCGTCCGGACCGGCAGTATCGCGATCTTAGCATCGCGAATGCGACACAGTTGGGGCTTCGCATCTAGGAGGTGCATTTGAAAACAGTTCTCACGGGGACGCGCCAGCGGACTCACTCCGAGAGTCGTTTCCGTCGCTTGGTCTCTCTCGCGTCCGTACGGGACGCCCCAAGAGTGCGAGAGAGACAGCGTGACTCTCCTCGGAGAGAGTCTGCAGTGCCACCCGTATGCACGCGACCCGTGGATGTGGATTAACGAGGCCTCCCGTGCCAATTACATGCAATTGTGTGCGCCAACTTTCGCACTTTGTTCCCCGTCGGTGTGGCGGGGCGCCGCCGGGGCCGGCAAGGCACGACCTATGAACAAAGCGCCACCAATTCTGCCCGTTTTTTTTTTTTTTTTTTTTTTTTTCTTTTTCTTAAGTTTTTGAGTGTCTTCTCGAAACGGAAGATATTCTTGAGCCGAGTTAAGGTGGCAATCTGTGTATGTATCAACCGAATGTGTGTCAATGCCATTCAATTCGTTGCTAAGTACACGGTACTCTCGGTGCGAATCCTTGCGTTCGTGAGTGCGTGAGTGTGAGTGTTTGGGGACATTCCGGGCCCAGCGGACTGTCATTATCAAACAAGTCCAGGCGGCAGATGAAACCAGTCATGTAACTGGACGGCGCGGCGGACGGACAGACAGACGGACGCTCGGATATTCCCCGCGCCCAACCTGTGACCCAGACATATCATTCGTGTAAGCTCGCCCCCCTGCGGCACCCTGCGGCCCCCCGCCCGGCCCGCCCGGAACCGTTCGCGAATGTGAATGCGAATATGAGTGCCGGGTTCTCCGTCCCCGATTGGTGGTCGGACGAGTCAAAGCCAAAGCGAGGTGCAGAAGGCAAATGATATAATGAGTCGAAATGACGACGAGCTGGCCGGCCGGCCGGCCGATATTTCCATCGCTCTGTCTCTCTCGCACCTTCACGCAACGCCCGGAGTCCGAGGGGGACGGTCTCCGGGAACGAGTCCGGCCGGTGGCGCGGGATTAAGGGTTTCGCGTGTCCCGGCGGGCTGGCGTCGCGCCGCGACCGAAGCGCCGCACCCGTAGCGCCGTTTTTGACGCGCGGGTTTCGATCGGCCTGGTCAACCACCTCGAAAAGTTTCCAGCCAGCTTCGGTGTCACCGAGTCGCTCCTGGCATGCTGCCACATCGCGTGACGGCGGGAGTGCGGCCCACAGCGCGGTCTGCGCTACACTCTAGGGCGGCGTCGGGCGGCCTGTGCAAACACACGCATCGCCCCGAGGGCGCGCTGCCCGACGCACGTGTGCCAGCGCCCATCGGGTGAACGTGGCTAAACGGCAGACTCTTGGCGATAATCATGTCCGTCTCTGACTCGTTGCACCCTGCGCGGACGACAAACCATGACATTGTTGCGCCAAGATGACAGTCGTGCGAACATCTGGAGGCGTCGAGGCGGGAAGGTTGCCTACCTAGGCGGCGTGGCGTCGCGGCGCCTCGGCGGCGTCGCCCTGGCGGAAGCGTCCGTCGCCACGCCGCCAAGGCGCCGCCTGCCGCGCATACAGATGAAGCTGTGCGTGCGCGGGAGTGTGTCATGACAGGCCGACGCTACTGTCACACTAGCACATCTCGCCTGTCTGGAAAATCGGCCAAATTAGCATCTCGTCTGTCATGCAGTCTGTGGGGGCGTGACGCAGCGAGACGCCGAGTGACGCTGGTGGGGCGGCGAGCAAGGCCGTCTATCCGGTTAGCGCACCGGCATGACCGGCATCGGCTGCAGCGAGGGCAACGGCAGCGAGATGGGGATCGGGATGAGGGCCTGTTGACCCAGACGAGCCGCCAGCCAGGCAGGCAGGCAGGCAGGCAGCCAGGCAGCCGCGCGGCGTCGCGTCACCGGGCCAAACGCGGCCGAAGGCAGCGAAGGCAGCAAAGGCATCCGATGGAAGAAGGAAGAAGAGCCTCACCGAAGAATTTCAGCTTACCGCGCTGCCAAAGACCGTCCCGTTTGAGGGGCGGTCGTAAAGCGAATGGAAGCGGGGCGGGGGTTGCGGCGCCCCCGTGGCTCGTGCTGCCGCGTGGCTCTAGCTCTGTCTCTCTCGCACCCCTACGAGAGCGAGAGACACGCGGCGCCCCCATGGCTCGTGCTGCCGCGTGGCTCTAGCTCTGTCTCTCTCGCACCCCTACGAGAGCGAGAGACACGCGACGCCCATTGATGCACGGCAGCCGCAGTCTGGCCGATGATGATGGTGTTTGAGGCCGCCAGCGCAGCCGGCGAAGTGAGCGCGTGGCAAGGAGGCTGGAGCCGGTCGGCAGTGTGTTCCATCCATATTGATAGTGGCGTAGACTGCTGCTCGCTGCCGCCGTTCCCTTTCCGTTGCAGCACAGCCTCGCCGCCTGCAGACTGAGCGTCGCTGCGTCGCTCTGCACGGGGAAGCGGCAGGCAGGGAAGTGTTCCGCGCTGCTGGCCGTTTCAGACGGCGCACTTTTGGTGGGTCAGCAGGACCAAGGTGTCGCCGGGAAGCCTCGCGGTCCAGGACGCTTGTATTCCATTTGCGGTACACTTGGTAGCGACCGACCAGAATGGCGCTTGCGCGAGGCTACCCCAGCCCGTATGAGAACCGTATGCGTCACCTCACCCAAAGCCCCGCCAAAACGAAGCTGTCCTTCCACCAAGCCGTTATGAAAGCAAGCAAGCCAACCGCAACTTGGAAGCAAGCCGTAAGCCATCATTCAATGAGTAAGTTGTTATAAACTTTTCCTTCTTTGGTTATTGCCTCTCCCTTCCTGCCGGCATCGGTTAGTGAGCCTTGATGAAGGTTATGATCAGGGTTATAATCTGAACAAAAAACACCATTGTACATAGCCTAACACTTTCTGAACTCCAAACGAGCCGTCATTTAATCGCTTGGCTGGTGAATAATTTGGAAACTTCAACATAAACACAGATTAAATTATTACAAGCCTTTAAGCATGTTAAATCTCAATTTGTTGCGCAGGTCTCCTGATGATTGGGCTATGGAGATGTCATCCGCAAGCCAGCCACAACCCAAGAGGTTTATCCGTATTCCTCTCCAACCAATAAATAACAATTTAATAGTGAGTGTAATTTGTGATTGCCTGCACCGTGCTCCTTGAAGCCATTTTTGTTACTTATGTATTTCTTTTCCAGCACAATCTCATCCAACTGCAGCCCGCTCCTCTGAAACTAATCCAAAATGAGCAGGTGGTGGAAGAAGTATTGGAAGGTAAATGGAAGTTGAACATTATTTCTGATTTCTATTAGCCATCTTTTGTGTCGTTGTCTTTACTTCTTAATTTTTTTTAGGCTCTTCATGTGGCAATTATTTGAATTCTGATCTTCTGATTGTGAGAAAAGATTTGACTAGGCCCTTAGCCGATGACGACCTATTACGAGCAAGAGCATTTTCCTCTGGTGCTAAATGTAAGTGTACTTGAATTTGTTTTTTTTATATGAACCTATGCCCGTATCATTCTAGTTTTGTCCTATCATTTTTGTGTTCTATTTCTAAAGCAGCAGGTCATCCTCAGCAGCGTGACGTTACTTTTAACGTTGATGCTGACAACAACAGTTGTTCGGAGAATGAATCGGAGGATGATATATTAAATCTAGCTTCTGAATCAGAAAATGAGTCTTTTGTAGATGAATTTGTCAACTTGAAAAGGAGTCCTCCCCTGCTCAAAGAAATTTTCAACAACAGGGAACGGTCAAAAACCAGGCTGAGTGAAGAAAGAGATTCTGCATCTGATTCATCACTCAGTGACGCTTTTGTGCCAAAGAAGCCTGCAAAAAAGACACACACTAGGAACTTCCCATCAGCAGATTGTGACGATGATTCAGATACTGATTTGACATCTAAGAAACCAAACAAAGGTACAGCCAAGGAAGCCCAGCAGAGCCTTCATCACTTTTCAGCAGCAAGTGAGAAAGTATTGGTATGTGGACACTGAAACAAACTTTTTGAGTTACAAAAATACAACCTCTTGAACTTTGGGTAAATATTCCTTACTTTCATTTTACAGAGCATTCTTCCCAAAGGATATGACTACAAAATTGCTGCTGCCCAAGAACAGCAAAGTGATGCTTTTGAGCACCTTGTCACTACAGTTCGAGTTAATGTGTGTACAGTTGATGAAGTTGAAAAATGGAAGGATAAGTTTGAATTATCATCAAATACCAATTTCAGAGTGGAGCATACAAGAAAACCTAAATCAGAAAATAGGATCAAGTACAAGGTTTGTCTTTCTGTCTCCTAGTTTGCCAAAATTTTAAATTTGTAAAATCTGGAAAACCATAGTTGAACGCATCAAAAACCTTTGTTTTAAAAGGTTGTTGAGCAGTGGATTTCAATAGTTGGCTGTCTTGTAATCAGATTTGTGGTTTCTTTCTTTAACATAACTATCGATTTCTTTCCAGAAAACATTTCGATGTCATCACAACACATTAGCCGAAAAGAGCAAGACAAAAAAGGCCAATGAAAAGCACATAAGCTGTCCTTCTAAGATGACTATCACATTAAAAAATAGCAACATGAAGAAGTAAGTATTAGTTGTTGTTGAGTGTTAAACAGTCCAGTAATGAAAAAACATTTTTTTATTAATTTATTTTCTTTCCCGGATTTACAGCAGTCAGGATGTACATCTTAAAACACATCCATGTGAAGTTTACTTGAAGAGCATCCACAACCACTATACTGATGCAGCTGCCGGTGATATTTTACGACACAGAAGACCATGTTTTGAAACAATCCAGAAATTCTCCAACATGTTTAAGAATACCAGTGCCAGAATTGCACCTGCTGATGCTATGAATAGAAACCTTGATGACATACAAGAAGACGATCCCAATTTATTTCGGGTGGGTGATGGTGCTTATGTTCCTGAAAGGTCATGGGTATACAAACTGTACAAGAAGATCATGAAAGACAAGTGTGGAGATCCCTATGGGCCTGGGATGATTTCAGCTCTTCAACGATATGTTGATGATTACAATAACGAATGTGGGGAGATTTGCGCTAAACTTGGTTCCAGTGGAGATGGCAAAGACCATTTTATTGCTGTCTGCTCCCCAATGATGAAGCGTATTCACACCCACCATAAAGGATCAGGGGAGGTCATGTTCATCGACTCGAGTGGCTGCATGGACAATTGCAATGCAAGAGTGTTTGTAATATTAACTCCTAGTGTAGTGTGTGGCCTTCCCTTGGGAATGCTCATAACTTTCTCGGAGAGAGAAGATATAGTTACACCTGCTTTACAGTTATGGAAAGAAATCCTGCCAGAGAAAGCCTTCTATGGAAGAGGCTTGCAGGGTCCCAAACTTATTATCAGTGATGACTCTACCAGTGAGCGTAACAGTCTTCACACATGTTTTCCTGCTGCAATATTGTTGCTCTGCCTTTTCCATGTGCTTCAGGCAATGTGGAGGTATATTTGGGACAGCAACCATGGAGTGAAGTTTGACCACAGAGCTTACATTTATTTCTTGTTTCGTGAAATAATTTATGCCCCAACTGTAGAGAAGTTTGAAGAAGCATATGATGAGGCATTGCAAGATGAAGTTCTGATCTCATGCCCTATTGTGAAGAAACATTTTGAAGATTTGAAGCTGCGAGCACAGGAATGGGCACTCTGTTTCAGGGTAGATCTCCTAACAAGAGGACATCACACAAACAATTTCTGTGAGGCTTGCATGCGTTTGATCAAAGATACTATTTTGCACCGTTCTAGAGCTTACAACACTGTACAGCTCTTGGATCTGCTGCTATCCAAACTAGATACTCACTTCAAGAGAAAATTGGCATTTGTTGTCAATAATAGAATTCGGGCCAGTAGATCTTACAAGTACAGAATCAAGCCTGAGAAGCTGAAACCTTTAGTAGCAGAAAGACTGTTTTCTTGTGAGCATCTTTTCAAAGTTGTTAACAATGCTAAGAAGACTGAGTATATTGTTGACTCTCAGCTTGAAATTTGCTCTTGCCCTGTTGGCATGTGCGGAGCTCCATGTAAGCATCAATTGGCTGTCGCTAAAAAATTCAACATTAGCCACCGCCAGTTCCTTCCCACATCTGACCCAAGTTTTAGAATGATCCTGTTCTACATAATGACTGGGCACACAGATGTGCCTGATGGCTTCTTAAAAACTTTGAAAGGAGATAATGTAGATGTTGACCTCAGTGCTATCCCAGAGTTTCAAGAAGACACCCACACACCAACTGGTGTTGAAATTGAGATGGAGCACACAACTTTGGAACAACATACAGTGGATACAGTGTCTCTTCAAGAAGAGATCCGAAAAGTGTCTGAACATTTATGCCAAAGTCTGGCTTCTAGTCAATACTTATCGGAGCCCTGTGAAAAGTTTGTTAAAAGTTACTGGGCGATTGTGAAGAGAGGTAATTATGAGTCAACACTTGCTTCTTCATTGGCCACCTTCTCCAAAGATCAAACTGCATTGGTCCCCATCAGCAAACAGAAGGTCATTCCCCTGCAGCCAACAGCTCCTGCCAGGCGCATAGTCTTCCAAGAGGGTGGTGGGCAAGCACAACCAGGTGGCAGACCAAACAAACAGGTTGTTGCATCAAGACTGGAACATGGATATATTCCTGCCTCTGCTAGCCGTCGTGCTCCAGCAGCTGAGCCATCATGGTGTACACCACCGACGAAAAAGGCCAAAGTTCCACATTCATTGACTTCATGTGTTAGTGCTAATGTTCGTCTTCCAAAATAATGGCCTCATTATCGTTACGTTTTCTTTTATTTATTTTATTTATTGACGCTGTCCGTTTAATGAGGACGTTGCTGTTTTTGTTAACTGTATTTTGTTTGTAAACTCTGCTGCAGTACCAATATGTATAATTGATGTTATGTTTTCTTTTATTATTTCTGAATGGATAGGTCATACCTTTCTTTTCTTACTGCTACAGTGTACCTGTCAAAAGTACTAATACTTTTTAATATATTAAATTAAAATATATTTAGTCATGTATTTTAATGAATATTTGTTTATTACCAGAACATTTTGTTGAGATTATGTGTTCATGTGAGGGCCCTGCAATAAAACAAATTTGTAGTCCAAAAAAACTTTTATTCATACATGTCATTAACAGAATGCAAAAACTAAAAACATAAAATTATGGACTTTTTAGCAACATTTTAAACAAAACTATCAGGGTGTGCTTACAATAAAACAAGCTTTTCTGATAAATTATCATTAGGCATATTTAAAATAAAAGGTAAAATTAAAAATGGAATCGGTAACTTTCCAACAAAGTAATAAGGTAAAAACAATGCACTTGAGAACAAATTCTTTCCACCATCCATAAGCAGCTTATTTCTCTCTATGTAAATGACCCAAAGGGAAGGTCTTGTTCCTCACGGAGAGTCAATAATCTTTTAAACGACTGTCCATACATTTCAACACAAAGTCCCCCTGATCCTAGTGGCTTGTATTCCATTTGGGGTTGGCTTTGCTAGCTTTCATAACGGCTGGGTGGAAGGAACATAATCAACATCCCCCACTAAAAACAGACTTCCAAATGCTGTCATTTCTGGGACAGTTTAGAAGATGAAAAATTTGTTTGACGCTGATTCTTGAATGCCAAGGAGAGTTTAGTAATACGCTGCAAAACAAGACAAAATTCAGTTTAGCTGCATAACAGAAACACGATCAATAAAGCACCAGTTAAGTTAACTTACATTATGGTTTTTGAATACTCTTTGAGACCGTGGGATTTTTTCTTCAACCCAAGACTCATCATTCTCAGATCTTTCTGTCTCTACAATCTGAGCAATGGGTTTCCTTTCAAAAAGTTCATTATTCTCCTTGGCATCCTTTACTTCATGATCAATACCATAAGTAGCAATTTCGGCACTATTGCTGTTAGTGACAGATAAGATGGCATCGTATTGAGGATTGCATGAAGGACAGTGCACTGCGCCTATGAAAAAATTATCACATTAATTAACACTATACAACCAAACTGAAAATTTTGCATGACATGATACAATATTCTAAATTACCATTGATCTCCATGGTACGGATGCAGTACAGGTGAAAATATTTGCAGCACATGTGACATTTTCCAACGACCCTGGAAAAATGTATAGTCATTCAGGCTATTTCAGGTCAGCATGGAATGCAGGTAGTTACCAAGACTGTTTTTCACCTCAGATTTGGATGAGTTTGCTCACAAACGCACACTGTTGAGAAGGCTTGGGCAGATTCAGTTTGAGTCGATTCATGGGAAATGACAGAGGGTTCAGTTTGAACTGATTCATTGAACATGATAGTGGATTCAGTTTGAGTGGATTCCGTATTCTGCTGCTTCTCACATTTCTTGCAGTACCAATGAATCAATTTCTCAGCTAGAAAAACATAAAATCAAGAGTCAAAATTTTTATACAAATTAACAACGGTAAACAGGCAGCACTATCACTAACTAACCTTTGAGGGCGCTAATTCCAACACACACACCATGGTGCCAAGCGTCGCAATTAGAGCAGGCAATCCAAAATCTTGACAAAAAAGACAAAAAAAAGCAACATGTGTTCTAAGGCTACTGAAATATAAGAGTTCAGATCTCAAAACTCAAAATAAAGCCGAATGTTTACCTCGCACGGGGCTTTGAATTATTGCATTTGGGGCAAACAGCATCTGCCTCTTCAGCTTTTGACATTTTTGCCACAAATTATTACAGAACACAAAAGCACTTGCTTCTATTGGGGGCCAGAAAGGCTTGGCGCGTGGTTGTGTGCTGGTTTTATTGTGCTTCGGGGAAGAGGCGGCCGCTGGTAGGGCTCTTTCTCATAGGGGGCTTGGGTAGCCTCGCGCAAGCGTCATTCTGGTCGGTCGCTACCAAGTGTACCGCAAATGGAATATACTCGTCCAGGACACCGCCAGGACAACGCCAGGACACCGCCAGGACACCGCCAGGACACCGCCAGGACACCGCCGTGGCCGTCAAGCGGCACCCGGCGCCCGCGCCCAGGCGAGCGAACCTGCGCCGACCAGTTTCAAGGCTGATTCGGACCTTGGCCTTGTAATTGGGTCACAAACCTCTGCAGAGCCCTGGGCCTGGCCGGCCAGGGCGCCCTGCCGCGCCCTGCCGCGCCCTGCCGGGTCTTGGAAGGCCGGTCCAGTTGGGAGTGGACGACGCGGCGACACGCGGCGGAACGGGTTCGGCGGAGGAACAACCTGGAGTAGCAAATATCAAAAAAAAAAAATAAATAAAAAAAACTGCGCCTGCCGGCCCGGGCGAGCGTGCGTAGCCGTCGCGCCGGGATTCCCGGGTTCGACTCCGGGCGCCGCCTGGTCGAGCACGCGGGTACAGTTTCTTCCGGTGCCGTAGCCAAAAGCCACGGCGGCGACGCGCATCCTAGTTGGCGACAATGCCGTGCCGGCTGGCCGTCCCTAGCTGCCTCTGGCCGCGCCGCCGCCTAGCTGCGCCGCGACCTGCTTCGACACGCGGGGAATGCCGTGGCTGCGGGGCCGATCTGCGCGGCCTGGCCACGCCGCGGCCCGGGCCATCGAATGGCAGAGACAATGGCCGGCACCGGCCGGCACAGTGGGCCTCGACGTGCCGCGTGACACGTATGCCGCCCCGGCGACGTGACCGTCACATCAAAAGGTCCTCGACGGCGAAAGGAAAGCGAGCTTCTTTTGGCAGGATCGCTTTTCATATTTGGCGGCGCTATCGCCGTCACCTGCTGCACCCCCACCCATGCTGTCGTTAATTCAACGCCTCTCTCTCTCGCTCTCTCACCGCAGCCCTTGGGCAGTATATTATCTTTACGGCGGCTCGTATAGTCGAGTTTAAGCATTAGTCCGCAGTAAATTAGAACAATGACCGTCGGCGAGTGCGGTGTTTGTATTGAGCCGGGCACTTGATTTACACCGTCTCCATCGTGGGTGGGGCACAGTGGGCCGGCTGGCCGCGCTGGCCGCGCTGCACGTCCTGCAGGGACACACATTGTTCCAGCGGCCTGCATGCTGGACCCCCCGGCCGGTCCAGGGGACAGGTGCAGCAGGGCGAGGGGACCGCTCTGCGTCGACGACATGACGGGGAGGGACGCGTCAAACGCACTACTACTCTACTTCGGCACCCCGCCCCGCCCCACCCCGCCCCACCACGCCCCCCAGAGGGACGCTCCCGACACTCCCGTTACCCGTGTCGCAGAAACCCCCCTCGCCCGCCCCCCACATCCCTGGTCCCGATCCTGCCCCCCCCCCCAGCTGCAGCCCGCATTCCCAAAATTAAGTGATAAAACATTGGGGTAGGTTGGGTCGCTGCAGCTTGCCCGTCTTCGCCAGGCACGACACTCGGTTCTCGCGCAATTTTTATCTTCATCCCTTTTTTTATTTTTTTATTTTTAATTTTTCACATTTGTTGCAGAAACCGGCAGCTGCATATCTTGCTAGCAGTCCGAGGAGGCGAGGACGCCGGCACCGCTCCATGGATATCCAGAGAGTGACGGACGCCAATTGAGGTAAGCTGCTCCCCGTCCGCTATCACTGCCATCAATAAATCAGAGCAACAGGTGTCAATACCTGGGTTCGATACCCGCCACCACCATTCTTTTTATTTCAATTTTTTTGTTGTTGTTGTTGTTGTTGATATTGTTGTTGTCGTCGAGGTGGTGCATAAGGTAAGGTAGTCTCCGTGCTCGTGACTGCCGGAACAGGTGGTTGGAGCTGCTTCCGAACAAGCTTATCGTACTGAGAGTGAATGCCGCTGGGAAGGGGAAAGGGGGAAAGGGGGGCGCTCCTCAACAGCGAGGTGCACGCGCCACGGCACAGCGCGCGGTATCGCAAGGCGTAAGTGTAAAGACTGGACAGGAAAAAAAAAAGTCGGAACCGGTATCCGAACCCACGCCATTCGCTAAGCATATGTGTTTGTCTTTTTTTTTTTTCTCTCCTCTAATCCGTCTGGCGAACATTAATGAGACGTGAGTCCGAGCACGGGCAGCTCGACCAGGACGGCAGGAGGCAGGTCCTCCATCACGATGTACTGTCACCAGCGCCAGAAACTAGCAGCACGCCAGCAGCGCCAGCAGCGCCAGCAGCGCCAGCAGCGTCGCCTAGGAAATTAGTCCGGCTGCTGCAGCCAGCCACAGTCAGAGTCACACGGCAGGACTGCCAACAACGAGACGGACCACACGCGCTCGCACACACGTACAAGCGGGCGCTCTCACACGCGCGCGCATGCAATAACCTACAAACGGCGGCGCGCGACGGCGACGACGCTACCGTAGCGGGACACTACAGATACTTCCAAACGAGGAACGAAAACGCGTTGCTGACGGTCGCCTCGCCGTCGCAGGGACCGGCCCGTATCTGGCACTCGACGTATATGCTTTTATTAAAATTGGAGCGCAAAACGGCGACGTTGCGAAGACTGTGGTACCCGCAATAAGTTATCTCGGGCCACCACGTCCGGCGCCGCACGCGACACGTTGGCCTGGCCGACGGCATGCCCGAGGCCGCCTGCGCGGTAGGCCGCGGCTAGGCGTGCCGCGCGCCGGAGCTGGGCGGGCGGCCTACCCCGGCGTTGGCAGGCGCTTGCCCCGTACGTCCGCCGCAGACCACAGGGCGATTGGAGGAGGTCGTGGCAGGGCGCGCGGGCTGCGCCCCCGTCCCCTCCGCGCCGACGACGCGCAGCACGCGAGCGCGATGCCCGCGCCTGCTATTCCCACTTCCCTTATGGCCGCGGATTCCTGGCCGCCGCCGACGGTGACGTCGCGGACCACACTGAAACTCACTCACCGCCGAGCCCGTGCGGTGGCCCGCGACATTGTAAGAAACGCCTGTCTTCACAGCCGGCTGCGAGGAGCGCATTTCGAATGCCAGATTAGAGTGTGAATCAGTAATGAATGTAACGGTTGCCCTGCCCCACGGCCAGCCCCACGGCCAGCCCGGCCTGACGGACCGGCCTGCGGACTCATTCTGAGTCTTTTTCGTCGCCCCGTCTCTCTCGCACCCATACGGGGCGCCCCATGAGTGCGAGAGAGACAGAGCGACGATAACGACTCTCGGAATCAGTCTGCTGACGGGCTGGTCTGCTGTCCGCCGGCCCGGAAGAACGCGACGCCGGGCCATCTGACATCGTGGGCGCGCGGACAGTGGCGGGATGGGCCCAGCAGGGCTCCACAGTGGCGTAGCTACGCGGGGACCGGAGTTACATCGGCGTGGTGCCGCAGCGGTGGGCCGCTGGCTGCGCGACGCATGGGGCCTCGCTTTGGGCTGGCCCTAGGCTGGCCCGTCGCACCGCACCGGCCACCGGGCCCTACAGCCCTACACCGCTGCCTGCCGGAATCCCGCAGAGCGGAGTACATCGTTTGTACGACCTCTTTTTGTCCGACCTTGCGAAATTCGGCCGACCTCTTTCCCCCTGAAATTTTTGTCCGACATACGATTGTCCGACCTACGTTTGTCCGACCTACGATTGTCCGACCTACGATTGTCCGACCTACGATTGTCCGACCTATGTTTTCTACAACCTCTTTTCAAGAAAGAGGAGACGAAGGGAGAGGGAGGGGGACAGGAGGGAGGGAGGAAGTGCGGGGGAGGGAAATGGGAGGGAGGGTGAGGGGAAGGGGGAGGGCCTGTCACGCCAGACAGGTAAACTACGAAGAATTGCACCAACAACGAAGTTAACTTAATGTAACCTTAAGACAAAATTGCTACCGTCGAGACCTACGAGCGCCTGGAGTGCAGGCAAGAGCCGATAGTGAGTCCTACTGCTCGGCTCTACTCGGGGAAAAGTCAAGAAAATGATAGTAGGTCAAAAAATAGTAGGTCCCCGGGGGCGGCGGGGGCGGCAGGGGTGTATATCAGGGGACCTACTATTTTTTGACCTACTATCATTTTCTTGACTTTTCCCCGAGTAGAGCCGAGCAGTAGGTCTAAACTTGTCCTACTAATTTTCAGAGGGCAGATTTCACGGGACCTACTAAATTTTGACCTACCTCTTGCCCTGTAACATGCTCTGCTCTTCCCCCGGCTCTGACCTACCACCTAGACCTACTCTTCCCCCTGCTCTCCCCCTTGTCGTCCGACGTACCGAACGTTTAATTTCCCATACTCTCGTGTCTGGGCTACGTTCATAGCCTCTCGGAAGGGTGTCCTTTCAGAAACCAGAAGGACAAAACAAGGGACAAACGGGCGCTGCCAACTTAAACCGCAATGCACCCTCTAGCACCACAGCGCCCCTAGGCCGAATACTGTAGCTTCGTAAAAACAAACAAAAAAAAAAGAAACAGAATTAGCGGGTGTTGAAACTAAGACTATGGACTAGGTAGGGAATGTCTGTACACTCTCGGCCACCAGCATCGCTCTAGTTGCGGTGGAAACAAAGACTCACATTTGATGTTCGATTCCTGCCGCACGCACACTGTTCGGATCCAGCCATTCAAAGGCACCGCTTCACCGGGAGCTTACCATGCGGCACGGTGGCCGAGAACGATAAGGAGCAGAACTCAGAATCCGGAGAACCCGGGGTTCGACACCCAGTGCAAAGGTCATTTTCGACGGACTGTCCTGGGGGAGCGACAGTCAAATTTTGGGTCGGCGGACGCTTCCCTCGCGGTGGTGACTTCACTTAATCATCCATACTAGCTCGGGCCGCCCACAGACTTGGGTGGCTTAGGGCCGAACACTGTAGCCTGGTGGAAACAGTAAGAACAAAAAAAAACCTTAGGATCAGCGTGTGTTGATTACTAAAACTCTGGATATGGCATGGAACGTCTGTATACTCTGGGCCACCGGGATCACTGTGGTTGCGGTGAATACAAAGGCTCACATTTGATGTTCGATTCCTGCCGCACTGTTCGGATCCAGCCATTCAAAGGCACCGCTTCACCGGCGGCATATCATGCTGCACGGTGGCCGAGAACGAAAAGGAGCAGAACCCAGAGTCCGGAGAACCTGAGTTCAACACCCAGTGCAAAAGTCATTTTTGACAGACTGTACCGGGGGAGCAACAGTGAAATTTTGGGTCGGCGAACGCTTTCTTCGCGGTGGTGACTTCACTACCTCACCCTTATTAGCCTGGGCCGCCTAAAGTCTTCGGCGCCCCTAGGCCAGATACTGTAGCTTCGTAAAAAAAAAAACAACAAAAAAAAAAAAAAAAAAAACAGAATCAGCGGGTGTTGAAACTAAGACTATGGATTCGGTGTGGAATGTCTGTACACTCTGAGCCACCAGCATCGCTGTAGTTGCGGTGGATACAAAGACTCACATGTGATGTTCGATTCCTGCCGCACGCACACTGTTCGGATCCAGCCATTCAAAGGCACCGCTTCACCGGAGGCCTACCATGCGACACGGTGGCCGAGAACCATAAGGAGCAGAACTCAGAATCCGGGGAAACCGCGGTTCGACACCCAGTGCAATGGTCATTTTCGACGGACTGTCCTGGGAGAGCGACAGTCAAATTTTGGGTCGGCGGACGCTTCCCTCGCGGTGGTGACTTCACTTACTCACCCTTACTAAGCCGGGCCGCCCTGAGTCTTGGGCGGGGACGTTTCCCTCGCGGTTGAGACTTCGCTTACTCTCACTTACTAGCACAGTTGTCTACAAAATCTATGTTCATTCACAGTCTGGACGTAGTCGTCTGTAGATAGTCTACTGGTCGTCTACGACATCTATGTCCATTCATTGTCTGGACAAAGCCGTCTATAGATGGTCTAACCTGAGTTCAACACCCAGTGCAAAAGTCATTTTTGACAGACTGTACCGGGGGAGCAACAGTCAAATTTTGGGTCGGCAGACGCTTCCCTCGCGGTGGTGACTTCACTACCTCACCCTTACTAGCCTGGGCCGCCTAAAGTCATCGGCGCCCCTAGGCCAAATACTGTAAAAAAAAAAAAAAAAAAAAAAAAAAAAAAAGAATCAGCGGGTGTTGAAACTAAGACTATGGATTCGGTGTGGAATGTCTGTAGACTCTCAGCCGGGGTGCGTTGGCCGGGCCGCCCCAGACGAACGGTCGGCTCTGTCGGCCGCCCGAGAGGTTGCGTCGGCCGGGCCGCCCCAGACCAACGGTCGGCTCTGTCGGCCGCCCGAGAGGTTGGGGCGGCCCGCGGGCGGCCTGTGCTAGGCAGTGTGAGTAAGCGGAGTCACCACCGCGAGGGAAACGTCCCCGCCTAAGACTCAGGGCGGCCCGGCTTAGTAAGGGTGAGCAAGTGTAGTCACCACCGCGAGGGAAGCGTCCGCCGACCTAAAATTTGACTGTCGCTCCCCCAGGACAGTCCGTCGAAAATGACCATTGCACTGGGTGTCGAACCGCGGTTTCCCCGGATTCTGAGTTCTGCTCCTTATCGTTCTCGGCCACCGTGCCGCATGGTAGGCCTCCGGTGAAGCGGTGCCTTTGAATGGCTGGATCCGAACAGAGTGCGTGCGGCAGGAATCGAACATCAAATGTGAGTCTTTGTATCCACCGCAACTAGAGCGATGCTGGTGGCCGAGAGTCTACAGACATTCCCTACCTAGGCCATAGTCTTAGTTCAACACCCGCTGATTCTGTTTTTTTTTTTTTTTTTTTTACGAAGCTACAGTATTTGGCCTAGGGGCGCCGAAGACTTTAGGCGGCCCAGGCTAGTAAGGGTGAGGTAGTGAAGTCACCACCGCGAAGAAAGCGTCCGCTGACCCAAAATTTCACTGTTGCTCCCCCGGTAGTCTGTCAAAAATGACTTTTGCACTGGGTGTCGAACTCAGGTTCTCCGGACTCTGGTTTCTGCTCCTTTTCGCTCTCGGCCACCGTGCAGCATGGTAGGCCTCTGGTGAAGCGGTGCCTTTGAATGGCTGGATCCGAACAGAGTGCGTGCGGCAGGAATCGAACATCAAATGTGAGTCTTTGTATCCACCGCAACTAGAGCGATGCTGGTGGCCGAGAGTCTACAGACATTCCCTACCTAGGCCATAGTCTTAGTTCAACACCCGCTGATTCGTTTTTTTTTTTTTTTTTTTTTTTTTTTTTTTATTTTTTTTTTATTTATTACGAAGCTACAGTATTTGGCCTAGGGGCGCCGAAGACTTTAGGCGGCCCAGGCTAGTAAGGGTGAGGTAGTGAAGTCACCACCGCGAAGAAAGCGTCCGCTGACCCAAAATTTCACTGTTGCTCCCCCGGTAGTCTGTCAAAAATGACTTTTGTACTGGGTGTCGAACTCAGGTTCTCCGGACTCTGGGTTCTGCTCCTTTTCGTTCTCGGCCACCGTGCAGCATGATATGCCGCCGGTGAAGCGGTGCCTTTGAATGCCCACACGGAAAAAAGACGTCTAAAAGGCGTTTAATAGACGTCTATTGATAGACCAATAAGAGTCTATTAGATGTCTTTTCATGTCTAGAGGTAGATGATCTAAAAGTAGTCTAGTGGTCGAATATGCGACGTCTATTAGACGTCTATTGGTAGACGTCAATAGATGTCTCTTAGGGTGTCTTATAAACGTCTCTAAAAGTGTTATAAAGATGTCTTTTGCTGTCTTATAGATGTCTCTAAGATGTCTAAGACGGCTATTACATATCCTTAGTCTTCTATCAGTAGAAGGGTTTTGATGAGATTAGTCAGTAACCCACCAGGACCTCTTCTACTAGGAAGGTGAAAAAGAGGGAAGGCATCCCTGCATCTGCAGGCTGGTAGGCAGATGGGACTTCTCCTGAAGATGCAGAGAAACGGCGCAGAGACTAACGGAACTGGCGCACGGAGTCGTCCCCGCGAGAGAACAGACGCGCTTTGAGCGCGGAGCACTCTAGTGGCAGATAGAAGAAGCTCACGCACACGCCCTATTCGAACGACAGCTACAGGGTTGAAAGGTATCTAGTAGCCACTTCGAAGTTCGGGACTAACCCATAACGCTATGCACTCACTAAAGTGGGATGTGGAACGGAATGCAATCTATGTGGCATCTACACAATGTCTACCATCGCTCGGACGTTCGAGTACGGCCATGTCTACCTGCACTATCGGCTCTTGCCTGCACTCCAGGCGCTCGTAGGTAGGTCTCGACGGTAGCAGTTTTGTCTTAAGGTTACATTAAGTTAATTTCGTTGTTGGTTCAATTCTTCGTAGTTTACCTGTCTGGCGTGACAGGCCCTCCCCCTTCCCCTCACCCTCCCTCCCATTTCCCTCCCCCGCACTTCCTCCCTCCCTCCTGTCCCCCTCCCTCTCCCTTCGTCTCCTCTTTCTTGAAAAGAGGTTGTAGAAAACATAGGTCGGACAATCGTAGGTCGGACAAACGTAGGTCGGACAATCGTATGTCGGACAAACGTAGGTCGGACAAAAATTTCAGGGGAAAAGAGGTCGGCCGAATTTCGCAAGGTCGGACAAAAAGAGGTCGTACAAACGATGTAGACTCCCGCAGAGACACGCCCTGGGAAAACACGGCGGCCGGCGAACGAAACGACGGAACGAGGTGAGACAGATCACCGGGGCACTTTGTCGAGCCATGACGCCCCCCTCGGACTCCGGGAGTCGGGTCAGGTTTGCGCGCGTTTCTGCATTTCATTTCGCCCGCCGATCCGGTTGACGGCCGCCCTGGCCGCCCTGGCCGCCCTGGCGGGGCCGGCAACCTGTCCAGGCACCCGGCCAATGCCCGGCGATGTCAATGTCTCTGTCGATGCCGTGTACTTGACGCACGGAGTCTAGGCCCTATTGGACTTGGCGGCGATTAGGCGGCCACGATAAATGGGTCAGCCGGCAGCGCCTCGCCTCCAACGATCCCGCGGGACACAGCGACAACAAGCAGCAACAATAGCAACAACAACAATGCCGCGTGCGTCACTAAGTACCCGTACCAGTACCCGCCGCACAGCCGCCACACAGCCTCCAGCGCGGAAGCCGGCCGGCTACACCGCCAACAAGGTGCCCGCAAGTTTAAGGCGTGACAGAGCGACGCGAGGATTAGCAATTTTACGATAACGGACTTCGAGAGAGAGAGAGAGAGAGAGAGAGAGAGAGAGAGAGAGAGAGAGAGAGAGAGAGAGAGAGAGAGAGAGAGAGAGAGAGAGAGAGAGAGAGATGGAGGAGATTCGAAGTAACCGAAGCCTATGGCGGTGTCGGAGTGCCTGGACAGGGCAGTAAAACCAAGCAGTGCGTTCAATGGGCGGGGTTTCGCGTAGCGGCCCGGAGCGGTGTAGTCTCGCCTTCAGCCCCGATAAAAATTAACTTTTTTATAGGTCTCGAGCACGTAGTGGGAGCGAGAGGCTCGAGGGAAGTGTCTTCATGACACTTCTCGTGGTCCGAATGAACGCTCCCGATAACGCTTACTGCGCATAATCACAGCAGCACCTTGCATCCTCCAGAGCCGCCCAGGCCCAGCATGCCGCGGACGGCGGGCCCCCGCAGCCTGCCGCTGCTGCTGCTCCTCGGCGCCCTCGCGGCCTGCGTCGGCGACGACGGCCAGGGCAGCGCAGACGACGGCGCGCCCCGCTCCCGCCAGAAGCGCCTGCTGTGGGTCACCAACGACGGCCGCCTCGCCCTGCCGCCCGGCACCGCGCTCACCATCACGCCCACCATCAGCATGCCCTTCGTGCGCTACCCGCCCGACGGCTTCCTTTCCAACATGTCCATCAGCTTGCCCTTCACAAGTAAGCGCCGCGCCCGTCGCATGGAACCTGCTGGTGAGGAAGACGGACTGCGTTAACGTGGCGCCTTGACTCTGTTCCAGTCGTGTTCGACAAGCTGGGCCTGACGGACAACGAGAACCCCTACGGCGTGCTGCCGGCCATCCTGGGCCGGTCGCTGTCCCGGACGGCGGGGGAGGCGGTGGCGGACTACATCGGGGAGCTGCTCTCGCACCGGAGGAGGACCAGGGAGGCGGGCGCGCCGCTGCCCATCCCGACGCGGCCCTCCGGCGTCAACCTGCACGGCGGCGAAAGGTGCGGCTTCGAACGCCCCGACGTGGATGTGCTTCTTGTTCGACTGCTGACGAGGCTGTGTCCGCAGGGCGCTGCTGTACACCGTCGTCGAGGACCTGCTGGACAACTTCGGCATGGACGGCAAGGCGTGCCTGCTCAGGGCCATCTGCGAGGTGCACGGCCGCTCCGCCGAGTCCATGCGCAGCCTGGGCGTCGTCGGGGAGATGCTGCAGCTGTTCCTTACGTACGTCTGCCTTCCGCCACACGACCCATTTCTCAAACAAAGGCCCTTTTAAAAACACAGCGTGTTGGTTTTGCTATGTGTAGGGCGAGCAAGTCGCCGTACTCGGGCCAGATCTCCGAGTACGTCGCGGCGGAGCGGGCGGGCGCGGGGGACGGCGAGTGCTGGCCCTACTTCCGAGACTGCCCCAAGTCCATCTTCCTGCCGCCGAGGAAGAGCATGTACGCCCCACCGTAAGTCCGTCCTGCAAGGATTTGTCTCTCGGTCTCTCTCGCACCTGAAGAAGAGCGACGAAAACGACTCTCGGAATCAGTCTGCTATATGGCTTTATGGGTCAGCCGGCGAGCCGCGGAGGCGCGCGCGTCGGGTTGCCTAGCCCGCACTCGGCGGGCGTAGCGTAGCGGGCGGGGGCCGCTCGGTGCAGCGTAGCGCGGCCGGCGTGGAGTACTATCACTCGCAAAAAAATTGAGCCTTAGATACTCCATGCCCAAGAGATCTCCCATACATCAAGCATTGAAAGTCTCTTGCGCATGGGGTATCTACGGCTCAATTCTTTTGCGAGTGATAGTACATACCGTGGAGGAGGAAACGCACCTGACGGCGCCGCTTGTGTGTTGCAGGGACGACCCCAGCCCCTCGGCGGAAGAGCCGAGCCAGCCGAGCCAGCCGGGCGCGGAGGCCCTGGTGCACGGCAACGTCGTCATGTGATCGACGCGGTGGGCCCACCGCCCCCGTGAACCCATCCGCCTTCGCCGGGACGCGCCTAGTCCCTAGTCCACGGACGATAGTCTAGTCAGCAGTCTGCACTGGAGAGCCTCTCTTGGGTCCCAGCCCCAACCGCCCCTCGGCACCTCCCTGAAAGACAACTCCCTGGCCGCTGGCCACCGACCCGACCCCGACTGCTTTTTCTCTGTAGCGTAGTTGTTGTGAGCGCAGTGCCTCACCCCAGGGCGAGACCATTAGGCTAGATACAGCGTCATTGTCATTGCGAGGTCCCGTTTGCAGCCACGCGGTGCTGCAATCGGTCTCATTCTCCAGCATCCTTGTTCTTGTTAGCTTTACTCTCCGCTCAGGCGGGTTATCATGTTGTATATTTTCTTAGGTAAACTATTAATGTAATTTTTTTAAGAAGATCAGTTTGTGAGGAAGGCATATTGTTTAAGCAATAAAAATACGACTGATGTGACAATTGTTTTACTTTTTTTTTTATGCCACTTAAACTGTAAAGCAAAGATGTCCTGGCACAATGTCTTAACAATTTAAAGATTTTTTAAAAAAAAGATATTATTATTATGTTAAGGAACAAAAATGGAATGATAATGGACTGGAAAATAATCAAATTGATACAAATTAGTACTGAATTTTTAGGGGGCAATGACGTAAACATAGAACACAATCCTTGCTTGGTTTACTGCACTAAGCAAAAGTTTCCATGCAGAACATGTGAGGCTAAATAAAAAATTAAATGAAATGAACTTTATGACTAGAAATACAAAATGTACAAATTTTAGGAAATAAAATTGCCAATTCAAGCTGAAAAGATGCTGATTGGCATTTCTATAAATTTAATTATCCAATATGGTTTGTCATACATATTCCAAAATTTTACCAGTGTTGAAAGTTAGACCACGTGGGTCATATCACATTCTAGGCAAGCCCCTTAGTGGTTCCAGCGTCTCAGCAACATTCGATAATAACGCATAACAGTTGGACTGTTGGATATTCCAACAGCACTTAGAAGCAGCACATAGCCCAACATAAGGGTGAGAAGTTTGTGTTTACTGAACCAGCCCATCATTGAGTCATCAGCATTTTTTCGGCTGTTGAGAGAATAGAACAACAAAATTAGTCCATTCAATTTTCTGAAGTAAAAACTTCTAAACAAAATGTGCCTTACCAAGTCATAGGGTGCGGATTTCTTCCATCAACCATTAAATACCTAATTTTTACTAAGTCACTGTTTTTAACCAAAATATATTTTTGGGGGACAGGTCCAAATTGACTGTCCTCTGCAGCTTTGCTTGTGACTGCATCTGAGAAGGGACATCAAGATCAGTGAGGAAAAAGTACAATACATCAGTGAAATTCAATGAGAGCAGCATACCTTGTTTTTCATAGATGACATCGGGATGTTCAACTATTTCACAGAGGACCATACAACTTAATCCACTGCCAATGAGAGAACCACCCCAACCACTGCCACTTTGACTGTAGAGGAGGGCTGTATTATAGTCGCTAGCTAGGTACGAGCCAGTTCCATAAATGTCACGCTACATCAAAAAGAAAATTAGGGTCAGTCATATTATTGTTTTTAAAGGAAAGAGAAATAGCTTAGTCTAGATAAAACAGGTCTTGCTCTTACTTTGGACAAGGTAGAGAGGAGACCATGGCATAAGATGGAATAGAAGTTTTCTAATCGGGATCCATGATATCCCCAAAATGTTTTATGGCCTTTGGACAGTTCAAGAAATCTTTTGTTTTTTTCATTGGTGTTTTTGTGGTCGACAGCAAAAATAAAATGAGGCCTTGCAACTTTTCCTCCAGGGGCCTTTGAAATAACCTCATCAATCTGTAAATATTAAGCAAATTAAATTAACCCAAGATGCTAGGGGACGAAAGTAAATTTGACATAACTAAACGTACCTCTTCTTTGGACAACGTCCTGAATCCAGGATCATCTTGAATGATGAGAACCCAATAGAGTAATTCAATTAGTGATTCCCTATTCCTTGAATCCACCGTCGGGTTCTCCAGAAGAGAGAGTAACGTGGGAAAGGCTGCCATCTGCGTCATCACATCTCGCTGAAACAAAACCCGGCCATCACATTGCCGCCAAACAACACCTCACAAGGAAGCACACAGGACCAGAGAAAAAAAGGTGAACGTACAAGTCTATCAATTTCTTTGACATCACCACAGACGAATTGTGGGGGGAACGGCCTCAGAATTGTATCATACTTGTAGCTCTGGGCAGCCGCCACAAACAGGCTCCACCGGACGTCGGCCGCGTGGATGTCGCTGCGAATACATTTGCAGAGTGCCTGTCTCTTCTCTTGCTGCGACACTGTAGGGGGCGAGTCCCCGTCCATGGTGGCGTCCGTTCAGCGCCGAGTGTCACACCACCGTGTCGGCCCTTCCATTCACCGCGACCAAGCGGCAGGCGATCGGCGAACGGAGTGGCGGGTTATGGGCAGCCCCGCCGTTCACACGCTGGCACGGCCGGCACCCACTGCTAGCGACAGCGCGGACCGACAGGGCACCTCTCACAATCGCAGTCAGTCAATCATTTTCGGGACGGTCCAGGGAATCCGAACGCGAAGAGCGCGGGTTTGTTGACAAGTTCCTTGAGCTGATCCGTTTCGTGCTGTCGGCGCAAGGCTTGTCCCGAAAGTAGTCCTAGAAACGCTACCCTTAACAAAAACAAATTTTTTTTTTTTTTGTGCGTTATTTGCGATTTCTTGGTAAAACTACAGACGGGAGCACGTCCAGCCTCGTTTATCACGTAAGTTTCCAACCAGAGCGAATCAAAAGCAACGCGACTGTCGCAGCTTGGGCGCAGCGGCGCAGCGCTCAAGCAGACAAAAGGGGCGAAGCAGACAAGTTTCTGGAGCTGGGCCGCGGTTAGGCTTCGCGAGGAACGTCTCCCTGAGCTAATGACAGCATGTCAGTCACTTTAACAGGTGACAGCGGCCTTGGATAGGGATCCTCTAATTTTAATCGGCTGTCGACCAGCCGAAATGTCTTTCTAAACCCGATACTGTTTCCCAAAACACGCACTATTTGCTGTGGCGGCGCTTTCAGCCGGTGCGCGGATGCGGGAAAGCAATAAAAACAAAGGACGCCCGCCAATTGTAGTCGACTTGAGGGCAGTCCAGTTAGAGAGCACCGCATGAGTCTGGTAGCCAAACAGCCCCCCATGCGGCCGTGTGTCGTCCGCCGTCCGTGCGGCTCCCCAGGGCCGTGTGTTGTCGTCAAGAAGATCTCAGCTGGCCCTCGCCGAAACTTCCCGATCCTTTTCGTCCTTGCACCCAAATATCCGAAAAGAGAGGACCCCTCATCAATGGAAATGGTTTTGAGAACGTACTGTCCACTTGAAATCAACATGCGATACCCCGCTGATGCTCTCTAGCTCACTATATGGTCTAAACTAGGTTATACATTCGTCGCGGACTGTCGTTTTTAAGTTGATGTTTTTTGCTCTATTCTTTTCAAAAGGCCTAATTCTGGTTGGGGGATTTTCTAGTGTATTCTACGTAAGTTTCTAGCGACTTCTGTCCGCTAGGCGTATGAATTTTGGGTTAAAATCTCAATGTGGCGATGATAAGCTCGAAGTGAGACCCGTCCAGCCAGCTAGAATGGTGTGTATTTTTAAACCGTTTATTGTCATCATTCATCCTTCAAAGATTAGGCATGATCGAGGAGCATATCAGCGTGGGCCAATGAATTCTTTCAATATTTTTAAGTAGTTGAAGATAATGGCTCTTCCTAGATAGCAGTGATATAACCTACGTGTAGCAGACGGCTTCCCCCTCCTCTTTCTGGGAACCCCCTTCCCCCTCCTCCTTTCCCCCTCTCCCTCCCCCAGTGTTTCTCTCTCTCTCTCTCCCTCTCTGGCCTTATGATTCAAAAGACCATGGATGTAAACAGTGTGGCGAGGGCTTTCAAGCCTGTAACATCTAGCTGGTCTCTAGTCATGGCTCGTGTTCCACATGTTGATGTTTATGTGGAGCAGACCACCCTCTATGATGGAGCGGCAGAAGTTATCGCTTCTATCAGGCCAAGCTGGAAGCTGAGTGAAGTAAAGTACAAGGTGAGATTCTCTTCAATATTTCAGAAATCTGTTTTAATTTATCATTGGTGTATAGATTCTATTTCCAAATTTTAGTTTTATTTACTATTCAACAAAAATTTTGTCATCTCATACAAACATAAAATTTTACTCCCATTTATTCAGCCAAACAAAAGAGAGAATTCCCTGCGCACATACCTATCTCTCTTGACTATTCCTATCTCAGAATAAAAGAATTGTTGGTTCTGATATCCCTCTTCTCACATATGGCTGAAAAATGTGTGAAAGTTGTTATCATAAGAACATTGACTTTCTTGGGTGTTGCTGACTGATAATCCCTCAGAAGCATTGCCCCATGACAGGGGCTATCAGTGGGTACGCCAGCACAATTACTGCTTCTTTATGGCTCCAAGTCCTGTTGGTCTTTATGGTACGCGGTTGTCTCAATCGCCCACCCTCAGTTCAGGGAGCTATCTCTGTGGCCAGTCCTTTGCCTTGTTGGCAAGACAGGCAGTTTTTGTTGTTTCAAGTTATGCTCTCTGTGAGAAGATGAACCTAGACGCGCGCACGGTGGAGGTCTAGCATCGAACTGCCCGCCGACGCGAGGGAAGTCCATGTCCGCAACGGCTTGGGAGCGAGGGGAAGACACTCGCTGGGAGTGATGGCCTGGCGCTGCAAAGTGTACAGTCTGAGTACGGCATGCCACGGCTGCCGCGGCACCTCCGAACTAGTGACACGATTCCACCGTGTCCGTGGCGTGCAGTGGCGTGCATTGGCGTGTCGGCGGGTCGCGCGCCACCTGTTGTCCTTGGCGTTCCTGCCCGGTCCTGCCACCCGCGGCGCGGCTCGGCGTGGCGTGACGTGACGTGACGTTTGTCGGGACGTGCCTGACGTTTGTCAAATGGTGACAGGGGGAAGAGGAGAGGGAGTGGGGTCCTCCAAATCTCTTCCAAACGAGAGGCATCCGGGGGGTCCTAGATCATGCAATTTGGTGTGATCCTTCGTCTCCTTCCCCTCTTACCTACATCCTTAATTTGACCTGAATAATCGACTCGCGAGGACAGGATGTCCAGCTCGTGTCATTCTGGTAGGAAAAAGGTGTAAATGTTTCATTTTTTTTTTTTCAGCTCTTTACGGATGGCATCACAAACAAGCTGGTGCACTGCTCGGTGCCAGATGACGTGCTGCTCATTCGGATCTACGGCCACAACACGGACCTCCTCATCGACAGGCAGGCAGAGGTACTTATAGAAATATCCACCCCCACCGCCAAATATTAAAAAAAAAAAAATCTTAAAAAAAACCTAGCTGACACCTTAATATGTCTTGTATGTACTATGAATGTTTTAAAATAAAGGCACCATCTGCTAAAAATTCCAAAAATAATGCAAATTTTTGTTTGTTACTGACCATGTAGGTGCGCAACATCAAGTTGCTGCAGCGCGCGGGCTTCGCGCCCCAGCTGTACGCCACGTTCAACAATGGCCTGGCCTACGAGTTCGCCCCGGGATGCACCCTGGACGCCGCCCTGGTGCGCGACCCCGGGGTGTACCCGCTGGTGGCGCGCCGCGTGGCCCAGCTGCACGCGCAGGACGTCAGCGACCTCCTGCAGGACCCGGAGCAGCAGCCGCGACCCATCCTGTGGGACATCATGAACAAGTACATCACCCTGCTCAAGGGTGCTTTTACGGATCCGGACAAAAAAGCCAGGTGTGTGCGCATACTGCCTAGGCGGATCTACTTTTCCTTGTTTTATGTCTTTTCAATTTTCTTTCTGTTCCTATTTTTAGGTTTGAAAAAAAATTTGGTGGGGTGCATTGCCTGCAGTCCGAGATGGAAGATTTACAACAACACCTCTCTAACCTAGGCAGTCCAATTGTCATGTGTCACAATGATTTGCTGTTGGCAAACGTCATACTAGACCCAAGTCATGACAAAGTTACGTTCATCGACTATGAGTACGCTGGTCTGAATTACCAGGCATTTGATATTGGTAACCACTTTGCTGAATTTGCAGGTATATCGTTGTTATGCTGTTGAGGAACAGAAATTGGTTTTTATTTGACTGTTGTGTCTTGGTCCTTTAATCAACTGCATTCCTTTCTTGTTGGTAGGAGTTGCCACAGTTGACTACTCTTTATATCCTGACAAAGAACTCCAGTTCAAGTGGCTTGATATTTATTTGAGGGAATTTAATAGGCTTAAGGCAGGACCTGAAACCCCAAAAGAAGTTGTTCCAAAAGATGTTGAAGAGCTGTATGTACAAGTGAACAAATTTTGCCTAGCATCTCATTTAATGTGGTCCTTATGGGCTATAGTGCAGTCGGAGCATTCATCAATTGAGTTTAATTTCTTTGAGTGAGTGATTTCCTTTTGATGCTTTCTGTTGATGTAAACTATTTGGTTCAATTTTCCTTTTTAGCAAAAATACTAATGTTTCTTCTTTTTTTCATACAATTTTTTCCAGGTATGCATCAATACGATTAGAGGAGTACTTCACCAAAAAGAGCTTGTTCCTTTCTCTTCATACAAGCAGTTGATGCCTGAGATGGTGTATGTGGCCAGTCAATTTTAAGGGCGCTGTACACCATAAAATTGAACATCTCTTCTGTTTTCCTCGACAGTTGTTTATTGAAACAGCTGGGCATTTTTAGGTAAAGCAATTTGTCTGTTGGTTAAAAAAGTGGTACTACTATTAATCAAAATTCCAGTTTGGTATTTAATATCATCTGCCCACAATTTTTAGTAAGTTTCTGTTTTCTTTCTTATAGTAAAAACAAACTTGCATTCCTATTTAGTATAGTATTCTATTCTATTATTCTTATAAGGGTAACCAGAGTAACTTTTGTAAACAGAAAAAAATGTGAAGGCATTCCAAAGAGTCTTTTAATGTTCTTTTATACAATGTTTTTTCTTGACGTATAGGTCTCACCCGTGAACTAAGATCATTTAGATTGTGTCAAATTCTCTTAAAAGACTTAGCTTTTGTCTCGTTTTTTATGCTTCTTAATATTTCATTCCAGAAGAAACTTCACTCTATTCCTTGGTAATCAATATTTTGACTGACTGAAAAGTTTTCAGTCTAATCGCTTGTGGGTATCGTATTTTACATGATTATTCTATTAGTTATTCTTTCTGTTGTGATGTTTCATTTACTTGTGTATCCTTTTCCGCTCCCTTCCACCCCTCAAACATCTATTGATGTTGGCATTAATTTATTTATGAAGAGTCATGCACATGCATTGTTAAGTCAAAATTTGCGCTGTTGCTGGTAATTGGTTTGTTTGGACGCATTCTTATTTATGACGTGCAGGAAAATGACAAAAGTAGCTTCATACTCATAATATTTTCAGGAGAGAATTTTACTGAAATGTTGTAGATCTATGTAAATGTATGGTCAAAAATATTTACTCATTACATTTTCATTTTATTCCTATGATTCAAAAAACCTGCTGAAATTATGTGACAGCTCAGCATTCACCTCATAGATGAGCAAAACTGTAGAGATGCCTACTGTCAAGTTAGCTTGGTGCCAAGGTGTCAACTCATAGTGTGCAGAGCATACTAGAACCAGTAAAGAGAACCCTCTGTGATAAATTTTCATACTTCATTACCTTTGTGCAAGTTTCATTTTCTTTGACTTAGTCATGTATTTGTCTCACGAAATAGTCCACTGTATCTTAAGGTTGAGTAGCTATAAGTTTTATCAAAGAAATATAGATTGAAATGTGAAATAAAAATGTTGATCTTTCAATGGTTTTAATTGTCTTTTTCTGCTCCCCCCCCCCCTTTCCCCTGGAAATTCACTCTGTGTTTTTGAAAGGACCGCGGTCTTTTTCGTTCCAGAACAAGCAGAACTGCTACCACTGCCACCTACTTAAAATATAGCTTTTCCTCTCCTTTAAAAAAAAATTGAGATAAGACATAGTCCTAGTTTGATGTATTAAAAAATTATCATGAAATATTAAGAATCTGTTCACGTTATATTTGCTGCTAAAAGTGCAAGAACTAATATGCTAGTGTAACTTTGATGTGTTGGTATCCTTGGCTGAACTAAAATTGTTGTCTGCTGGCTGGGCTTCGAGTGTCTTCTGCTAGGCCGGTGTGCCGGCTCGAAGCTGTTTCGAACGTTGATTGAGTGCTGTTTATGGCACTTGATGACTTACCAAGGCGTTCTGGAATCGGTCTGTAGGTACTGACTGTCAGCCATGGCAGTATTGGGGAAACTAATGGTTGCAGGGCTGGGAGGCCTGGGTGGTCTTACAGGGGTTCTGTACGCCTCCACAGTGTTGTCAGACAGTAAAACGGTCGTTCAGGCATCTCAGAAGATCACTGATTTGAAGAATAAGCGCTTCGAAATCGACCACAATGGTTCATACGAGCCTACTATCGCAAAGTGGGATTTCAACTGGGACAGGTAATAACAATACTTCTAGCTTCACAGTTGTAAACAAACCAGATGTTTGATGTGTTTGTTGCATTTATGCGTAAACTGGCTGTGTTTCCTAAAGGAGAGACCCATCTCACATGGTTTCCCCATCTAAAGGGGGTGAAGATGATATTCGATACAAAAGAGATTTGAAAATTGCTGAACCTCAGGCTGTGCGGCACCTTCTTTTGATTCGGCATGGGCAGTACAACATTGATGGCAATACAGATAAAGAAATGGTCCTCACTGAAAAAGGTAAACCTATTTTACTCCTTTGTTTGTTTTCTCTGCAGAACCTTCTGATGATGTTGTAGGTGTGAAAGCAAAGATGACTATCAAGAGGCTTGTAACATTGAATTTTTCTTTCATTGCAGGTGTTGAGCAAGCAAAGCTGACTGGCAAGAGGCTTGAAACATTGAATTTTCCTTACACACAAATGATGAGGTCTACGATGACAAGGGCACAACAGACAGCTGACCACATTCTTAGTCAGATGAAGCCTGGGGCATTTCCAATTGGTGACGACAAAATGTTGGAAGAGGGGGCACCGTATCCCCCTGAGCCCCCTGTTTATGGTTACGACCCTCTAAGCTATGTGAGAGTCTTTCATTGTATTGCTCAATATTTGAAAGAAGAGGAAGCTTTTTTTCTTTTCCCAAGCTACTCTTTTTCTATTCAATTTTTTATTTTTTTAGGAATACTTTCAAGATGGTTCTCGTATTGAAGCAGCTTTCAGGAATCATGTTCACCGTGCCGATTTCAGACAGCTTCAAGACTCCTATGAAATAATTGTGTGTCATGGAAATGTTATCCGTTACTTTGTTTGCAGGTAAGGTTCAATTGCACCTATTTATCTTACTAAGTGCTGAAGCAGAAACAAACCTGTCCAACTATGCATTTCTGTCTGCAGGGCGCTCCAACTGCCACCTCAGGCATGGTTGCGTATGGATCTTTGCCATGGCAGTATTACATGGCTATCGGTCTGGCCAAATGGATTAGTAAGTCTTAGATGTTTAGGTGACAGCGGTCACTTTCCACCAAATCTCATTACATAGGTAGTTTCACTAGTTTTCCTTTGCTCAATGGTTTGTAAGTCGAACAAAAGAAAATGTACAATATTTGTCATGATCCCGGGACTTCACGGGTGACATTAAAAGGCTGTCAATAAAGCTGCAGACAACTTTACTGTCTTCTTTGTTTTGCGCGCACGGGTACGCCCTCAGCAAGGTCCCGTTTCCTGGAACCGCCTGCTTTCGCCGCCTGCGATGTGGAGGCTAGGCAGCCAGTTACACTTCCCTGTCTCGCAGGGGTAAGCGGATGCCTACCCTCCAGGCGCGGGTCACTCGTGCCAACCCTACGCGAGCGTAATATATATACTGCCAACCGATCGTTGTGCAGTAGTGCAGAGGGCCCCTAATGCGGTGCTAGGCTTCATGCTAGGTTTGACTCTGCACTAGCATTTGCACAGAACACACTCGATTATTTGACTTCGAAGTCGGCGGGGAAAAGGTGTGGGGGCGCTGTGATCAAACACGCAAACAACATAAGCAATGGCGGGCACTGATCAAAAAATCCACGATGCGAATGAAACGGAGCCTCCTGTCAAGAAACAATTAGTAGGCGATGACGCTGAGCCGCAGGCTGACGGCGGCGACCTGAAAGATTTGTCCACTTTTCGGACGGACCGCATTCTGAGTTGTGACAGTCGCAACAAAACAATCGTCGCTGTCGGGTCGTTTGAAGCTGCAGACCCCGGTCAGCGTGCTCTTATCATCTTGGAGAAGAAGCCCTTCGATGCGGACGGCTTCGATAAGTTGTGCTCTGTGGACAATTCCCTCAAAAAGGTTTTCCGAAACGATGTCTATTGGAACTACGATTGTTTTCTGGCCAGCGATCTGAACGGTGAGACACCCGGCCTCAAGAAGTGAGGTTAGGGACCTTGTATTTACAGCTCCTTGAATTGTTCGTAAACTAATTCTGCTATTTTATTTGTGTCTGATTGCAATCGGGACAGCTGTGAAGGCTACGGTAATTCACCCTGCATCTGACAAGCACATTCAAAAGTACGAAACTCAGTTGATTCATATTGTTGAAGAGACACCTGAAGTTTACAAATCTGTCACGGTTCCTTATTTGGAGAGTGAACAGCTCAACCTGCAGGTGTGTACTGATAAATTAATTTTAGCTGATGATCGAGACCCTTTGACATAATGAGCCCTTTCGCTTTCTCTCAGTGGGTGTATAACATATTGGAACACAAGTCGGAGGTTGAACGCATTGTCTTTGAAGATGCTGATCCTTCTGTTGGATTTGTTCTCCTACCTGACCTCAAGTGGGATGGGGAAGATTTGAAAAGTCTCTATCTTTTGGCCATTGTTCGCCAAAGTGGCATCAAGTCACTTCGAGATCTCACGTCTGAACACCTTCCTCTTCTGGAGAATATTTTATCAAAGTGCACTGTATGTATACCCATTTATCTTAGTCTTTTTAAATCTGCATAAAATAATTCAGGGTACTTTGAATATAATTTTAATTTTTCAGAACATCATTAATGAGCGCTATGGCTTGCCTACATCGAGGATCCGAGCTTTCTTTCACTACCAACCAACATTTTATCATCTCCACATCCATTTCACCTATCTACAATATGATGCTCCTGGTATGAAGCACAATATTCTATCTCATAAGTTTCTATAACTCTTGTGTTGACCCAGTTCACGAATATTTCATCAATTTTTGTCTAAGGAATCCACACGGAGCGGGCCCACTTGCTGACTTCAGTAATCAACAATATTCAGCTTGTTCCAAATTATTACCAAATCAGTACGTTACCTTTCACTGTCAGGCAGTCTGACAAGCTTTTCACAGTTTTGAACAAGAAAGGTGATAAAATATAACAAATTATGATTGAAGGTGTATTCAAATGTTTGTTACTACATTAGTGTTTTTTTCCCCCAGGTATTTTTGCCTAAATGGATATGAATGTCTTTGTTCTGATAGAAGTTCGGCCACTTGTCCAATCTTGCTGTGTATTTCTGTCAGTACCATCTCCTCAAGCATGCATCAGGCTAGTGGTGCATCCCGATGAGTTGACTATTTCTTGGTTGCTCGGTTCTCAAAAATTGCTGAGCCACACAATTTTTCTTCCGCAACATATTCCCATCAAGTTTGAACCTTGTAAAGTGTCTTCTCTCCTCCAGGAAGAGAAGCATGTATCATTTCGAGTTCAAACATCTCCAAGGGACTTAACAGGATCATTTTCGGTTCAACTATTGGAGTGTGAGAAGGGTGTGTCTCAGTTTAATGAAAGTGCACCAAACATCCCTTCATCTGTACCCTGCTCCATTCTGTGTTTGTGTTGTGATCAAAAGATTCTGTCAGAAGAAGCCATAACTTTTGAGAGGGTGCTTCCCCTTCCATCTTGCTCTTATGATGCAGGTGACTTCTTCTGCCACAGCCATGGAGACTCGAGTATTAACATAAACCCTAGAAAATTAGATTGTTTTTATTCAACAAGTGGTTTTCATATCCATCCATCTCATGTTGAATGCAAAGGAGACGTTATCCGTTGCAGATGTTGTCTAGCGTGGTTAGGTACAAAGAGTGATGCAAGAGTCTGTCTATGGCATTCAACTGTGAATGTAAAGCCTGTCTCTATCACTAGATCTCAAGTTACCAAGATAAACCCAGCTCAGGAGTTTATTTTTATTGTTGATAAAACTATTAGACAATGTCCTAGTGTATTATGTCGTTTATTGATTAATGTTAAAGTTAGTAGTGATGTCTCTCACTATCTTCTGATTCATGTCATGGATCGTCAGTTGACCCTTCTTTCAGTCAAGTCCAGTAAATGTGCAGAGGTTGCCTCACACAAAGCAATCAAAGTTTCATTTCACTTAGAAAAGGAATTGAATATGTTAGTTTCTTCTTGGCAAAATGATTCACTTGTAAGCTGCGTTGAGGTTTCCCTGCCTGTGTTTGTACTAGGGCTGAAACTTCTATCCAAAACCTCACAATTTATTCCTTCATCTTACAGGAAAGCTCAGGATAACTTTTTATTTGCTTACTTGAGTCCCGATTTTATTGATTGACTACCAATGTTTGTAGACAACTAATATGCAAACTCCAGGATGTAGCCCAGCATTAATAAATAGTTTAAATATTCTTCTTTGGAAGTTTCCTCTTATTTTTCCTATCAACGCGCATGGTTGAAATGACGCGCCTTCCAATTCTACCAACTTAAATGGCCTTGTGTCGTTGAGTTGGCAATTCTGCTGAGGGTGAATAGCCAAAATTATTTGCACGTGTCGGCGTGCGTGTAAACAGACTTCAAAAACATTGACAACACGTCAATAATTTTGGTTTTCGTATTTCTAGAGACTTACAAAAGCCCCGTCATGACTTTCCTTAAAACATGGGAAGAATTTGAACGGGCGGCGGAACGGCTTTATTTGCAAGACCCTATGAAGGTATATTGAAAACATATGTACATTCTCGTGGACGCCTTAACCCTCAAATTTATTCAGTTATTTTTTCCGATTGCCACTATGTTTTATTTAATCGTGGTTCCTCGAGCAGAAAAACTTCAATATTTGCTTAAAATTGTTTAAAAATTTTTGAATGTGTTATATTTGTGCTCTATTAGGCTCAGTTTCTAATAACATGATGTGTCACGACCACCTTTTATTAGACTATCATAAGCTTGTCAAAATGTTACGCTTTACTATCTTTTCCAAGGATTGATAACTTAAAATTCACTAATCTCTTACAGAGCCGATTTACCATGAAGTACATTCATAGCAAGCAGGTCTTATGTTTAAAAATGACAGATAACAAAGTGGTACGTATATTTACTGTTTTCGTTATTATTACTGTAATTTTTAGTCTCACAATGATTTAATCTTTTCCATGTGTTGTCCGTGTTTTCAGTGTTTGCAGTTTAAAACTGATCTATTACAAGACGCTAAAAAAGTAGAAAAGTTTACAAACAACCTCATGAGACATATGGCTTCATAAAACATGGCATTCTGTATTATATTATCACATCTTTGATGAATTGTGACGTGTTCTCTTGTGTGGGGTATCTCATAAACATAAATTAAGAGTAAAAACTGTGAAAAATTGCTTTCATGTGTTTTGTAAATTTTCTATGTACTCCAGCTCTGAGACTGGTTGAATTTTGTATTTGAATGTTTGTTTCCAATATTTTTCTGTATCATATCCATTAAAAGCTCTCATTGTTTATTTTCAACTGTGTGCCTCCTTTTTTAAATCCAAAGCCTCTGGGGAGCATCATGAGTGAGTGGACAGGTTCATCATGAACACATCATGGGGGTGACAGCTTGTAACACGTCACGCATCCCCCCTTGAAAAGTGATAAAACGACTTCCTCGGCAGTCGGCATTGCCCTCTCGAGGACAACCACCACGCCCACCGGGCGACTCTAGACTCTGGCTCTGATTGACTAAGCGACAGCCAATGAGGGGCAGCCGTGCCGTGCCCCGTCCACCCCCTCATCAACACTACTAATGGCTTCCCCCCACACGGGGAATACAATATTGTCACAGCGGGTCATTGTGATCTCAAGGCGACGGTTAATTGAGTCACGATTTGTGCATTGAGTGACGGAAGAATGAAGTATGCGCGACGGTATATATTTCGTAAAACAAATCAATGGAAAATTTTTCAGTTAGCAAATTTTGGAAAATTGGTTCAAAAACGTTGTATAAATGATAACACGTGATTACGGCATGTACACATGGTTACCAGGGTGATCGCCCTGCCAACTATAACCAGCCAGCGCTAGTCTCTCTTTTTTTTTTCCGTGGGTCGGGTGATGGAGACGTCTTGTAATTTTGAATGATCCGGGGACTAAAATTGTTTGCAAAAGTACCCAAGGAAGTGCAGCCAGAGCTGATAAGTTTCCATTGCAACGCAGTATACTATGCTTAAGGCCTTCCCGAGTCAGTAAGAGAGCCGCTCAGACCGGTTAGTGTCTGTCAGGTTACTGCCCGCGAGAGGGAGGGGGGCGGGGAGGGTCTGAAGGGGAGGCGCGGCGTGCTTGCTCGGATTACAATAGGTAATTAGTGAAGCGATGTTGTTGTGGGCTATAAGGAGGTGTGAATAGGGCGTAACCCCCAGTTCCGCGTTTCGATCCTCGCGCCACTCGGTGCTCGTCCGCGGCGTCCCCGAGCTTGCGCCGCACCGCCCACACACCGTCCACACACCGCCCACAGCGCGCCCCGACCACCGGGACGATCTGCACCACCAGGACCGTCTGGGGAATGCGCTGACTGTGGACACCGAAAATTCGTCGGAAACCACCAGAATAAGGCCACCGAGGCGCTAGCCTGCTCGCCGCCGTCCGCCGCGCCGCCGCGCCGCCGTCGAAATGGAGCACGACGACGTGGTCGTCTCGGGCGTCGGGGGCCACTTCCCCGAGTGCGACAACCTGGACGAGTTCAAGGAGGCCCTGATGACGGGCAGGGACGTGATCACGGAGAACGCGGAGCGCTGGAAGCCCGGCCGCCTGGGACTCATCAACAAGACGGGCAAGGTGTCCGGCATCAACAGGTTCGATGCCGTGTTCTTCGGCATGCACCGCAAGCTGACGGACGCCACGGACCCGCTGTCCAGGATCATCATGGAGCGCGTGTTCGAGGCCATCGTCGACGCCGGCTTCAACCCGTACGAGCTCCGCGGCAGCCGGACGGCCGTGTTCATCGGCTCGGCGCTCAGCGAGTCCGAGAACATCTTCATCCAGACCACGGCCGAGGACGGCTTCGGCATCATGGGACACAACCGCTCCATGATGGCCAACAGAGTCTCTTACTACTTCGACTTTAAGGGTGAGTCCCAGCGGGCCCGGCCTCGGCGGCTTGGCGTTGGGGGTTGCCTAACGGCTAGGCTGGCTTGCAGGCCCGAGCTACGCCCTGGACACGAGCTTCTGCAGCGGGCTGGGCGCGCTGGATCTGGCCAAGCGGGCCATGGACTCCGGGGAGATCGACTTCGCCATCGTGGGCACCGCCACCCTGTCGTTCCACGCCGAGATCACGCAGCACTTCCACGACCTCGGCATGGCCAGCCCGGACGGCGTCACCAGGCCCTTCAGCAAGGACGGTACGAACGACCATTCCATTTGGAAGCGAGTTTTTAAATTGGGACGTTGCTTTCTAACGTGGGTGTTTGCGTGCAGCCAACGGCTACGTGCGCTCCGAGGCCGCCATCTGCATGTTGGTGCAGCGCCGCAGCAGCGCGCGCCGCATCTACGCCTCGGTGGAGCACGTCAAGGTGAAGAAGTTCAGCTTCGGGCACAACGCGCCGCTGCTCCAGTTGGACCCCCGCCACCACGCGCAGCACCTGTCCGAGTTCTACGACGAGCTGCAGGAGTCGACGGGCATCCGGGCGGACGACATCGACTACGTCGAGGCGGAGGGCGACGCGTTCAAGGTAAGGTAACATCTACAGGCGTGTTCGTACGGGCTCAGTCTGGCATGTCATTGCGACCGTCCCGCGCAGCCGCACGAGGAGCTGGAGGTGGCGGCCCTGGACGCGGCGCTGTGCTCGCGGCGGACCCGGCCGCTGCGCATCGGGAGCATCAAGGGGCAAGTCGGCAACGCGGAGGCGTCATCGGGGCTGGTGTCGCTCTGCAAGCTCCTGGTGGCCATGGAGAGCGGCGTCATCCCCGCCACGGTGAACGTGACGCCGGACAGCATCAACCCCGCGCTGCGCGGCATCGTGGAGGGCCGCATGCAGGTGGTGATGGAACCCACGCCGCTGTGCGCGCCGGGGAAGCGCGCCGTTGTCGCCATCAACAACTTCGGCGTGGCCAACCAGTACGCGCACGCCGTGTTCCGCGCCAACCCCAAGGCCAAGCCCGCGCCCGTCGACGAGCAGCCCGAGAGGCTGCCCGTCGGCAACCAGGGCGAGGAGATCGTCCTGGAGCCTATGCCCAAGATGGTGTTCGTCTCCGCGCGCAACGAAGAGGCCATGCCCAAGGCCCTGGAAAAAGTAAGCTCAAAGATTGCCCCCCCCCCCAAAAAAAAGTACCGCCGCTGCGGCCGGTACTTGAACCCACGGCTGACGCTGTGACGTGTTGCAGCTGCACAGCTACCAGACCTACGACCCCGAGTACGCGCGCCTGCTGCACGATGTCTTCACCGTCCACACCTTCGGACACCTGCAGCGCGCCTACACGTTCTTGCCCAAGACGGACGCCCTCCCTCACGAAGTCGCGGTAGGTTAGGTTATATTAGGTTAGGTTCCGCAATTTTAGTGGGAGGTAGCCCGTTTCCCAAGGCAGAGATTCGATTTCGAAGTTGGTTTGGCGCTCGCACGACGCCTGTAACGCTGCGCCGCCGGCCTCCGCCTCCCGCAGCTAGCGCGTCAGAGCGCCCGCGAAGCGCGAGGTAGGCCGGCCCGCAACGCACGCTGGTGCAACGGCGAGCGGCGCCGCTCGCTCTAACCGCTCTAACCCGCAGCCCCACGGCGGCGCCAAGCGGCCCATCTGGTTCATCTACTCGGGCATGGGCAGCCAGTGGCCGGGCATGGCCAGGCACTTGCTGAGGGTGCCCGTGTTCCGCGCCGCCGTACAACGCTGCCACGACGTGCTCAAGCCGCACGGCGTGGACCTGCTGCACATCATCACCACCGAGGACAAGACCATCTACGACAACATCCTGCACTCGTTCGTGGGCATCGCCGCCGTGCAGGTGGGCCTGACGGACGTGCTCAAGTCGCTGGGCATCGAGCCGGACGGCATCATCGGCCACTCGGTGGGGGAGCTGGGGTGCGGCTACGCCGACGGCTGCTTCACGGCCGAGCAGATGGTGCTGGCGGCGCACGCCCGCGGCAGGGCGTCCATCGAGACGGACCTCATCAAGGGCACCATGGCGGCGGTGGGGCTCGGCTACAGCGAGGTCAAGCCCATGCTGCCCGAGTCCATCGAGGTGGCCTGCCGCAACTCCAAGACCAGCTGCACCATCTCCGGCCCCGCCGAGGACATGGCGCGCTTCGTGACGCAGCTCAAGGACAAGGGCGTGTTCGCGCGCGCCGTCAACGTGTCCAACATCGCGTACCACAGCCGCTACATCGCGCCGGCCGGGCCCAAGCTGCTGACGCTGCTCAAGGACGTCCTGCCCGACCCCAAGCCGCGCTCCCCACGCTGGGTAAGGCAGCCCCCTGTTTGCTCGCCCCTGGCTAGGACTAGGCGCGTTTTAAAGGCACTCGCGGCGTGCAGGTGTCGACCAGCGTGCTGGAGGAGCGGTGGGACGAGCCGCTGGCGCAGACCTCGTCCGCCGAGTACCACACCAACAACCTGCTGAGCCCCGTGTTCTTCGAGGAGGGCTCCAGGAAGATACCCAAGGACGCCATCTGCATCGAGATCGCGCCCCACGGGCTGCTGCAGGCCATCGTGCGCCGCTCCCTGGACTCCGGCGTCACCAACGTGCCGCTCACGCGACGCGACGCCCCCGACGGCGCCCTGTTCCTGCTCGAGGCCATCGGAAAGTAAGTGACGAAAGTCGGTCGGTCAACCATCCATCACAGCACTGGTGAGAACGCCGATGGTTTTGCACCAGATTGTACCTGGCCGGGCTGAACCCGCTGATCCAGAACCTGTACGAGCACGTCGAGTACCCCGTGTCCCGCGGCACCGCGACGCTGAGCGGCCTGGTCCACTGGGACCACACCGAGTCGTGGTACACGGGCCGGCACTGCCAGCAGGTGAGTAGCACACTCGAGACTCTTCGGAATGAATCTGCTGCTGTGTTTTGACCGCGCTTTGTTTTATTTCAGGACACATTTGTCCCGGGTGAGCGCCACTTCGACGTGCGCTCCATCTTCCCCGCGTTCGAGCCGTACCGCTACTGCGAGTGGCAGGGCCGGTCCATCATCACCCCCGGCATCTGTCTGGTGAGCACGGCCCCGGGTTCGAATCCCGTCGCCGCGGCCCCCCGAGTGGCTTTTCTCATTTTTCTTCCGTCCGACGGCGCAGGACAAGGTGCGCGAGATGATCTACGCGATCCACGACGACGAACCCGTGCCCATCGTGTTCGAGAACGTGCAGTTCCATCACTGCGTGGACCTGCCGGTGATCGGTTAGTGCCTGGGTTCGAATCCTCGCGCAGATTCCGTTTCGTCGTCGCCCTCAACCGCGCGTCCTCGCCCCTTGCCTTCCAGACGAGACCCTGGTGTACGTGATGTACCAGCGCGGCAGCGGCCACTTCGAGGTGTCCGAGAACATGCGCGTGCTGGCGTGCGGCCGCGCCTACGTCCACATGGACGGCCCCAAGGGCTTCGCCAAGATGTGGAACTCGGAGGCGCCGGTCGGCATCTCGGAGCTCCCCGGCGAGCAGCGCGCCTCCTACAACCAGGAGGAGGTGTACGACGAGCTGGAGCGGCGCGGCGTGCGCATCGGCGGCAAGCTCAAGGCCATCAGGCAGGTCGTCATCTCCCCCTCAGGTGAGACCCCCGTGAGGAAGGCCAGCACGCCACCGGCTTTGCCCAGCCTCCAGGCTGAGTGCTTTGTTGACGTTGCAGAGGTGCAGGGCCGCGTCACCAACCTGGACAGCCCGCTGTTCCTGCTCGACACCTTGCTGCAGCTGTTCTCCGTGCTCGAGTCCGAGACCACGTCCGAGCTGCGCGTGCCGTGCCGCATCCAGCGCATCCTGCTGGACCCTGACCGGCGTCTGCTGCACGAGCCGGCGCCCCCGCAAGTCATCGACGTCGACGGCCAGGAGCGGGACGTCGTCCAGAACACGCCCCTGTTGGAGGAGCTCACGTTCCGTCTGCACCGCGCGAGCGAGGTGTTGCGGTGCGCCAACGTGGAGCTGCGCGGCGTGGTCACCAAGCCCTTCGTCCCCAGCGCCGGCAAGACCGTCAACAAGCTGGCCATCGACCTGGAGCAGTTCCACGCGCACGCCGACCACCCCGCCGCGTTCCAGGTACGGTACGGCCGGGTGCGTCGAGCACGAGGTGGCCGTATAGTGTGCTGACCGTCGTCTGCCCACAGCGCGCCGACGAACTTGTGTCCGCGGCCTTCCAGCTGGCCGGCCAGCAGATGGCGATGCAGCCGCTGAACCGCCAGGGCAGCGAGGTGCTCGTGGGCGTGATGGGGGCCGTCCAGGAGGACAAGGCCTTCTTCGGCCTCCTGCAGGCCGTGGCCCGGCGCTTGGGCAACGTGAGTACGCCCAGCGGAGCGCGGTGGAACCGGAGCCAAGGTCGTTCAGGCGAGTAACCCTGCGTGCCGCTGCAGGTGATGGTGCGCGCGGTGAGCAACGGGGAGGTACCCGACTGCGACCTGGTGGTGGTCAGCACCGGGGACGTGGTGCAGGGGGTGTCGCTGCTCGCGCCGCAAGCCCTGCTCCTGGCGCAGCTGCCCCAACACCCCACCCGACCCTCCGCCAGCGGCGTGCAGGTGCTGCTGCAGCAGGCGTTCGACAACTACCGCCTGGCCCTCTTCAAGAAGGTGGGTATGCGGGAGTGAACTCTGTAGTCCCCGTTGCGCACGCCTCTGCTTTTGAAACGGATTATCCACGGCTATGCATTGTGTGCACTGCAGGTGCAGCTGCTGCCGCAGTCGGCCACCCTCCCCTGCCAGGTGGTGGACGTGGAGGCGGGCAGCCCGATCTCCGCGCTGACGGTGGCCCCCGCCGGGGAGTCGTTCTTCGTGTGGCGAGCGCTCCCGGAGAAGGGCATCCCCGCCCTGCTCAACGAGATCCGCAACCTGCCCGGCTCGCACCGCGTCAGGTACTCAGACCACCACCAGAAGACGCGCCCAGTGGGCCGGAGTCTCAACTCACGACTGTGGGCAGGTGCATCTTCCTGCTGGACGCCACGGCGCCCAAGTTCTCGGCCTCGCACCCGTTCTACGCCGCGCAGATGCGGCTGGGGCTCGCCGTCAACGTCCTGCAGCACGGCACCTGGGGGAACCTGTACCTGCGGCCGCAGAGGGTCGCCGATCTGGCGCAGCCCAACAGGACCCTGCACGTCAACCGGTACGCTCACGGGCATTCTCCTTCACGCATTCATGGGCCGAAGAAAAAAAAATAACGGCTGTCCTTAATAATGCCTTAACCAGGCTGGCCAACGTGCCGGGCCTGCACATCGAGTTCCTGGGCTTGAACGGCTCGCTCCAGGAGCCCAGCAACCTGGAGGTGCGCGACGGCTACATCCTGGATATCAGGTGGCCCGCGCCCCTGAAGCAGCCCCGCGGCCTCGGCCTGCTGGACTACGCGGCGGTGCGGCGCGACGACGCCGCCGCCGTGATGGGCATCATGGACCACGGCTTCCACGTGGACCCCGTGCTGCAGTGGGCCGTCCCCGCGGCCTGGAGCACGGAGGACGCCGTCACCGTGCCCTACGCCTACGCCATGGTGAGCGCGCGCTTTTAATACCTTGTTTTCATTGAAGTGCTTAAAGTGCCCCAAGAGTCGGAATTCGTTGCAAGTTGTCGTGAAACAAGATAGGAACTCCCTGAGCAGTAACACCCGCCCTTCCTCTTTGCAACGCAGGCCTTCTTCGCCCTGCGCCACACTGCCAACGTCCAGGCCGGCGAGTCCGTGCTGATCCACGACGGCTGGTCCGCCGTAGGCCAGGCCGCCATCGACGTGGCCCTGGCGGCGTGCTGCCCCGTGTTCACCACCTACCGCTCCGAGGAGGAGCGCGTCCTCATCCAGCAGCGCTTCCCCCAGGTACGACCTCGGAAAAATTAAAACGACGGAAATGGGAAGGCAGGTCCCCAGAGTCACACGCCATGCTCTGCAGATCCCAGCGGACCGCATCCTGAACCTGCAGGGCGAGCAGTTCGAGCGCGACTTGGCCCAACTGTTGGTGGGCGACCGGCAGCGGAAGGGCGTCCGCTTCGCCCTCAGCAACCTGGGCGGCGAGGGGCTCAGGGCCACCATCCGCTGCATGGGCATGTACGGCCGCCTCGTGCAGCTCAACGGCTCGGACCAGGCGCAGGGCGCGCACCTCGGTACGTTTCCGCGCCACGGCCGCCCAGGCCAGCTGGACAACCCGTGACGCTGCGTTCCGTTCGCAGGCATGAACGTCTTCATCAAGAGCATCTCGTTCTTCGGGCTGGACCCCAGCTGCCTCATGAGCCAGAAACAGGAAGTGCGCGCGACCGTGCGCGCCATGGTGCAGGAGGGCCTCGACGACGGCGTGGTCCGTCCCCTGGACCGCACCGTGCTGCCCGCCTCCCACGCCCAGAAGGCCGTCAGCTACCTCAACGGCGACTCGACGGGCAAGGTGATCCTGGAGCTCAAGGCCACCAAGACACCCGTCGCCGCGGACGCCAACGGACAGCGCTTCCACTGCGATGAGAAGGCGTCCTACCTGGTGGTCGGTCAGTACCCGATGCAAGTGATGCTGGCCCTCATTAGACTGAGTCGGAGCCGTGAACGCGTCATCGCCGTGTTCCAGGCGGCAGCCGGTCGCACGCGCTGCACACCGTGGAGTGGCTGCTGTCGCGCGGCGCCCGCAGCGTGCTGCTGGGCGGCATGCCGGACAACGCCCTCTCCCAGGTCGGTGACCCAGACCGCGGTGTCATTGACCGCCACCTGACTTTTTAATTGTTTCCGAGCCTAATGCCCTTCGGCCTTCGGGCCCTCGACCTTCGCCTCCAGGTCACGCTCCGCCGGCTGACGCTGATGCGCGCGCGTTGGGGCGCGCACGTGACCACGGTGCCGGGCGTGCGCGCGGACACGGCCCAGGGCGCGGCCACGCTCGTGTCCAGGGCCAACAACATGGCTCCCCTCGCCGCCGCCTTCGTGCTGCCCTCCGCGACCGCGCGCCTGGTGGACGCGGTGCAGGCCCTCGACGGCGTGCTGCGCGGCCCAGGCCCGTGTCGCGAGGCCGTCCTCCTCGTGGCCGTGGAGCTGTCCGCGCCGTCCGGGCCCGTGGCAGCGGCGTGCGCCGCCCGTCGGCGTGCCGGTGGACGCGCCACCGCGGTCGGCATCAACGTGGCCGCGCCGCACCTCCGCGTGCTGGCCATGGACAGCGCGCTGGCTGACCCACAGCCCGTGGTGCACGCCAACCTGCTGCCCGAGGACCAGCACCAGGCCTGTGAGTGTTCTGTCTCTCTCTCACCCCCACGGGCCCTAGGGACGCCCACGACCATGCTGGCAGTCCGCCTGCGCCGACATGCGTTGCGGGCTTGCCCATCCCGCAGTCCGTGGGCGCTGCGTGGGGCCTCGTCCTCCGAGTCACCCCCCGCCGGCCCTAGCGCCCACGACTCCGGTCGTTGTCGCTCGCCGCGTTACGGAACCCGGCGCTGCGCGGCGCTGCGCGGCGGGTCGGTGAAAGTCCCGGTGCCGCGTCCGTAACACGCTTTCCCTTTTCGCCGCAGCCCTCAAGGAGCGCCTGAGAGAGCTGCTGCCGCTGTCTCGCGACGCGCTCGCTTTGCTGGGCAAGTCCGCGCTGGCCATGGCGGAGCTGGGCGGCGCGCCGTCCTCGTCCATGCTGCCGTCCTGCTTCGGCGGGCCCAAGGCCAAGTCCAAGGAGGTGCCCCCGGTCTTCCTGGTGGCGGGGCTGGGCGGCGAACCCGCCGAGGAGATGCGCCCCCTGGCCCGGGGCGTGCTGGCCAACGCCGTGCTGCTCATCCCCAGCGTCGCCAAGCAGGGTCAGCCTCCGTTTCCGACTCGTTTCCTTGACGTTGGACGCCGTGTCTGAGCTTGCCACTCGCTTGCAGGCATCAGCAGCCTGGCCGCGGGGCTGGTCGACGAGGTGCTGGCGCGGCAGGCGGCGGGGCCCTACACGCTGGTGGCGCGCGGCTGGGCGGGCTGCGTGGCGCTGGAGGCGGCCCGCCTGCTGGAGCAGACCCGCGGCGAGCACGTAGCCGTCCTGCTGCTGGACTGCGCGGTGGAGGAGCTGCAGAACGCCGTGTGGAGGCTGGGCCAGGGCGGCGCGCTGCAGGCCTGGCTGCTGTGCAGTCTGCTGCACCTGCCGCCGATGGTGAGTATGTGGGACTCGAACCCGCGACCGCCAGCTCGCCCGCTGACCCTCCCTCTGCCCAGGCCTACGACGCCCTGGAGGCGCTGCCCACGTGGCCCGAGCGGCTGCAGCACGCACTCAGCGTCGGCGACGCCGAGGTCGCCAAGCACCGCGACGAGCTGCGCGCCGGGCTGGACCTGGTGTACGCGCGGCTGTGCGCCCTGGCGGAGTACCGCACCGACTTCAAGCTCCACAAGACCGTCATCACGCTGATAAGGCCGGCCGGCGCCGAGGCTGACAACTTCTGCGGCCTGGACGAGGTACGAGTCTGTAGTAGACGCCGAGAGACTGATCGGCCTGGCCCCCGACCCGAGACGACCACCGCGGCTAACGCTTCCTTCTGCCGCAGGTGAGCACGCAGGAGGTGCAGATCGCCGTGCTGGACAGCCCCCTGGGCACGGCGCGCTTCTGGAACGAGGCCGCGCGCGTGGTCAGCCGCGGCGTGTACGTCGGCAACAAGCCCATGCACAAGCTGAGTGTGGGCATTTCCAACGCCAGCGACACCCTGTGGCAGCGCCTCAGATAGAGGGGCAGGCCCAGGCACTGCTGGGGTCGACGGCGGCGCCCCGAAGCGAGCCCTAATGTATGGCGCGGCCCCCGTGAGAAAGGAGGCGCTCACGTCGTGTCGGACCTTTCCGCCTGAATATGCATCAGCGTACGCACTCTGTTCGTCTTCAACCTGCCGGCAGCCCGCCCCGCCTGCCGCGCCAGCCGCGCACCTGGCCTATTTGAATTTGAGCTTTGCTTAGATGGGGGGGTCATTCATCGGCCGGGCCTAACGGCCGGGCCTGCGAGCGAAGGCCGCCGCGGGAGGGTCGTTGATTGCGCCCCCCGGCCAGTGGCCGACTGTGCACGTGACCCAAAACGAACTCATTTGTGGCTGTCGATTGCTTTTGGACCGGAAGGGCAGTACTTCCGGACTTCCCCGCTCTCGCTGGACTTTGCACCCTCGTCGCGGGGAAGTCCCTTTGCGAAGTGAATGACGTGTGAAGTCTGATCGTCTGATCAATTCATCCGTACCGCACCCTTTCCGCCCAAACAGCCTTGTGTGCTTTTATGTTGTTTTTTTTTTTTCAACCACGGAAAACTGCTAGCAGACGAGTTGAGTTGTATATGTTTGTAGTCCGATAACTCATAGTTTGTGAATGTAGAATAAATCAACTGATGAAGTGCGTGCAAATTTTTGTCTCTGAAATAAAAACATCGAAAAATCAAACTATTTTATTTTTTTTCGTTTTCAAAATATCCCCGCTGCGCCAGCTCTTCACCTTCCATTCATAACAACAACCATTTCATGACCATTTTGAAGAAGGCTCACACTCTTGTGGCGTAACTCACAGTATGCACCGTCGGTTGGACACCAAAGTTAAACTTGGCGCGTTGCGGCGCTTCCGGAACCACAGGCAGGCATCCGGTGCCTCTCGCTCGCATCGCTCCGGCGCCCTCGAAACCTGTTACGGCAGCGAACAAATAGAAATGTGGCAGGCGGTGGTCGCCGCTCGGGGGTTTGGTCGCCAATGTATTGTTATGCCGTCTCAAACTTGAACTTTTTGAACCTGAAGAAACGAAAGCTGCGAGCCTGGAACCGTAAAAACCGGCCGAGCCGTCAATGAAAACCTTTCTGTGGCTGAAATCGAGTCTTGGACGGCTCCCGTTTAAATATGTTAAGCAGCTGTGTGTAGATAGTCGGCGCACATCGAGTCTGCTTTAACTTTCTCCTGGAGGTTTGTTGTGTAGGTAACCAATTCTCATTCAGGGAGAGAGAGGAATACACGACGAAATATGTTGACGAGACGCGCGACGGGAGTTTGAAGGTATAAGCGTTAATTCTTTTTGTAGAGTGGCTCTGTCAGAGCCGTAGCTAGCGGCCTCACCAGTTGGTTGTAGACGCTTCTCTTTGCAATAATTACCGTCTGCATGTATCTTTAGCGTTTTAGCATTTTGTATTTGAATTTTACTTTTCGTTGCGTATGAACTTTGTGAGTAGCTCTTCTTAAAATCTGAATTTACCTGTCAACTCTTGAAGTAATCTTAAATAGTATCTACAAGATAGTCAGTTTTTGGGTGTTCTTGGTTATGATAATTATGCACCAAAGTTTTGTAATAAACCCCCTTTAGTTCACTTTGTTTAGTCCCTTTCCCCCTTTTTATTTTAGAAATATTGTGTCTTTATTTCTCTCTGAATGATCCTTATTTTACAAGCTTTCCTGCTTTCCTCAAATAAATTTAAATTTTCTTCCTTTTTTGTCTGCTAGCATGGAACCCTTTGAAGGGCAAGCAGAGGATGGAGGAATAATTGGGAAGCAAGAACTCATCGAAAATACCTCAAATGGAGCCTTAAATGATAGTATTGATGATTCCCTTCACAACGACGATACTCTTCCATTAGATCCCAATCAACTTGACGATGAGTCCGTCATTCCAGCTGATTTTCAGAATGGAGAATCATCAGGGGAAACGGGGGCTCCTGCACTTGACGGAATTGGTAGATCCTTCATTCTTTGTCTTGTTGTTAAATTTATTCAAACTTGAATGGTATTTAATTATTTGTAATTGCAGATAATGATTTACCAGGAAGTCCAACAACTGGAGCTGAAGCTCCAGGATTAAATTTATGGTCAAATGTTAAATGTGTATTTTGTGACACATTATTAGGCACCAATGACCAACCCAGATTATTAGAATGTCTACACACCTGTTGCAGCTCTTGTGTTAGTTCCAAACTAAATGAGCCCAATCATGACACGGGAGATGTTGTCGGTAGGTTTCTCATGGTATCCAGCCACTATTCCTTGTTTACTTTTCACATTGATTTTGACACTACCTTGCCCTTCATGTTTCAGTGGAAGTCAACAGTATGTCTTGCCCCTCCTGCTCAGTTGTTAGCACTGTCAGTAGTATTATTGACAATCAATTTTTGTTGGAATTGTGTATGGAAAATGATTTAGGCTCCCTTCCTGACCTGAACAAATCTCTGTCAGACTTAAAATGTTCAAGTGACAGTGCTCCAGCTACAAGCTGGTGTGTGGATTGTGCAGAATTTATTTGTGATGACTGTGTGCAGGTACTTTCTATTTTCTTCTTGTTCATTTATCTTCATACATTTTAAGATACCTCATTGATTATGTCTATTTTTGATTTTCAGGCGCATCAAAGGCTTAAAATTACAAAAGAGCATACAATAAAACCTAAAGAAGAGGGTGACTTGGAAAATCATACATCCTCCAACACAGTAACTTCAAAGAATTTCTTCTGCAATATTCACCCTCAGGTACTTGATGGAACTCATCTACGTTGTTCATCTTCTTTTCTTTGTATTATCAGCAATAGACTGAAACTGCTATTTTGTGTTTTCAGGAACACTTAACTTTATTCTGTGAAACTTGTGATCGATTGACATGCAGAGATTGTCAGTTAACTGAACATCGAGATCATAAATACAAGTTCAGTCATGAGATAGCCTCTGAATCTAGAGGCATGATCAATAACCTGCTGTCAGAAGTAACGTAAGTTTTTTAATTATTTTGTGGAATGTTACCAATTTTTTCATTTTTTGTGTGTAATATTAATTGTCACCGTGTCATCTACAGCTACAAGAGAGTTCTCTTAAAAAGTGCAACTAAGGTAATAGAAGATAGACAGGTACTAATAGTGAAGAAAAAGAAAGAACTATTGCAAGAAGTAACACAAATGGTTTATCGGTAAGGATGGTTATCTGGTTAAAATCGTTTCCTGCCTCCCCTTTTTATAAATTTATATACTAAAAAAAAATATGTTTCAGTCTAACCAGCGCTATCAACCAAAGGGGCAAACAGTTAGTTGTTCGTTTAAATGAAGTTTGTGATGCAAAGCAGAAAACTTTATCAGAAAAGAAACAGGCTCTGGAACAGCTTTCCCTTGTCACTGACCATTGTATAGATTTTGTAACAAATGCTGTTAACAAAGGCAGTGATATGGCCCTGCTCTTTACTAAAAGGCAAATCACTCAACACCTTCAAAGAATTAAGAGCAAGAGAGCTGATATTCCTAATCCAGAAATCCCTGTTAGAATACATTTAGCAACTGACAAAGTTCCTGACTTGATAAGAGGTATCGACTTCCTGCACTTAATATTTTTATTATCTTATCTTGTAATTAAAATGCACATCTATCTGTCACCTGGATTGGTTTTTTAAAAAATAAAATCTGTTTGGTGTTTTCTTGCAGTTCTCTCTTCCATTGGGAATATCGTTGTGGACGGTCGAGTGTACCCATCTCAACACAACAATACAAGTAATACTCAACAGCAGCAAGGATCTAACAGCACTGGAGGGTCAACCTCAACAGCGCCTGCTCCTGCTCCTCTTAGTCAACCCCATCATCAGGCTCCCCCGATTCACTCACAACCACCTGCCAATCAAGCTGCATATTCTTCTGTGCAGACGTATTTTCCCCCGGGCTCCTCCCTGGTAAGCCTTTTTTCAAATTAACATTGGTTGGTTATCTGGATCGATTACATTTAGAAATGTTTTGCTCACCAAATAATTGACCTTTGCAGCGGCAGTCAACATCTATGGGACCTGCGGGGCCTCAGAGGGCCGCCACCCCGCCGCAACCGCAACACATCCAGAACTTGCAGTCCTTACCAGCGCAGGTAGCAAGGAACTTGAACATGCTTCGGCATCCTCCTCAGCATCCTCCAGGTCTTGGACTCATGCGGACCCATCACCAACAGGTATGTCACTCTGGTTATTTTGATTGTGGTAAGCGAGTGTGCAGTGATGGGTGAAGTCTGACTCTTTGGTGTTGCAGGTGACATCTTCTACTCACCCTATAGCGGACGGTCGCAATGTAACACTGCAGGCCATGCTGAACCCCAGGGCAGCTCCTCAGCATGGTGGGCCAACTCCTCCACTGGCGCCCCCTCATCAGGGTCAAGGACGGGCTTCCATTCCAGTCGGTCCAATGGGGCATCAGGTCCAGCATCCTTCCGCAATGTCCCATTCAGTCCAGCGTCGCTACCAGGACCCAATGGTGGCCCAGCAGCAGGCCCAGGCCCAGGCCCAGGTGGCAGCAGCGCAGGCGGCAGCGGCAGCTCAGCATCATCATTATCAGAGGGAATACATGCGGCAGCAGCAGCACAGTATGGTGGGTGTTGAAAATGATGGAAATATTCCGTGGGACTGAAGGCTTTCTTGTGGTGGTCTAACACTGACTGTGTTTGCAGCATCAATATGGAACTTACCATCCTGGCCAGGGGACGGCTGGCTCGGCAATGTGGCCAGCTCAACCAGCACAGCGTGGGGGAGCAACCCAGCAGAGCGGGCAGGCTCAGCACCCCCAGGCCCAGGCTCAAGCGCAGGCCCAGGCCCAGGCCCAGGCTCAAGCACAGGCCCAGGCCCAGGCAGCATTGCATCAATGGCATATTCCTCAGCACGGAGTCAGTCAGCTCGGCAATCCTGGCCGCTCTGGGCAAGCCCAGAACCACCAGGACAACAACTCTTACAAAATTACCCTCAAGACACAGGTGAGAATGTCATGATAGGAGCCTGACTGGTGCCTGTTTAAATATTTGTTGACCTTCTTAGTGATGGTGTTTTGTGTTTTTGCGTTGTTTATAGGTGTCCCCACTGCAGCAGCAGCCGCAGGCATCTTCGCCAGGCGCACAAGGAGCCTCGATCAGCGTTGGCCCAGTGCCTGGGGCCATCCCCATTAATAAGCAGACTACTGCTGTGAGTATAGTTCAGTATCAGTGTTGCAGGAAAAGTGGTCTTTTTGCCTATATTAAATAAATTTATTTTCTGCGTGTTTTTAGAGCTTGAGTAGGGAGGATGCTCGTTCTGCCTCTCGAACAAATGATCGCAGCTCTAACTCCAGTGCGAGTTCTAATAACAGCAATGGAGAGCGCAGTATTAGTAGACAATCCTCAACTAGCTATATGGTAACTTCATCAGCACCCAAAACCCCCAGTCCTAGTTTGAACAAACCAGAAGATGCTGAGCGAACTGAACAAAGTCTTGACAAGTTTTGTGAGGTATGCATGGACTTTATTTGCTTCTTTGAAGTCCTGACCAGGTCGTAATCGTTGTATTTCTTATTTTAGGAATCTGTCAATGATCTCATGGCAACAATTGCCAAACTAGATAGTAATGGCATCATGGTTATCCCAGAACCCCAGCCTCCTCCTCAAACTCCATTGGCTCAAGCTGGAGACAGTCCTCAGGTCGACTCATCCACAGGTGATTCTAGGCAGCAAGGTATGACTGTCCACAGTGCTCATATTGTGGTTCAGACTGTACCTTTGACATTTACGGTCATTATGTTATACTGATACTTTTCCCATGGTCTATCTTGATTGGTGTAGTAGCGGAAAAACAAGAAGAAGTTGAACCTCCTAAAGATGATCCTAATGAAGATTGGTGTGCAGTGTGTATGGATGGCGGGGAACTAGTGTGTTGTGATAAATGTCCTAAGGTTTTCCATATGCACTGCCATATACCAACACTAGAAGCTCTTCCTGAGTAAGCAAATTTCCTTGAATTTTGGAACATAATTTTATTCACATCTTTTCTTAACCCTTTTGTTATTTTTTTCCAGGGATACATGGCAATGTCTTCTGTGCACTGAAATTAATGAAGTGGTAAGTCACATTGTAGACGAAGACAAAACACAGTCAGCTTTAAGCCCACATGAGTTAAAACTGGCTAGACGTCTTGTTCTTGAATTGTACTGCCAGTATGAACCAAGTTTACCATTCCGAGAAAACATTGGCTCAGAGGTAAGATTTTTGGATGCTGTGTTTATGAGGTCCTCTCATTCCTCAATAATTATGGTGTAACTCTAAATTTCTGCCATCGCATGTCTTTTAGGATACTGTGTCACTGGAAACAGTCAGAAGAAAGCTTTCACCAGACAATCCAGAACATTATTCTGCATTATCGAAAGTTATTCAGGACATCAGACTGATATTTAAAAATGCCTATGCATACAACACAGTAAGCACTTTTCTTATAACTTAAATGAAGGATTTTGAACTTTCTAGATACCTTGCAACTTGAACTAAACTTTTCATTTTCTTACAGAGTGACAGCCAAGTGTATGGTGATGCCAAAACATTAGAAGAGTTCTTTGAACACCTTTTGCTAAAATGGTTACCTAATTTTAATTTCCCTAAGGCTAATTGTGAGTCTGATGAAGAGTCTATGCAGGGAGAACCAGGCACTGATAATGGAGACATTGCACCACCTGCAAAGCGGATCAAGAGGGGCATAGTAGAATGATGTCACGCTTCTGGGAATGTGTTGGCTGAGTCTGTCAACACATTTCCAGCTGGTGATAATTACTTCATAAAAATTGCCACTGTAGTTACATTTTTTCAAGAGGGAATGGAGAAAGAAATAATTTGAGCTGTGCAACGCCTGATGTAAATAAGTGTGGGTTTAGTTTAGGTGTCTAGCCAGTTGGAAATATTAAAATGCAGCCACTAATCTAATAAATATGGATACGAGATGAAAATGAATCAAAGGAGTGTCTCATTTGTTTTGTACACATGGCTTTAGTTTTTCTTTTAATCGAATTTATTTAGCAAGATAAAATGCACTTATCTCACATTATTATGTTGAAATGTCTAAGTATGTTTTGGGTGTAAACACCCTTCAAAATCGCATATTTGTACTAAAGTTTTAATTGCTGGTTATCAGCATTTTCATTTAAACAAGAGTATGCTGTAAAATTTTTATTAAAAATTTTCAACTTTGTTGTTATATGGAAATGTCACATCCTCCTATTCAATTTTTATTAATGAACTTGTGACCTGCTAGATAAGTTGATTTTGTGTTAGTACTCTGCCCTCAAACAGTTTGCCTTTCCTATCTTTTAAAGTTTGGTGTGGAGGGTGTTTGGACAAAGGATGGTCTCTAGCTTAAAGGGGTTTTGAGCTTGAGAAATGCTGTGATAATTCAGATTCATACCATAGATGTATTCCACATGTTTGTGCAGATCTTACATCACTATCACCATAAATCTATTAAAACTTCATAAACACATTTTTGTTTCTCTTGTCAATGTCTTTCCCCTGTGGGTGGGTAATAGGTACCATGAACTATTTTCTTGATGGGTTCTATTTGACATGCATAGTCTGTAGTGGGAGTGGGGGCTGCCATCAATGAGTGCTTAGAGCTTACATAGTTTTAAATTGTAGGAATTAAAATCAAATGTGAGTCTCATGGATATGTTACCATTTATTTGAACTAGTAATACGGACTGAAAGTTACACTACATTGGAGTACGTGAAAAAAGCGTTGATAGTTATGAAATGGTAATAACTTGAGGGTATTACTTTCGGTATTATTATTATTTCATCAATGTGGTAATGTGGGTTCATACCAATATGGAAATACTTCTGAGCTCACTTTCTTCCTTTATTTCTCTGACCACATCTTCCATGTTGAAGTATTAATGTACCACCGTAACGAATATTCTTTGTCTTGTCTCATTGTCTATCGTTTGTCCCCGTGGTGATGCATGCAACATTGTCACCAAATAAATTAGTGTTTTCGTATTATTTCAGTATGTAAATTCTGTACATACGCTATAGTTGCTTTTATGTAATGTGACTGCTTTTGAAAGAATTTGTGCTATAGTTTGCTAGAATCTTCTCTTTTTTGTTTTTATCTAAAGTTATTGCAATGGTACATTGTAAAAAAAATAAATCAGTTGCAATGGTGCTAGAAATGTGTGTGTAAACTCTTTTTTTTTCTTTTTTTTTTTCTTTTTTTACCACAAAACAGTGTTTATGATTTGTAAAATTGTTTGTATAAAGTGCTACTTAAGGTTGTGGTGAACAAAATGGAATCACAGTATTGTCATATCATAGTACTGCTAGGTAGGAATTGAAATTGACAAGTTTTGTTATTTATGTTTTTTTTTTTTAAATCCTGTCAACCTGTTGATTGGTTTAGTTCTCTCAATGCTTTTACCCTGCCTGGTAAGAGTCTTCACTTTTTCTGTTGAATACTTTTAACTGTGGAACCCTTTTTGGTTTTGTTATTTTGTTGATAGTGTGATGTACTGGTACTTAGCTTCATTAATGTACATAGTTTGGTTTCTAGAGCATTATTCCTAATGTCCTTACTTGTTATGTTAAGACTTCTTCTGTATTTTTCTCCTGATAAGAAGAAGTGTGTTATGTTATCATGTTTCAAGATGAATAATTCATCAGCGAACTATTCTTATGTACTCAGTTCATACCTGCTAAAGAACTTCCAACAAATTGTTAACTCTCCAGTTTTCGTCTTCTAAAGTTATTGAATGATCTGTAAAATTTGTGCAAGCTGGTTGAAGTGTAAGATCTTGTGCCAAACAAGTACCGCTCTAATTTTGAAGATATTTCAAAATACGCTTCTGATAATTTTAAATCTTTAAGACTGAAATATATATCTTAACCTCTCCTATGTTTCAGTCTTTTCTTGTTCAACATCCCTTTTCATTCCCTCCCATCACCAAAAATGGGAATCCCCGGATACGCAAGGAGGCAGGACTCGAGATTGGGCAAGGGACAATTTTAGGGGGAAACAGAGAGAGATAGATGACCCCTTCCCCCGCCCCAATCGTCTGCTGCGCTGCACTGCCGGCTGCAGCAGCACTCGGCGGCGTAGGAGTAGCAGTGTCAGTCTGTTTATGCCCTCGCCTTAGACTGCCGCGCCTCTACTATGCCGGAGAACCCGCAAGCCCCGGCAGTGAACGGTGAAGCAGCAGGGACCGCCAGCGCCGCGAACGGCAACGGGGAGATTCTCGACCAAGTCCGGAGGCAAGAGGACCTCACTCTGACAGATCACGTCAACAGGAGGTTATTGACGTCCTTCCTCAGTCGAATCAACAGCAGTGCGGCCGGCGTGCAAGAGCCTCCCGTCAGCGTCCCCAACGGGAACAGCCCCGCCAACGACGACAGTGACGATTTTGCGGCCTAACAGCCGTCTACTCGCTGGGGGAAGTGCGCAGTGGTGGTGACCCTAACCTCACAAACCGTGGACTGACTGCTGACCCCCGCACCACCATGACGACCATCTTCATCCGCATTCAGCTTACGATTGCGGACAGTTTAATTGACTATTGCATTTTAAGGATTTTGAGTTTGGTCGACCGTGTATTTTGCATTATGAGGCTCACTGTCGAACCGTCCTGGTCTTCCTTGTTGTTTTAGTTTTTTTTTTTTCAGCGCTGTAGTGTTGGGAGTTCCGGTTGTGACGAACAACAGGTCCATTCCCGCCTAAAAGATCAGTTCAGTTTCGAAGTTCCTCAAAGATTTGTACCACTGTGTTGTTGTGTTTGTGAAACCACTCGATTGTTTCTCATTGAAAGACTGGTTCTATCGTACCTTGTTTTGTACGTGTTCATTTCAAAGTACATGCAAAATATGTGTAGGTTTAATAGTTAAGAAGAATAGGCTGAACACTGTTGGTCTCTACCTAACCTTCAATTCTATTACTTGAATTAAGTATTTCCATTCACTGCGACAATGGCATACACTACAGATGATCTGTTCAGTGACAACCTGTTGGGTGACCCAAACGACTTAGATAATTTAGTAGAGTTCAGGGACGATGCCAATAATTCCGATGCAGAGGCAGGTGACGAAAATGAAAGAGGTAATAAATCCCTAAGAATTGTTCTTGTTAATTTATTTCTTTAAATATTGGTTACTGTATTTTTTGATCAGCCATCTCTCATTTTCCTCCCTCCTTTAGGTGGAGAAGGCGATGACAAAGATGATGAGGATCAGGAGGACAAGAAGGATGATGATAAGAAGCCAGAACAGAAGATTGTCCGAATTAAACGCCCACAGCCCAAACTTGATGCAGAAAGGTAAATTTTTAGTGGCTGAATTTTAAAATATTTGCATTTTGTGAAATTTATCTTTTGCATTTTAATTAAATGTTTATTCTCTCACTCAATGTTTAGGTTGCAGGGACCACGAGGTTTGAAAGAATTGCGGAAATGTATGTCAGATGTCAAGTTTCGTGGAAAAGGCCATGAAGCAGAAGACCTACAGCAAATCATGGCACGCTTGGAACATTGGTCTCACCGCCTGTTTCCCAAATATCAGTTTGATGATTTTATTGAAAAAGTTGAAAAACTAGGGACTAAAAAAGTGGTGCAGGTATGGTGCTAGTTAATTCTTTTGTTGTACTTGTGTTTTTATTTTACTAATCTTTTCTCTCCTACATTTCAGAATTACATGAAGAGAATGAGAATGGGAATGCTGGATGATGATGATGATAACCGTCCACCAAAGTCTGATGATGAGGAGGCTATAGATGACCCTAATCCTGTTGCCAATGAAACTATGGGCGAGTTCGATCGCCTCTTAGCCGAACAAGTATCACTGCATCAGAACAATAGTCTAAACTCAACTCGGACACCTGGTGCTGCCACTCCTAGAACACCCGCCTTCCCACGACCTGGTCAGGCTGCATCCTCAACCCCTGTGCCTGTGAGTGTGAACTTCATCTGCTGTGTAGTGAATCCCTACGTGACCTGAAGCTCTACTTTGTATTTCATTTTCTTGACAGACCCTGACTCCAGAACAGCGTGCTAGGATGGAAGCAAATCGTCTAGCTGCGTTAGAACGGAGGCGGGTTCGCATGGAAGCTGCAGCCGTAGCTGCTGAGGCAGCTGCAGCAGCAGAGGCGACAGAGCGACTGTCTTCCTCAACCTCGACAACCAGCAATAAATCACCCACCAATTCTACTCTAGAACGAGAAGCAGGGATTGAAGCACTAAGAGACATTGTTGGCTCAGCTGAAGATTTTAACAACACCAGTGCCTAGTCTCCATCAAGTTCTCTTTTCAAATTTTTTACAATTTTTATCTGTCCTATTAAGTCGACCTCTTGTTGGGTCTCTGTTTAAATGGAACTATTAAATTTAACTTGCCTTAAAAATTTACTTCATGCTTTTGCAGTCATAATGTTTTTCATTAAGAGGAGGTGAGACCTGGGAAAAGCCAGGAAAGCTAGTCTATATTTGAGAGAGACAACAAAATGAATGATTTAGTGTTAGCGGAGTTGCCTACCTACCCACCTGGGCCAGATTGGCCAGGTGCGTTCCCCACCACCCGCTTACTCCGGTAAGCCAGTGGAGCCAGACACCAACAGAGATGCAAGCGGTCGGCAGGGGCCAGGGGGCGCGCCCGTTTTATAATTTATCAAATTAGTGTCGGAAACTTTTTCTTTTCGGCGAGGCAGCGTGTAACTGGGTGGTATTATTTGCGTGACTTTACTCGTCGGTCTGTTGGAAGTTGGAACGGGCGAGCGCGGCTACTTCTAGTGGCGTCGCGTGGCGGGTGGCGAGCTCTGATGCCCAGGACAGTGCTGTTGAGAAGCACTCACGCCCCGACAACGGCCTGAAGCTTTTAGCAAAAATTATCATGCTGTTGTTGGCATGCCCTGGCCGGCACGTGGGGGTGGCAGCTCTGGCGGGGCGGCGCCGCCTGGCGGAGCTGGCAGCACTGACGTGGGGGAACCAGGGCCCCCCTCAGAGAAGGGACCCTGTTCCCGATTGTGTACATTACTAATTTTGTCGACTCGCGAGCTGATCAACACGGCCCGTTTTCCCGTCCCTGGGAGGAGCGCGGATAATTGGCTGGGGAAGTGGGGGTAGGGGAGGGGAGAGAGAGAGCGAGAGAGAAGATACAAGGGGGATGTTTCCGAATGCAGACCGCAGTGTTTTACGCCAATTAGGGTTGGCCAATCAAAGCATCAAGGAATGATCGGGTCTGAGGGGGAGGGGGTTGGATTTCGAACGCGTGCGCTCCGGCCGCGCGGCAAGTCTGGGCGCTGCGGCGGCTGGGAGCCCCTGCGAGTGTTGGGGTAGGCAACCCGCCGACAGCCGCGCTCGACAGAACTGCCTACCTCCGCGTCAACAGGCGCGCGAGGGCTTCGCTGCCGGCTTTCTGCTGGAAGACGCCATGATAGAACTTCAAGCGTAAATGTTTCCCAACGCCTCACATAAAAGAGAGGCCCAAAAAAAAAGGCAGCCCCCACCTTCGACTCGGCCTCTTTGATTCTGCGGGAAAGTACACTTGAGCAAACTTTTTCCCTCCATCTTCCGCGGGGCTGTGCGGATACAACCGATTTACCGATAAATCCAACCCATTCTTTTTTCGTTTCCCCTCCTAGATTGTCTCCCCGGGGAGGGTGTTTCCCGGGCCGCGTCTCCGGGGAGGCCGGGGATCGCAGGCCGATGAGGCGAGGCGGGGGACTACCGTACCGCGCCGCGCTTTGCTCGTCCTAACGAACACGACTGCACGATTGACTAGGCCGGGCCGAGTCTGCAAAAAGGCACGGTGCGACAAGAGGGAGAATGGAGGAGGGGGTAAGCTCCTCACCTGCCAAGCCCTTTCTTTCCTCGGCGCCGAGAGGACCTGGAGGACCAAGAGGGAGCGCCGAGAGTCAACACGCCAACGAAGAGGTAAAGAAGGAAGCGGGGCGCAGGCCGGCAGGACGAATCAGCCCCGCATCAACTGTTTGTCTCGACTAGGCCTCTGCTGCACGTCAAAAACAAACAAAACACAAAAAACAGAATACCTTGACACGCCTTGAACACAGGACGACGCTGAAAACTGAGGAACGATGGGGTTTGCATGGAGTAGATGCAGAACCGGAAGTACCGGCCGGAAGTACTCCATCGCACTCGCCGAGAAAGCCTTCCGCCCCTTCTTTATTTTCTGCTGAGGGGTCGCAAGGGCTTCCAGGTAGGGCTGATGGGCACGGCGCGGAAATTGGGCGCTTTATGACCGGCACGAGGGGGGGGAGGGGGGGGGAAGACGAGGAGAGAGGGCCAAGCGTTGCTGCCATTTCACGCACTTCTCCTCTCAATTAGTGGGAAATGGAGCCGGTGCATGAATTTTGCAGCGCTGACTCAGCCGGAAAAGGGGAAGGCGAAGGCACGGCGAAGGAGCGCGGATTTCTTCGCCTCCTCCTTCAAGTCCCTCGCGGCGGCCGCGGCATCTACCCCTTCTTCTTCTACTCGGAACACCCCGTCGAGGTGATGTATAGTGATACGATCTAACCTCCCCCCACCCTCCGCCTCCTCCGCCCCGGGGCAGGTAGGCACCACCGCCCCGCCACGCATGCAGAAAATGAATTAGTGCAGCCATCTAGCAGAAGCGCGACCCCCGCTGCGCCGGGCTGGCTGGGCGGGGGGTGGCTCGCGCCCCGCCTGGCTCACTGCAGTGGGAATTTCATTAAAAATAATGAAAGAAAGACGAAGGGGGAAAAAAAAGAAAAGAGATGAGAAATCACGATTTTATCTGACGTTCGAGTATTTGGATAACAGGAGACGGCTGGAAAGTTTCGTTGCCGTCTTTTTCCCTGCTGCATGATGTTCCTTTTTTGGGGGGACGTTTTTGTTGAATCCTGCTTCGTGTTTGCAACGTGAACGCAAGCTCGGCGCCACGGCCGCGGCTTCTTTTGCCGGCCGTTGTATTTTTGTTGTTGTTGTTGTTGTCGTCGTCGTCGTTGTCGGGGCGCTGCTGGTTTTTGCTCCGCTTTCTTGAGACTTTTTGAGCTGCGTGCGAATGAACGGAGAGGGTGGGGCGGGGCGTCCTACTCGCCCAGGGCCTCATGCCAAGCCGCGGCCGCGGCTCGCCGCTAACCAGTACTACAGCCGGAGGCTCTAGGCCGGCCCGGGGCGGGGCGGGGCGGGGCGGGACACCCCCTGTTGTGCACGCACGGGGTCGCCAACCCCAAGTACAAGAGGGACTCTGGCACTCGTCAGCAGACCCGGATGGCCACAAGGGCTGGCCGAAGGGCGCTCTCACCTGCCGAGGGGGCGTCGCAGGCTTGCCTGGCTGCCGGCTATTCAGCATGTAGATGGGCCGACACTGTGCAGTCCCATATGCGCCAATGAACGACCCTATTGAGGTCCGAGCGTGGGGTTGCGTGGCATGCCGTGATCGTGATGCTCTGCGAGAAAGAGTGTATGTTGTGGTGTGTCCTTAAACGCAGAGCATGTCACACGTTTGGCATGTCTCACTATTTTTTTTGGCGCCTTCGATTTGCTTGACCTCCGATGTCCCTAGAAGTGTGGTGGTGGCCGCGCAACGCGTGGGAAGCGGGAAGCCGCTCAAACAGGGACAAACACGGCCGATCCATAGCGAAAAAAATATTTTTTAAAAAAGGACGAAATTGGTGTGGAACTTTGAGGCAGTGTTTGTGCAGGCGGAGAGAGCACAGGCGCAGGGTGCCAGCGGGGGGAGCAGGCAGGCAGGCAGGGTCGTGCACTTGACACCAAGTGGTCGGCGGGACCACGGAGGGCCTCGGCCGAGCCCTGCGCCCACACCGTGGGGGCCAAGAGGTGACAGGAGAACACCACACGAGTTTCTTTTGCTTATGGAGTGCGTGGCAGGGCGTGGCAGGGCGTGGCAGGGCCAAGAGGGATGTGCTGAAGCTGAAGGGATCAAAGGCAAGGAGAGCCCTGCTTTCACGTACTTCTCCCACCCTCCCTCCCTGCTACACCCTTCCACCTCCCCCTGTTCGGAACAGGCTTGCAACTTGCTAGTGTCCAAATTTCCATTTCCGGACGATCATGTTTCTGAGTGGCGTTGCGTACATTTGTCAGATGTGTAAAACGCTTAGCTAAAGTCAGAAAAAGAGTTTCTTAAATTACACTGCAGAAGGTCCCGAGGATTCGAACACGGGCCCCGTCACCACAACCTCCCGGGCGTTGGCGCCTTTGTGCTCGCGGCCACCGCCCAGTTCCGTTGTTATAGCGCCCTGCGTGCGACAAACCCCTTTTTTCCGCCCGGCAGCACTAGGAGGAGAGGGGGGGGGTGAAGTCCGCACTTAGGCTGTCCAGGCCCACAGTGCACCGTTCAATCAACAGGATCGCGTGGACCATAATCATGAGGCGCCACCCCCGCCGTATCTTTGACGACAGTGTCCACCACTGTCACCGGCCCCCGCCCCGCCCCGCCCCGCCCCGCCCCGCCCCGCCCCGCCCTGCCACGCCCCCTAACTGCACGCCGGCGGGCCCATACTTACGCTGTAACGGTTATGAAGCCAGCGATAAGGGCCAAGTGGGGTAGGGCCGCTAGGGCTGGCCGCCCTGTGTTCCCTTTCGTCGCGAAGGGAAAGGGCTAGCTGCCCAAGCCGCTCGTCTCCGGGGGACGAAAAAACACTTGTTTCCGGGTTCATTTGCAGCGCGGGGCTGCCAGCCTGCCAGTGCGCGCGCCGGTTGTTAAATAACTCGCATCCTGCCACTCCGTGAAACATTCCGAGGAAGTAGTTTGACGGTGGATATCGCAGCTTGGTATTTATTCTCCGACGTTTTAAACGTTTGATCAACGGGCTTTTCGCAACGGCTGGGCGTCTTATCATTTTCTAAAAAAAATTATGAAGATTTTTTGTTTTGCTGTACAGTTAATGATTGAGAGGAGGGCTTTCTAAAACACCACGCGCGGTGGGCTAGTTTTTTAAAAATATTTTTTTGACTGGCCGAGGATGGGATACTGCGCTCAGCCCGGTGGGCCTGCCTTCCAGGCGGGGCGGGGCGGGGCGGGGCGGAGCGGGGCGGGGCGGAATGGCTACTCAGTTACTTCCCCGTTGTTCCCGGGTTATTGTTGTTGTCTGGGGCGTCACCATTAGCAGTATGGCTTGGGCGTCTCCGAAGAGCCCTATGGCCCCGCCCCGCCGCGCCGCGCCCCGCCCTACCCCGCCCCGCCCCGGCGACAGCACCGCGCACCTCGCAGCAACCTCGCCCCGGAATCAAAAAAGTTTGCCTCGTAATCATGCGGATAATAGTTGGTAGTAATGACACTGTACAAAGGGCGATGATTGTTGCCGTTCCTTGCCGCACTGTCTTGCTTATCTCGCGCACAGCGACACACGCGCGCACACGGCGGCACGAAGCACGCACACCGACGCACGCACACGGGCTCACTTTGGGCACTGTCTTTTGATGCCCCTACAGTGGCTGCATCTGCATCATTTGCATCGGGTGCTGTTGTGGCTGCATCTGCATGTGTTGCTGCCTCTCTTGCTGCTGTTGTTGTTGTTGTTGCTGCATCTGTTCTTGTTGCTGTTGTTGCAGTAGCGCTGGGTCCGTCGCCAACGGGTCGTCCGCCTCCCCTCTGCAACAACAACAACAACGCCGGTCATGTCACAGCTAGAAAAAAGTGCGATAATCTTGTTATGGAAATACGGTAGCGTAACATTTTTTTACGCCGCGAAAATGAAAAGAAACACACAGAGAGAGAACACCCGCAGCAAAAAGTCAGTATCGCTGGGAGCATGGTAGAGCATGGGTGTGTCGCTCCCGAGAGCAGACGAGAGACTCAGACGAGTTTGTCGCTTCTTCGCTGTGCTTCAGTCGCACTCAGGGGGGCAGCCATAGGGGCAGCCTGCAGCTGGCTAGGGGATGGCGTTGGTACGCAGTGATGTGGCTGCATCCCAACTCCATCTCCGGCAGTGCATTCCAGTCCCTTCCCGCCCCTGGCGGTGCCCTCCGCCCCGCGCGCGCACCGCCCGCATTCTCATTCAAAACGTGTACCCAATCTGGGCGGAGGGAACAAGGCCTGCACGTGTGGTGCACGCGGAAAGAGCGAGAGAAAAAGAAAAGAAGAAAAAAAAACAATACCTCGGGTTAAAACGAGGCCGCGCGCCATTTTGCGGCGGCGCCGGCGTCGTCGGCGGGTGCAGTAGCATCCGGCGGGCGGACTTACGCGGGACTGTACTCCTTCCAGCCGCCGGGCGGGGGCTTGGGCTTGGTGAAGCAGTGGCACGCGTAGCCGATGCACACGCCGGCGCAGCCGTACGCGCCGCAGTCCTTGACGCGCTTGCGGCAGTCCGTCTCGCAGTTGATGGCGTCGCACACCACGATGGCCGAGTCCGAGGCTGCAACAACGCACCGTGTCGGGGCGGAACGCTGTGAGGTGGCCGTCGACGGGACGGCGTCGAGTCTCACCGGGCGGCGCGTCGCCGTCCTGCTGGCCCAGCACGTGGGACGGCCTGGCGGGGCTGGTGTGCGGCAGCGGGTCCAGCCCCAGCAGCAGCACGCACAGCAACAAGGCCCTGCCCATGCTGGAGGCTGTGCCCGGCCGCGCTGCGCTCGCTGCGACGTGGACGACGGGGCAGTGGGCCGGCCTATCGCACAATGGCCGCGGCATGCTTCACCGCCGCGCGGCCAGGGCGGCCAGGGCGGCCAGGACGCCGACGTCACCTGCCGGCAGTGGAAGCCGAGGCCGCCGCGCGACCGGCCGCGCCCGCCAGCAGCCTCGCCTCGCCTCGCCCGACCAATCCCTGACGGCGTCCCACAAACGAAGCCACCAGGCCGAGAATGGGGGAAGACCTCGAATCGAGTCTAGAAGTTAAGCTACTTTGCATGTCATTTTCGGAATGTGGCTCCGCCCGCCGAGCTCCACAAAATGAGGTTTGGTTGTAAGCCGGCAGGTGACTTCAACTCGATTCAAGTTCGTTTTGAAAATCCAAGCCGGCTGCCCACGCAACTCGATCCGAGTTTGTTTATTTAAAATACGGGCTGCGGCTGGCGATCCAACTTGACCTGCATTCACGGTCCACCGCCAGTGTAACGCTTCGCCTTACCGCCCTTCGTCGCGCGGTACTCGGTGCACTCGGCTCTCGGCGCGGCTCGTGTATTATTCACCGGGGCACGCCCCCGGTCTGTCTGTCTGTCTGTCTGTCTGTCTGTCTGTCTGTCTGTCTGTCCGTCCGCTCCACTTTTCCCGGTCCGTCCGCCCGGCGCTGCTCCGCCCAGCGCACACGCCTGTCGGATGGGCTGCCGATGTGTCCGGCGCGCCCCGGTCGGGGCAGGCGGTGCATGCACGCAGATTTAGCGCTCCAGAGTTGTTCATTCAAGGCTGGCCTCCAGGACTCCGGGGCCGCCATCACGGACCATCCACCAACCTGGCCAATCTGTTTGGAGCGGGCCGGGCCATCTCCACGGCAAAAACACTGATGAGTCGCCGCGGCGCCTCTCTCCCTCGTCAGAGCGAAGGAGGGGGGGGGGGAGGAGGGGTAGCTGCTTCCCTCCTAAAAGCCCCTGGCCCGCACACTCAGGGCACGACGGCCACGGCGGCCGGGCCGCGCGGGGCTCACGGGGTAAAGAGAGCAAAATTACGAAGCGAGATAAAATCTCACACGAAAACTTAGTGACGGCGTTGTCCGGGGGCCATGAAGGTCGTAGTACTGGCCCGCGGAGGCTAAAAAAAAAACAAAAGCTTTTAAAAGCAAGACATTTGCCTGGAAAATACGCTGGAAAAGCAGGTAAACAGGGACGACGCAGCAGAGCCCGCGGCGGCGAGGCGGCCGTGGCGCTGAAGTGCATCACCCCGGACCGAGTCCTGGACGCCCAATACGGCCACAGCGCGATGCGCACATTTTTCTGTTTTTTTTTTTCTCTCCCTGGCCGGACGAGCTGCACAATTAGTCGGGGCTGCACTGCTGCGGAGCGAGGGGCCTTCTTCATCGTCCTCTTCATCATCATCGTCGTCGTCTTCTGCGCCGGAACGTGTCCGGGCCGCTCGAATTATTGTTGTGAGTGTTTATGCGAGGTGTCCGACTGCCAATCGAACACGCCCCTTTGCCGCGCCAGCCTGCCGTTGTGCGTGCGTGTGTGTGTGTGTGTGTGTGTGTGTGTGTGTGTGTGTGAGTGAGTGAGTTTGTGGTCGAAGGGGGCTCGCAGCAGTGGGGGGTAGTCACCACCAGAACGCGGCCAAACTGCTCAAAATGTTCTTGATGGAGTAGGTGAAAGAAGGATAGACAGTGTGTGTGTGTGTGTGTGTGTGAGTGAGGGAGGGAGAGCCAGTGTGTGTAGGTGTAAGTGTTCCGCGGCGCTTGAAGGAGCGATTCGTAGAGAGCGGGAAACGAAGCGGAGAAAGGGAATTTTCGGGGGAGGGGGGCGGCAGAGGGTGGAAAATATCTCCCAGGACAAGTTTCAGGACTTATTGCGAACATAATTTCCCGTGACAATGGCTGCCTGCTTGGGCTGGATGGGGCTGCGGGGGCCCCGCCATAGCCCGCCCCGCCCCGGCCCTCGCAACTCTCGCCACTACTTGCGCGCTCCGTCCTGGGGTGCCACGGTTCGGCCTTCGGGCCGTGAGCAATTGGTCCCTGAAGGAAGGGAAAATTCCAGGTTAGCTAGCGTCTAGCGTCGGCTGGCGTCGGTTTGGGGTCGAACGCGTTTAGCTGGTGAACCTCGTGACAGCAGGGGGGATTGCGAGGGGGGAGGGGAGGGGGCCGGGGGGAAGTCCCAGATCACGCCCACACTGCAGACCCAGACCCTGCGGGATCAGGGCCGGCGAATCAACGCGCCGGTTGGCCCGACGCAGAAAACGCCGTGAACTTCGAAAGCAGCAACGGATTGGTACCCTACAAAGAAGGCAACAAAAAAAAAGAAACAACATCAAAACAAGAAGATTTATTCGTAAAATGGAATTCTTGCGCTGTGCCAGAGCCAGCCCCGCCTGCTCATTTGCATTCACCGTATTGAATCGTTTCACACTTTTATCTGGAATCTGGGCGGGAGGAGAACCACGGACTCTCAGGCCACGCGCTCGTCCGAGCCGAGCCGAGCCGGGGGCCAAAACCTCGCCGAAAGCGGCAAGGCAGGGAAGACCTTGGCAGATAATAAGGCAATGATAACCCCGGCAGCGATGATTGTTTAGCTCCCTATATCATTTTCACCGGTAATTCCGATAGTTTACGACTGCCAACGGCTCCCAGCTCCCAGCCATGCTGAATGGGAGCCGCGATCGAAGCTCAAAGCGAGAGGGGAACTGAAGAGGGCGGCGAAGGGAATAGATTGACCATCGGTGGCGGGCGGGGCGGAGCGGGGCGGGCTGCCACTGATAGCGGAATGGAAGAAAAGCACCTTCGACTTATTGAAAGTTTATCTCTTGGCGCGCCGCTAGCAGCCGCCCAGCTCCAGCGTCCAGCTAACCCACACTCGCACACGTACACACACACACACACACACACACACACACACACACACACACACACACACACACACACACACACACACACACACACACACACGCATTGCACGGCGTTTCAAGTGACAGTTGTTCCAGCGAGGCGCGCGCGTGTAGTTTGTCCGTGTTTCTTCTCCGTTTTCTCTCTCTGTTCGCCAGCGGGCTTTGCCTGGCTTTGCCGTCATTGACAAAGCCCAAGGTCGGTCGGGCCGGGTCGTCCCCTTGCCCTGCACCCTGCATGATGTTATCTTCCTTGGACCTCATCCCTTGGAGGGAAGGACTCGCGCCTTCGTCTCTCTCCTTTGTCTCTCTTCTGCTCCGAGAGACACTCCGGCCTCTCGAACGGCTCAGCCAGCCCGCGTCGCCGAGCAGCATTGGTGTTGCCCGCGGTGGGCCTCGCCTCTCTCTTTATTCAATACCCTCCCCCCCTCCCCCTGCCTCACACACGCGGCGCCTTCCATCCCTTGTTCGGGGCGCCTATTGACAAATGGCACCCCCTCCCCATCCTCCCCTTCCCCTTCGCTTAGCCACCAACGCTCAGAGTCGTTGATGCGGAAACGAAGGTCTTGAGAAATGGCTTACACCTGGTTGATAGGCCACCCGTCAGCCGCGCCGAGAGCCGAGAGAGAGAGAGAGAGAGAGAGAGAGAGAGAGAGAGAGAGAGAGAGAGAGAGAGAGAGAGAGAGAGAGAGAGAGAGAGAGAGAGAGAGAGAGAGAGAGAGAGAGAGAGAGAGAGAGAGAGAGACAGCCCGCCGCTCGGAGTGAGCGCGCCGGGCGAGGCGTGAAGCAGAGCAAGCAGAGTGTAAGGGAACACGAGGCAACCCATTCACTCCATCACCTGTGGTGCCCTGTGGTGCGGAGGGCTGCTGGCTGCTGCTGGCGCCCTGAAGGTGGTGTCGAGGACAAGCCGGAGGCTCTATCCCCGTCCACCTGCCGGCATCAACACATTCCGCGATAACGCCGTGGTCAGCGCGCTGGCCGGCGGGGCGCGCGGGGCCGGGTTCGACTACTGCCGTCGTCTCGGGTTCCCCGTCGGTGTTTTGCCTTTCCCGCTCTCGCCGTTCGTACACTTGAAATCCACCGACCGCCGGCACGCCACCGGGGATGCACTTTATGGACTCGGCCGAGCAGCAGCAGCAAACAAAACGAAAATCTATAAAACATTCGCTAGCCGACCTCTGGCGATGCCGGCCGAGCCGCGCGGCCTCCATAACACGCACGCGAAATCCATAAAGCTTAATTTGAACGGATTTATTGCGTTTAGCGCGCGCTCGCTAGCGAGCGTTAGACAGCGTTAGCCAGCGTTAGCGTTGGCGACGTCCAGTCGAGTGTAAATAAAGCAAAGTGGGTTCACGGGGGACGTTGGAGTGGCGGAGCATGGCGGAGCAGATCGGCTCTATACGATCAGGAGCAGATAAGCGAGGCCGCCTGTATTTATGTAGCGCTATGAGTAACACAGTGTGCCGGCCGGCTGCGTTGCCGCGTCGCACGCATGGGCGGCGCCGAGCGTTAGGTAGCGTAGCGGACCTCACGGCTACGCGACTCGGCTGTTTCCCGAATATAGAGGGAAGGAAGAAATCAAAGGAAAATCCCCCCCCCCAAAAAAAAAAAATAATAAAAAAATACCTCGTTAAAGTCCCCAAAAATCACAGTGACAGCAAAATTTTCGATCCTGGTATTTGAACCCGAGGCACTCTCCGTTCTCAAGTTTTCGGGCTGCTGTTCGGAGGCGGCAAACCGTAGCGGACTGTCATGGAGTTGGTGCCTGGCTGGCTGGCTGGCTGCCTGCCTGCCTCGTTGTCTTGCTGCCTTGACTTGCCGGCCGCGTCGACGCGAAAGAAGCCGCGCACATTCACGCCAACTTGGAGGCTAGCGCGCTGTGTCCACGCCGCCACGCCCCGCGACTTTCCAGCGCGGCGTCTAGCGGGGCGGGGCGGGGCGGGGCGGGGCGGGGCGGCGGGCGCATTCACTGCGGGCGGTGTTGTTCCGAGGTTAGCTTTGGTTAACTTGGTCGAATTAATACCGGGCTTTATCATCAAGTGGCGGGCCGGCTGAAAGGCTCAAAGGCTCAAAGGTCGGACATCAGCATATGAATGGCGCGGCGCGGCCGCCCCCCTTTCACGTATTTGTCCTCAATGGGCCTGAAAACGAGCGGCGCGCCATTCTGACGTCCCGACGACCCGACGCCAGCAGCGCGCAGGCAGCGAGGCGTGTTTTCCCGCGCAATGCGAACGCGAATGTGAATGTGCCGCCGCATTCTGCGCGCCTTTTCTAAACTCCGGCCGGAGCAGGCTGATGCCGAACTGTGTCTCGTCGCCCTGTCTCTCTCGCCCCAGTGCGGTCCGAGTGCGGCAGCGACGGAGCGACCCGTTGGGAATGAGCCTGCGCCACCTCGTCCACCGGAAACGCAATCCGACCAAAGAATGCGCCGTGGCGGTGCGACTGAGGCTCGGAAATGCCGGCCCGGCCCGCCGGTCGCCACCAGTCACCGCACGGCGCGCTGCAGGGTAGGCAACCCTGCTCGCTTGCCAGCCCAACGACTCCCCGCCGCACCGGCAGGGGGCGCTGCCTGTCTCTCGTGTCGCGCGCCTCGCGCTGCGCGGTCACGGTGCCGTTCCAATATATACGTCAAAGCCAAACACAGAAGACTCACGTACACACGGTCAAAGCCTGATTCTCTCTAATGTGACCGCATGGTGACGTAAATCCCGCTCAAAATCCAATTTCAACTTTCCCCTAGCCGCACATTGTTCTGGAAACTCTGCCGGTTCGGTTGCGCCATTTGACGAGCGGAGCGCGATGCCGCCTGTTGTTCCGGTTATCGGCAGACGCGGCCGCACTCCGGCCGGCTTGCCTTGGCGCCTCGCGCCCTATCGCGACTTTGACGCGCTCTGTCGGGAAAGGAGCAATCCATCAGGAAAAGGAGCGGGAATAAATCACATTCCTATGACATGCCGTCGCAAACTCTTTCGGAGCGGTGCGAGTGAGTGAGTGAGAAGGGAGATACGCCGCGCCTTTCTCTAAAAATGTTTGCGAACGGCGCAGGCAAACAGGGCGTAACATTTCCAAGGTGAGACGCGGACTCTGCGGCTGGGTGAGGGAGAGAGGGAGGGAGGGGGGGAGAGAGAGAGAGAGAGAGAGAGAGAGAGAGAGAGAGAGAGAGAGAGAGAGAGAGAGAGAGAGAGAGAGAGAGAGAGAGAGAGAGAGAGAGAGAGAGAGAGAGAGAGAGAGAAGCAGTCCGCTGGGCCATCCCTTCGATTTCCTTCGGTTCATAACTTGTTGATTCGGTCCGAAAGTACACACGGGATTGAAGGGCGAACGGGAGGCGGGCGACCGCAGCGACCTCTGGCTCGCCTCTGTCGGCCGCAGAGCCAACTACGCGTTGCGTCTCCGTTCACTTCACCGCTCTGCTACAGTTTATTGAAGTCGGCCTGCCTGCCTGCCCGCCTGCCGGCCCTGCCACACGACTCGGGACCGGTTCGTCCCCCCTCCCCCTTCCCTGAGGTGGTCACACGCAGCGTTAGCGCGAGAAAAGGGCCGGCGAGCGATCCGGACAGGTCCACGCGTCCGATGCTGCGGGGTACTGCTCCAAAAAGAGGTATACCCAAAGCAGCGAGGGAGTGGACAACAAAGGGAAGGACAAACAAACGCGGCAAAGTGATAAAATTGCTAATTGTGTGTGGGTTAGGCTGCGAGGACGTGGAACGTGCCCCTTTGTGGTCATTTGCTGGTCGCCGCGCTCTCAGAACCTTGCGAAATATTTTAGACAAAGAAAAGTAGCTTGTCATAACAAAGTATTTGAGAGCATCATAGCCGTCAAAGAAAATACTTCATCATTATTTACGAACTATTTCCCCCTATGAAAAACTAAATATTTTATGCCCCAAATACTTCGGAGAGGTTTGAGGCGGGCGGTGGTGGTCGTGGCGCTTCGTGCGCGCCGCGCGCCTTCGGCAGCAGCCGAACGACTTCGGGTCACCTCGGGACGTGACCTCGGGAACACACGCTGGGTGGCCCGGCAGCTGCGGATGTTTGCCGAGCACCGAATAAAACATCCATAATGGAGAGGCTTAGCACGTTACCAGCGGCACGATCCCCGTCTCTCATTTTCCTAACTTTTTTCCTTTTTTCGCGCAAAACTTGCGGTATCCGACTTGCCGCTCGGAATCGTTTCCTCCAGCAGCCATTCGGCATTCGGCGCGGCGGCACCGATTTGGCGTAAGTACTGGAAGAAACAATGCGGACTGCAACTCCTTTTTGAGCATTCCTGGGCAGAATAATTGCAGTGTGGGGGCGAGATGATTTGTCGTGCATACGTTCGTGTGCGTGTGTGTGTGGCAACCCGTGTGTCCGTGAGCGTCTGCGCGAGTGTGTGTGCCCGTGAGAAAGATCTGTGCCCCGGCATTAACAGCCGCCTGCAAATTGAGTTTAAGTAAAACCACACAGGAGACGCCGCGACGCCCCGGGGGCACACACACATACACCTACACACACTCGCACACTCGTCCGCACGCGAGTAACGTTCTGGGAACAGGCGAATTATATTAGGCATTTGCTGCAGCGAGCTGCAAAAGTCTCATCAGCCGGGATGGATACTTACACCCTGGCCAGCCGGCCAGCGCTCTGCGCAAAACTATGGACCATATTGACTGCAGCGCGCCTCATTCGCTGTGAGATGAAGTGGATGGATGCGCCTGTGTGTGCGTGTGTGTGTGTGTGTAAAAAGGGGGGGGGGTGCAAGTGAGAGAGAGGGTGCGAGAGAGATCAAGGAGATGAGCAATACAGAAGAGCTGTGTGTAGTGCGGGCATTCGATCCATGTTGTGTTCCTGCACTCTCACGCTCTCTCCCGACACATACACACGCAAACGCACGCACACACAGACACACACACAAGGGAGCGCAAAATTATAAACCAGAGAAAGACGAGGCTCTTTAGAAGGTTCAACACACACACAAATGCACTCGCTCGCACACACAAGCTCGGACAAGGTACACGCACACACACTCACACACACCACAGAAGCGCTGGCCTTGCCCGCTTTGCAGCATTGCACCTGCCGTCTGGTGTGCCAAGCAGGTTGCACACGGAAGGAGAAAATCGAGAGAGGAACAGAGAGAGACAGAGAGAGAAAGAGAGAGAAAGAGGGGGGCAAGAGAATAATTGAGGAGCAGGAAAGAAAGGACCGAGAGCGGGCGAGCGAGGGAGAGAGACGCAGATACATGGAGAAGGGTCCGGCAGCTGTCCTCACAGTGTGGTCCAGCCGCTCTGGGAATGGAAGCGTTCGACGTCGGCCCGCGCGAAACCCACACCGCCGCCGCTACCCTGCGCGGAAAAAGAAACAATTTTTTATTTATTGTTTAGTTGGCGGTCCAGACCAGCCGGCCGGGCTTTGGGGCGGCAGGTTGGCGAGCCCCGCGTTTGACACGCCGAGAGGACGCGGAGCCGCGACGGGTTAGGTTAGGTTAGGTTAGGTTAGGTTAGGGCCCACTGGCCCCCGTTCCCGGAAGGCCACTGCGAATAAATAAGCAACGGTGAAAATGCGGCGCGAAGTGCCGGCCGCCGCGGTGGTCCTGGCGGCCGGGCTCCGAGGCGTGCTCCAGGAAGGTCTCCGCCGCGACGCCCAGGCTTTGTTGCCGCGCCGGAGTGCATTCCGACGGAGCAGGCCTCGCGCACCAGCAAACCTCATGAAAAATGAAGTTTTTTGTTCCCGGTTTGTTATTGTTGTGTTTTGATTAGGTTCGTCGTGTATAGGCGCGCGCGGTTCGCGGACGCACACAAAGACCTTTCTGGGGCGCGTGCGTGTACACGCGCGCGCGCGCGCGCGCACACACACACACACACGACGGTGGTGCACCCTGGCGGCGGACCGGCGCAACAGAGCCCCGCCTATTTGGAGCCATCAAGCCATCAGCCGGCCGAACAAAACGCGGCGATGGGATGGATGGGGTAGTTGGTTACGCGGATAAAGAAAAAAGGGGGCGCTCGCGTTACTCCCCGTGATGAAAATAACCCAAACAGCACAAAAAAATGAAAACAAGACGAAGGAAAATGAACCTGTTGTACAGAAGGCTGGCGGTTGTCGGCCGCTAAGGGCAAGCGCAGCCCACGCTTCGGCTTAGTGGCGTTCGAACAGGGCGCGGCGCTGTGCGTCAGCAAAAAGAATTAGTCGCCTAGCGCACGCTGTATTATGGCGCTCATAGCAGTTACGATTCCAGGGATCGTTCTCCGGTGCTCTGTCTCTCTCGCGACCCCGCGGGACGCTCCAGGAGTGCGAGAGAGGCAGGGCGCAGCGGCTCCTCAATAGCGCGCGCTAAGCCGGACCGTACTGCAGATGCCCGACTGGGTTTCGCCTTCAGCCCTCAGCCTTGGAGCGAGGCGCATTATGGTGTGTAATAAGGCACGGCGACGGTGGCGGCCCCGCCCCGCCCCGCCCCGCCCCGACCCGCCCCGCGCCGCCGCGCCGCGCATCGAGGCGGCCCGGTTGGCAGTGCCGCTAACACCGATACCATTTGCTCGGCTATTTGCCGTGAGTGGTCGCGTCGCCGGCCGCCCATATGTAACCAAGGCGTCGCCGCCGCGGCGGCGTCCACGTTGGCCAACACGGCGGCGCCGCTGCCCACGCGCACTCCAACCGGTACGGGTAGCCGCTGGCGGGCCGGCCGGGTAGGGGTGCCAGCCTCGCCGCGCCAAACCCACGCAGAACCGTCGTCACAGGACGGCCATGACGACGCCGCGTCCTACTTTGCACCGGTACGGCGCGGGCAGGGCGTGGTCCGCGGTCCCCGCTGCTCCTCAAAGCCATCAAGCGCAGCGGCAACTACTCGCACTTACAGCGTCGTGGCGGTGAGCGCGGCGCGCTCGTTTTGGTGGACGCACTGCTGCCACCGCTGCCGTGAGGACGCCGTCGTCTAATTTTATCGGTTCGGCGGCCGGGCAATGAAGTGCCCTTCGGATAAAATGATCGACGCCGCCATGTTTTATGGTAACGTTAAGACGCGCCAGCCTAAGCAGTGCCGTCGGGCCGCTGCCTCTTGGATTGCAAAACCGATCCGCCGACGATCCGCGGAGCCTCTTGGATTGCAAAACCGATCCGCCGACGATCCGCGGAGCCTCTTGGATTGCAAAACCGATCCGCCGACGATCCGCGGAGCCTCTTGGATTGCAAAACCGATCCGCCGACGATCCGCGGAGCCTCTTGGATTGCAAAACCGATCCGCCGACCATCCGCGGAGCCTCTTGGATTGCAAAACCGATCCGCCGACCATCCGCGGAGCCTCTTGAAAAGCAAAACTGATCCGCCGACGATCCGCGGAGCCTCTTGGATTGCAAAACCGATCCGCGAGGGGCCGCGGCGCCCCCGCGGAGCCTTCACAGAGCCTTGGGAAGGCTCCGTCAGGGCTGCGCGAGGGGCCGCGGCGCCCCGCCTTTCCACATGCGGTTGAGTTTTCGAACTTTGGTTGTACAAAACGGGGTCGGACAAAACGCACGGTTTTCATGAGTCGTGTAGTCGGACAAAAAAAAAATGCGGATGAGCGGCGGGCCCGGTCGGACAAAATTTGGTCGGACAAACCATGTACTTCATGCGCACAGTGGGCCAGTCAGCCGGAGCCCCTGACGGAGGCCGGGTAGGCCGTCCCGCAGCACACGCGCGCTCGACGGGACTGCATCTACGGCGTCTGCTCCGCGGAGAACTACGGCGCCTTGGCTCATAAAATCCGGCGCAAGTATTGGGTGCGTCGCGCTGCTGCTGATCCTCCGAGTGACAAGGTTCGGCTTCGGCGCTGGCGTCGCGACGCAGCTTGCCGCGGGTTGCGGGACACGCGGCCGGATTACAGGGCCGCCTCTCTCGCACTCACACGGCGAGGGGAGAGAGAGAGAGAGAGAGAGAGAGAGAGAGAGAGAGAGAGAGAGAGAGAGAGAGAGAGAGAGAGAGAGAGAGAGAGAGAGAGAGAGAGAGAGAGAGAGAGAGAGAGAGAGCGAGCGACGAGGCGCAATCCTCCGCGAACGGGCGGCAGTGTGTATCCCGGAAAATAAAGTGGCGCCCACCCCTCGGCCAGGCTGGCGCCGGCAACCACCGCCGCGTATCTCACGGATTCCGCCTTGGACATGCAAACACATAAATTCGCGGCTCACATCGGCTTTGGCCCGAGCCATATCAACACACTGGACTGGGTATGAAGATTTTAGCGCTCGCCGGCCGGCCTATCCGCGCCGTCTAGTCGCCGCCGCGACGCTTTTCTCTTCTGGCGACGCGCCGGCGTCGCTGCGGACGGCCAGCGCCACTGCTGAAAAATAACAAAAAAAATATAAAAAAAAGCCCGCAAAAACTAAAATGGCGACTGGTTCGCGACTCCAGTGCTCTTGTGTGCTCTCTGAGCGGTGGTCCGCGAGTACGACGCGTCGGACCGCAGTCTCATACCCTCATCGCGGGATTCGAGTCCCACTCAGGAATATCGGGAGATCGAGAGTCGTGACCAGAGTTTATGTCCGCCTCTGTCCCACCGCGCGGCTGCACTGCACGCTGCCTAGAGGTCAGAGCAGCTAGTTGTCCACAAATCATACGCCTTGTTGATATTGTTGTTGTTGTTGTTGTTGTTGTTGACGGCAGTAGCCAGCACACGCCTCTTGTTTTCAGCGCCAGCTGACCACCGGACCGAGGAGACCGAGATGGACTTGCGGCGCACTTTTACATTGTCTTGCCACTTGTGGCCGCTTGCCCCTGGCAGGGTCCTGGCAGGGTCCTGGCAGGGTCCTGGCAGGGTCCTGGCAGGGTCCTGGCCACCCGATGCCTCGTCGCTCTGTCTCTCTGAGTTATCTTCAAACAGAGTCGGTCCGGCGGTCGATCGCACGCCCGTTTAAAAACAACGTTAAATAACGTTAAAAGCGCTGCGACGCCGAGTGGCCTTCTCTCTCTCTCTCTCTCTCTCTCTCTCTCTCTCTCTCTCTCTCTCTCTCTCTCTCTCTCTCTCTCTCTCTCTCTCTCTCTCTCTCTCTCTCTCTCTCTCTCTCTCTCTCTCGCACTCGCAGCACGGCCCGGCCTTGGCATGTAGTCGCGTGGCGGGGCGTGGCGGGGCGTGGCGGGGCGCGGCGGGCAGGTGCGTCCGCTGCGAGATGGGCCCCGCCCCACGCCCCTCCAGGACGCTGTGGTCCTGGACGCCCTCTCGGAGACAAAGGCCGGGGGGCCGGCCGTGAGCGGGGAGCACCACGGACGTCCACCAGGGTCAGCAGCAAGGACTGCTCGTTCCTGGTCCAGCCCGTCATGGTCGTGTTGCGTGACTGTCCCGGTTGTCGGGCAGGCCGTGACGTGGGGGGTGGGTGCGTGGGTCTGCGTGGGTCTGCGTGGGTCTGCGTGGCTCTGCGTGGCACTGCGTGGCACACTGCGTGCGTGCGAGCATTCCGAGCGCAACCCCGGCGGCACGGCCAGCCCAGGTCCGGCAGCACTGAGGACGTGGCCGGGGTACTGACCCGCCGCAACGCGCGTCTCGGTGTGCGTGAGCGTGGCGCGGCGTGGCGGAGTGAGGCGCAGGCAGGTGCACCCTGGACGCCTCCCTCCCCCCCCCCTCCGCTCAGACTGGACCGGGCTGGACCAGATACGGCAGGTACCCCCACTCATCAGCCGCTGGCCGCGCTGGCTGCGCTCGCTACAGTGTAGTTTAATGATTAGAAGTATCGTAATTACAAATGCGCTCGGCCCGCGGGCTGGTTCCGAACAATGCGCCGTCTCTCTTGCACCCTCGCGGGGCGGAGGCGCAGCTCGGAGCCAGCCCGCGAGTTGTTATTCCGGCAGCACGGAAATCCAGGTACAGTCGCGAAAAACGTAAGTGGCCAAAAAGACAGCGGGGCGTCCCCCCCCCCCAAAAAAAAAGGCTAACTGAGTAAATTCCGCGCGCGGAAAGATTTTGCGACTATGACACTGCTGCCCCCCTCCTACATGTAGTACACCACGACGGCGGCGCCCCGGCGGCACCATCCCATCCCGGAGCTGTCTCCCTCGCCTGATAGAGACTCAGTCCCGCCCGTCTTGCGTTAGGTCAGGATCAGCATCAAGATCAGGATCACGACATCTTCCGACGTCAGTCTCCTGCTGCCAAGATCCGATGCGACGGGAAATGGAAACGCCGAGATTTTCATCTCGGGGTGGGGGTGAGAGGGAGAGAGGGAGAGAGAGAGAGAGAGAGAGAGGGAGAGGGAGAGGGAGAGGGAGAGGGAGAGAGAGAGAGAGAGAGAGAGAGAGAGAGAGAGAGAGAGAGAGAGAGAGAGAGAGAGAGAGAGAGAGAGAGAGAGAGCGAGCAAGGCGTGGACTGGAGGCTAGGCTAGAGGCTAGAGGTTGGCGGCCAGACTTTAGGGCCGGCAGGTCTGTCCTCCCCGGCCGGCCACCACGCGAGTCCAGTCAGTCGATCCACTCACTGGTCCACCAAATCTCTTCCAGGCCGCCCGGGCCGGCCTTGCGCCATTAACAGTGCTGGAAATCCTGGAAGAATATCCCCCTCCAGCCCTGGCCTCCAATTTATCTTACCGCCTATAGCAGCTGCGAGGGCTTTTTCCCCCTGCAGGCGCGTTCCGAAATGGCACTCCTTCGCTCTGCCCCTCTCGCACCCCCAAGGCACGGAGTGCGAGAGAGACCGGCGCCGATTCGGAACCAGGCTGCAGCGCGCGCGGTGCCCAGCCAATCAGAGGGCGCCCTTCGTTATCACGAGTGACTGAATTTGAACGCGGCGTGGCGTGGCGGGAAGAACTGGGCATCACGATGGGGGTTTGGCGCTCGGGTTTAAATCTTTCCCGCCCGCGCCCCTTACAGAAGGCTTTACTCGCGGCTTGGCCGCAATGAGTGCGCGAGAAGACCCCCTCCCTCGCGTGTCTACGACACTCCTTTTGTTAATGACGAAACCACCGCGGTGGCCGGGCACCGTCGAAACCACAAAGAAACCCAACAAACAACAACATGAAGATTGGAATCGTAACGCCACTCGCCTCGCCTAGCAGCCCGTCGTTGTTGTTGATGCCGGACTTGGGATTTATGACACGGTTCGGTTAGAGGCCCTATTCTGACCACTCGCCGGTCGGCCTGGCCGCGTAGTTTTTGAATCATCATCACTCCTCGCGGCGCGTCGCAGCCGCCGGCGTGACAATTTCGTAACTCCTCGCACCTGAGGAGCAAGTCGCCGAGCTTGTGGCAGGTGGAGTGGGTCCGGCCCGCCGAGGGACTTTCAGTTTCGGTGTGGCCGCGGGGTGGATTCGGCAACGGACGGTGGCGTAATCATGTGTTTGGTTTGGCTGTGCCGGACGGGCCGGACGCACGGTGGGCCAGAAGACCGCGCAGGCGGCCAAAGCTCGACGCGTTTTGAGCTCTTGAACTCGAACCGAACGTGTAACCCCACGAATAGATTGCTCTCCGAATGAGGTGGGGTCACACGTTCGATTCGAGTCCCATTTAGCGACTCTGGAGCTAAACACGCGTCCGGGATTTTGACTGTTTCCACGGTCGTCTGGCCCACTGGGGGACGGGTCGCGGGTCGCAGGGTGCAACCTGCCTCTCGGCCGGACAGGCCGGCAGGGCTTCACGGCAGGCCGTGTGAGGGGGCGGCTGATTACGAAGAAGCCCTACACGCTTTGCGTCTCGCAAGGCTCGCAAGGGGAGTTGGGACGTCTGAAGCAAACGTAGCCCCGGGGGCCCGGCCGGAAATAGCGTCGGGGGCTGCTTCCAAATTGCGCGGGAAAATGATGGGGCGAGCGGTGCGCGGGGGCGGGGCTCTACGGCGGGGCGCCCTAGCTCGACGGGTGGCCAGGCGGCGAGCGCGGTGACAAAACGGACCCAACTTTTCACGATTTTCAAGAATGCCTCGTTCATTTCCAGCCGCCGTTCGTTTGGCTCGGATTTCTTGCAGTTCCGCTGGTTTCTCTTTGGCACTCCCCCCCTTTTTTTTCTCGCCTTCCATACATTTGCTGCTCCACTTAGAGCCAATTGCGGGTACACGTCATAGCAGCACGGCAGCGACCGCGCAGCCGCGCCAGGCATCTCGCCGCATCTCGCTGTGCGCCATTCACAAACACTGCGCGGCGCTGCGAGGCCCGGACTTCCATTCAACCACATTCCCGTCATTGTCCTCGGGTTGTCAGCACTGCAGACCGATTCCACGCAGTGTTCCGTCGCTCTGTCTCTCTCGCGCCCCCAGCGGAGCACCCCGCGAGTGCGAGAGAGACGGCGCCACAGAGCGCAGTTCGTCTTGGACCCGAACTCGGAACGCCCTGCTTGCAGAGTGGCTGGCGACCGCCCGGCCGCCTCATTGCGAAGCGCAGTCTCTCTGTCTCTCTTGCACTCGCGGGGCGTCCCGTACGGGTGCGAGAGAGACAGGACGACCTCTCGGAACGAGGCTGTCGCGACCGTATGCCTCGATGGGCCCGGCCCTCGCCTTGACAAGACTGCCATTGTGACCAACGCACAGACAATGACATGCGCACGGCGCCGCGTGACCTTTCCGTTGGCGACACTGGAAGGACAAAGGGCGGCATTACGCCATGATTTCGGTTTTATCCATCACGGCCGGGATGATCCAAAACGACCGGCAGCCACAACAACAACAACGACGACGACAACAACAACAACAATGACTGTCGAGACGGCCGCGTTGCGTTCGCGCGCCGCGCCGGAAGGCGGAGTGCAGCGCGAGCGTGGCGTGTTTCCGGCGCGCGACGGCTGCCGTCCGGGCAGAGACGCATGTCGGATCCTGTGTGCGAATGCAGAGAGGCTGGGGCGGCTGGGGCGGCTGGGGCGGCGGGGCCGGACGGGGTCTATTTAGAGGGACAGCCACATAAATAGCCAGCAAGTGGCTCCGCTGCTGCGCTCGGCCGGCCGCCATCTTGACTTGCCGCGCCACAGAACAGCGGCCCGGTCCGGGTGGCGGGGCGCTGTGCTCTGTTAGCATACCGCGGCACGGCGGCGCACGGCGGCCGCGACCACAAGGAGGGAGCCGAGGTGGGCCGCGGCCTGCCTGACTGCCGGCGGACCGAGGCTTGAATGACGCGTGCATTGCCCCTGTTGCGGGCTGAACAGTGCCGCTCTGTCTCTCTCGCACCCCAACGGAACGGCCGATGGGCGCGAGAGAGACACTGTTTGGAATCGGCCTGTCGCGGGGCCGCATTCAACAACGAGGAGCAGGAGCGATTGTGGCTCTGCTGTATCATGCATGAAATAATGCAGATCGTCGCGTTTTCCTCCTCCTCATCATCATCCCCGCGATGTGCTGTTGCTGCTGGTGACAGGTGTTGTACGTATAGCCATCACCTGTCACAAGCTTTTGACGCCCAGACATCCAACAACAACCTGAGCCTGTCTAGGTTAGCCTATAACCCACACTATAAAAAAATAAAAGACAGCTGGATCCGCACGGGGTGCAATGTCGAAATCAGCAAAAGACATGGGAGGATTCGAACATCAGCTCTCGGTGTTTGTACCACAGAGGCTGTGTTGGATCCATTTCCCCAGCTGAGGAGGCGGCGGGCTGGACGGGATTTCGTTGCGCGGCCGGTAAATCACGGTGTTTTAGTGACGCGCCCGGCCGGTAGATGGCGCTGGCGCTGGCGCTGCGGTGCGCGGCCGCGCTACCGGCCGGCCAGCCCAGCACACCGCATTCCGAAAGTCGGGATTAACAACCATCATTTTCAGCCTAATTACCGGCATCAAAACGCGCGGGGCCGCGCCGACCCGCGCAACGTCGTTTTATTGCGCTCGATTCACTTACGCCGTTGTGTTCCTTTTGCCTCGATTATACGCACCGTCCAGCCGAATAGAGCCGAGTCGCCGCCGCTACCGGACTCACGCAACGCGCCGCGACGACGCCGGGACGCCGCCAGGGCTGCCACCACTGACGCAAGAAAAGGGAACGGAAAAAGGGACTCGTCCTTTTTTTTCGAACCACCGCTGCAGCAGCAGCACCACAGCCAACCGCCACTACCAACACCAGTAGGACCCGTTGGAGGATGCTTTTTACACGGGCTTTCCTCGGAACAGATTTCTCGCCGGTCTTATACTGCTACAGTTTTCTTCGTACACAACGCAGCCCGGGCCAGAGAAATAAAAGGGACCAGTAGCAGAGGCCATTGTTTCACGGCGGGTTGCGTTCACTTCAGCTCCCCCACAAGGTCTCGGTCTAGGTCTCGCGGTTGTTCAGATACAAACAGGAAACTCACACCAGTGTGCCGGTAGCGTTTTTTTTTTTTTTTTTTTTTTTTTTAATAATTTTGGTGTGGTTTTACAGACATTTTTAGAAGATAACGATTACATTTATTTAAATAAAACAAGAATTTTTTTTAGAATCTGTGAATAAATTCTTGTCAATTCCTGCGCGCGCAGCAGCAGGACCGATCGGAAGAAGGGTCGTAGATTCCCTCGGTGGGCACTTTGAGGCGCGCGTGCGGTGGTGCGGCGCGGGGTGTGCAGGGCGGCGCGTGCGCCATCCCTGCTCTGTTTCCCCGCCCGGCTTCATTTTTTAGGCATGGCCCAAATTCGATGGCAAAGCCAAAGGTGCCTGGCTGGGCCGCCCTCAGAGCCTCCGAGCCCCCTCCTTCGATACAAAGCGGTCTCTGCGCGGGACGGAACGAGAGCGCGCCGCCTCCACCGCCGCCCCGCGGCCCTAGCCTGGCCCTGCCTTGCGCGGCTACGAGACGCTGCACCGCCCCCTAACCTCACCGCCCCCTCCCTCTGCCCCCGACATAATTCGCGCCGATTTACCGCACCGCCTTGCAACTCCGCGGCCAAAGTAACCGGATAAATAACGCGCCTCGTCCAATCAATGCACTCATAAGGGCGCCGATACGAGAGCGCCGCAGAAGCAAGAAGATGAAGAAGAAGGGGAAAGGAGAATATCGCGCGACCCAGAAGGGAGGGGAACGAAAAAAATATCGAAAAGTGCCACGTGTGCTGTATGACTATGAATGGCAAGGAGTTGTTGAGCCTTTTTTTCCTTCTCCCGGTCTCCTTTTCGGAGATATTGAAATCTGAAATGTGTGGCATATTTTCTGGGCCGCGGGCGGTGGTGGGGACTGTCTTTGGCCGCGGCTCGGCACGGCAGGGCAGGGCGGCGGGCCAGGTGCTAAGAAGTGGCACCAGGGGCGACCTCATGAAAGTGACGCTGTCGCCATCCTGGGGCCTCGCCCGGGCGCGCCACGCCACACCGCGCCATCGCCCCTTTCTCTTTCGTTTCCGCTTTCGAGGCGTATCTTTGTGGTCCGCGAGCGCGAGCGGAATCGGTCGGGTACACTGCCACGTAAAAATACGCGTTGCATTCGGTGGAGGGGGAGGCTAGGACGTGATGACAGTGCATCGTGAAGCCCCCTGCGACCCCCGCACCGCGCCCCGCTCGGTTCCGAACGCCGCGCCGTCGTCGTTCTGTCTCTCATGGAGCATCGCGTAGGGGTGCGAGAGAGACAGGGCGCTGCTCAGAATCAACCCACGGCCCTGCTGCTCTGTCCGGACGGGCCCCGCCACGGCGCAGGCACCTGATCTGACACCCCCCCTTCCCCGACTTGACTCCCCCAGCCCGCGTCGCCTCCCTTCGTCCTGCTGTGACAGCCCACCTTCCGGTCGCTGTCGAACCGGCCATTAGGCACCCCTTACCCCAGCCCCTGACGCCCCTGGGAGCGGCGTGAGCGGCGGCGTGGCAGCAGCCGCCCGGATAGGACAGCCAGCGCCAAAGCCAGGTCAGCCGCTGCCGCCGCGCCGCCGCCGGATCGCCTGTAAACGCGCACCTCACCCCGAAGGGTGGGGGTGGGGGACGCTGACGCGGCAGTAGCAACAATTGCTGCGGACCGGGGCAGCGCCGGGCAGCGCAGTCCACTGCCTTTCACTATATACCTGCCAATGCGACCGTGCTCCTCCGCATTGGCGGGCGGGCCGAGGCCGGCCGAGGCGAGGGTGGCGGCAGGGTCCGATCTGGATCGGCTGGATTGAATTTAGTGGCCCGCGTGGACTCGCAAACTTGCCCCCCCCCTCCTCCTCCCGCCCCCTTTTCTCCGGGCGTCCCCACGGACTACCCTTCGCAGGTTGAGCCGCACCCCGCCGGGCGTCCCCTTGCACCCGGGCGTGCCCGTCGAGGCAGCGAGACGCTCCGATCGGCGCCGAGCGATCCAACGCGCTGCACGCCGTGACGATGCGCATTTGGTGGGACTGCATGCACGTCAGTACAATTAACAATCCTCAAATGACACGTGTTATTACCTGGCACGAGCATTAAAGAAACAAATCTTTTCCCGGTGGACTGATTTCCTTGCGAGAGCAACGACTCTCGGAGTCAGTCTGCCGTCAAGGTCGGTATGAAGAGCACCGAGCATCCGAGGCGCCGGCCTCTCCTCCGCCGGTCTGTAATATTTCACGGCGTGAACGAGGTGCAACCATCCCGGCGCCGTGTCGAGCCTCGCTGGGTCATGCCCCCGCCGCGGCCCCCGCCCTGCGTGGTGCGTAGGGACTCTGGCTTACTTTACCCGACATCTTGATAGAGTACCCGATAATCTCGGGGCATTTTTCACCGCTCCGATTGTGAGTCCGCTCCACACGCAGACAGGCGCAGCGCGGCGCGGCGGCAGATTCGATCTCTCGATATGCCATCGCCGGCCATCGCCGGCCATCGCCGCCTCGGCGGGGGCGAGGCAGGGCGGCCAATTACGAGTCGAGAAACGAAAATAGTTCACACATTTCCCCAGCGCACCGCTAAACGTTCACAGCTTCGAGGTAAGCGCCTCTGTTTTTATGGCAACGGGAAGCAAGGCGCCCCGGCCCGGGGGAGGGGGGGGGGGAGCAGGCAGGGGGAGGTAATAGGTGTCTTTTGGGGGAGTAAATCCTCCGCTCCTAGGCGGCCTCCAGGGCGGCAGAGCTCCGCCCAGAGCCGACCGGACAACCCCGCTGAGGAAGTACCTCCACTGATCAGAAGCTGCGCGCTGCCCGACCCAAGAGCGGAATGATTCTCGCCATAAGAGTCGCCGTCCATCTGGAAGAAAATCGGCGCGAGAACCGTAGTCTTAACTGCGGCCAGAAAAAAAAAACAAAAAAAAAACACTGTACGTGTGTGCATATATGTGTGTGTGTGTCACGGTGCCATGGCTGGAAGCACCCATTTCCGTGAGGCGTCCGCCGCCACCGCACACCGCGCACACCTTGAGACGTCTTCATCTGTCCTTGTCTCGCCTGTATTGGATTCGCGTCAAACACGCGAACACCAGCACCGCACATGCAAAAAAAAAATGAGAAAGAAAAAACTGAATAAATATAGAAACCAACAGTAGCGCCACTGGCAGACTCCGCACCCATGCGAAGCGCCGCAGAAGGGACAGTACCTAAGGACACTGCAAATGCCGACATTGTCGCTGATAACGAAAATTGTAACGGCCTTAAAAAAAAAATCGAGCTCCGTGAGCCCTTTTGTGGGTCTCCTCGTCGTCCATCTCCTCCTCAAACTCATCCCAAATTCCTGCCTCCACCGGGGCAGCCAAAGCCAGCCACCCTGTCGCGGCTGATTGTCGTTTTTTCTAATAACACCCGCTTCCCTTGTGTTGATTGCCGCCCCCCTGGCGGGCTCCTGGCTGGGGCCCGGGGGCCCGCGGGCCCGGTCTCTGCCCGGAGTAATCCATCACATCTGTGTCTCTGCGCCGCCAGTGTGCCGCCCGGAAGAGCCACCCGGACTTGCGCCGCGCAGCCCGCTAACGTGTTTGTTCAACGACTATGACATTTCATTTCCTCGGCCGGATTTCCGGGAGAACCAATTCACTTGTATCCTGCGGACCCTGCGCCGCCCTGCCTTCGCCCCGTTTGTCGGCGGGCCTTTCCTCCGCCGCTGCTTCCAGCGAACGCCGCCAGGGGCGCCGCAACGCAGCGCCGCCGAGCCCTTCGCGCGAAAAACCACGCGCACTTCACCGACGAGTCACGCATTTTCAAGACCAATTCATCGAAACGAAATTCAAACAAACACACCGCGGAGCGAGGCACACGACACGGGCTAGCTGCGTCCAGATACAGTGGCTGGTTCCGTTTGTCGAGTTCGTTTTGCCGACGCGAAGGCTAGAAGGCGCGGGCCGCGCTCTACCGCATCCGGTTCCTAGCGGCCTATCAGAGCGCCGGGCGCCGCCGCTTCCTCCGAGAGAGAGTCGCCTCATTTCCTTTGTGCCTCACGCGTCATCTAGTATGTGTGTGTGTGAGTGTGTGTGCGTGCTCCGCCGCCGCCACGTACGGACCGAGAAACAATACAGCGATAATTAGCAGCAGCCCAGCCGCCCGTTAGCCCATTTCCGTCTAAGGAAGGTTTTAAGGTGCAGCTTTAGATGCAGCGAGCGCATAATCAGTAAAAGCGGTGGGTTACAGCGGCCATTCCAAATTTAACGTGCAAAAAAATTTCAAAACGTTTGTATAAAATTTACTTTTTTGCCAAAAAAAAAACAAATAAATGGTGATGGTGATGACAAGTCAAAAAAATTGGTAACACTTCCAGCGTAAACTCGGCAAAACAAAAGAAAATGGTTTTGCTTGGTCGGCAAGTTGATTGCCGTGATGTGCTTGCCCCGCGAGGCTGGCCGCTGTCATCGCGACGTCATTACTGTCGGCGCTCTCATCACTCTTATTACGACTATTTATTTATTTATTCCTCTGTGACATGTTCATTTTGCAGCGCGGCGACCGGCGGCGATGTCCCCCCTGGTGTGGGGCCGGTGGGGCCGGTGGGGCCGGCAGCGTGGCCGCCAGCAGCGCCAACAGCACCGGCCAGCAGCGCGCGCCGGACAGTCGTTTTCAATTGCGAAATATTAATCTCGTGGTTCGTTTGATTCGACGGCGATTGATGGCCGAGGACTTCAAAGTTAAGGAGGACGGGATGGGAGTGGACCAGTGGGGGTAATCCAGCACGCCGCCACACACGGCTATGTGTTTATGAAGCAACGCACGCGGCTAACGACGACGAAGCTCGGCGGGAGAAAACAACGGCATGTTGTACGACACTACACAACGTACGTTCGCGTGACGACGAGGTTTCTGCAGGTTCCAGGGTGCAGGTGGAGAGGAGCGCACATCTCGTCTTGACAAGGACGATGACTCCGACCGGGAACGCTGTGTAGTCAGCGGCCATGTTGAAGCTGCGTTCTCCGAGTCGCTGCCGAGTACAGATGCCGTGCCGAAAACGGCAACTTTTTGGTACAGTCACGAGCGAGACGCTAGGCGGTCGCGGCGGGCGGTCGCTTCTGCCCGCAAGTGGGTGCGCGCCACCCCGTGCACCCCACACCGACCGCAGTGTGTCTTTTGCGGGACATTCAAATTAGAGCAAATCCCAATCAGGGTGGCCAACCGGGCTAACGAGCAGCGGGCAGCCCGAGCTGGCAGGCGGTGGGGACCCAGGCACACAGGTCGGAGAGAGAAAGAAAATAAAGGGAGACCGTCGGAGGGCGCTCGTTCCGTGCGCGGCTTCCTGTACAATTTTGGCCGTGTCGGGCGAGAGGCGAGCGCCACGGCACCGCGGGTGCCGCCAGTGCTGCCAATACTCGATTAAACGCGCGCCGTGTCAGAGATTTATCTGCAGCGGCGGCGGTGGTGGGGACGGCCAGGGCAGGTGCAGGCAAGGCAAGGCTTCCTGCGGTGCCATTCTAATCGCGGCGCCGCGAAAGCCTCCAAACGCGAGTGCGCTCCGTGAGAGTATGTGCGAGTGAGAAAGTGCGCGAGTGAGTGAGAAAAGAGTGAACGGGGCCGACATACCGTGGCCAATGGCGGCACCGCGGCGCACAGTGGGCCAGATGACCAACTCTATACGCGTCTTGAGCCCCACAGTCGCTGAATGGGACTCGAACTGAACGTGTGACCCCACCATTGGATTCCTCTTTCGGAGAGCAATTTACTGATGGGGGTCACTCGCTCGGTTCGAGTCTCTGGAGCTCAAAACGCGTCCAGAGTTTTGCGGCCGCCTGCGCTGGTCTTCTGGCCCACTGTGCGGCGCCGCCGTGGTCATGGTTGCGATCGATAATTATCTATGCGAAATGTCGGTCAGCGCGCATCGCCTTCGCTGCGGCCGGACGGCAAGCCCATGGCAAGCCCATGGCAAGCAAGGCGTCTGCAGCGGCATTAGCCACAGCCAATTGTGGAGTCTGCAGCGCCCTAGTTGTCCACGATGGCACTCGGCGCGCCTCCACCGTAACGGTGTTGCGGTGCTCCGATGGATTACCGTGCGGACTGGAACCATTCCGAAGAGCGCAATCAGCGTGCAGCGGCGCCACTGCGCCACGCATCGCCGTAGACCGCCGCCGCCTCGCTCCAATGACACTACAGTACAGCAAGCACACGCGCAGAAACCCAGACAACATCCGCATTCGGCAACGGGGTCAAACCCATTTTAATGAGTCTTTTTTTTCCCTTTTCTGTGTCTGTTTTCGATTTTTCAGTCACGCCGCCGCGATCCGCCTCGACAGTAGTATGGGTGGCCCATGGTCATCCTCCGCCATACTGTCCCCCTGCCACGACGATGGCGTGGTTTTGAGTGCACACAGTCCCCGGCGCGCGCAAGTCAAGTCTGGCAGCTGCCTGGTCTAGACTCAATGAATCAATCACGTCCAGTAAAGTTGCGCTCGAGTTTTTCCATTTCCCAGGTGTTGCGCGACCAGTATACCGCCTCGCACCTGTCCCGCGCGGCGTCCCGCGCCGCGCCGCCAGACGCGCTTAATTGGTTAATTAATTCACGACCGCTATTTTTGTTTTTGCAGTGACGGATGCGGCGGTGGACGCAACCCGTCCAAACTTTGTCCATGCAGGCCGGCAACACCGCCGTCTGGCTCCGCCCCCCTCGCACTCATGGCGCAGGGGTGCGAGAGAGACAGAGCACTCGTCGGGGCCAGCCAGGCTCAAACTTGGGACGCGCTGCAGTCGTCTGCGCCTGGCACCTCCTCCACCGCCGCGCTCTGCTTCGCCTCCTTTTTGCGTGCATTCCGAGGCGCGCGCCGCGTCGGTCTGCCAGCGTCACCGGGAGTTGGACGTTCGCGCCGGCGACGCGACGCTCTCTCTATCGGGTTTCAACGCGGTATTACGCGTGACCACGCGCGCACGCACACTCCGACACGAACACGGGCACACGCATGCCGACACGCGGGGGTATTCTTACCGCAGGATCTGCTGCTGGCTCTCGCGCCGCGCACCAACCCGAGAAGTGACTCCTCGTCCTGCCGCTGCCAATGAAATCAATCAGTCTGCTTGCCAAGTCACCGCGGGGAGGGGCGGCCTGCCAGCCTGCTGCCAGCCCCGGCTGTGCCGCCAGTGCGTCCCCGCACTAGATGTGGCGGAGGAAGTGCGCGTCGCGCCGCCGTGCTAAACTAACGGAGTGCGGTCTGGCGCCGGCCGGCCGGCCTCGCCTCACTAGTCCACCTGCAGAGACTCTCTCTCGCGCTCATGGGGCGCCCCGGGCAGCGAGAGAGAGAGAGGCTGGCGAGGACGGACGGCGGCCGCGGTCCACCGCGTCCCTGGAAGCTGACGCGGCCCCGATCCAAAAGGATGTGGCGATGGGTTATTGAATAGGGCGGCCCCGCTGCCCCGCTGCCCCGCCGCCCCGCAGCTCGGATGTGGGAAGCCAAGGCGGAAACGCGGCGGATTCCATCGCCCGCGCTGCCGCCGATGTCAGATTCCGCGGCTGGGGGAAAAAATATCAGAAAAAATGGCGAGTAATTAATTTTACTCGAGACCAAGCGGGGGTTGCGCGCAGCAGGGTCTGCGCGGACGATTACAACCAAGTTGCAGTACGTAGCAGCCCTGCGCTCTATGTGGGGGGGAGGGAGAGAGAGAGAGAGAGAGAGAGAGAGAGAGAGAGAGAGAGAGAGAGAGAGAGAGAGAGAGAGAGAGAGAGAGAGAGAGAGAGAGAGAGAACGGCGCAAGCTGTTCGCTTCGCCAGGAGGAAAAAAGTAGTGTTGTCGAAGGTCCACAATAGCCGGACACTCACAACTTGCTCAACTTACTTTCCTCCACTCGGCCGGCCGGGGGGCTGCCCGGGGGCTGCGGGGGCTGCCCGAGGGCCCCATCAAGGGCACCTCGATAATGATCAGCGCTTTTCCCGCACCAGCGGTACAGTCCCTCGCGAAAGCAGAGGGTGTGTATACAGTCAGACGTACACTCACGCCTCCGTCTACCGGGACCCGACAGAAGCACACTAGGGTGCCGGCAGATACGAGTCCTCTATACGGGACGAGTCTTCCTTGGCGGTGTTGCGGAACACGTCGGTGCAGTCCGGGTGCTAGACGACGCACCGCGACGCGCCGCGACGCGCCGCGACGCGCACGGCGGGGGCAAGCAAGCACTGCACTGCGAGCGGTCCGCTCCGCCCGCTGCCGGACGCCGGACTGGTTCTGCGACCGCCGCACTTTGTCACGGCAGGAGGATGTCTGGCGTGTGGTGTCATTTCCCCAAGTGCCGCGAATATACATGTCGTTATGTATACTCGGCCCGGCTGCCTGCTCGGGCTGGCGGGCTGGCTGGCTGGCTGGCTGGCGGATGCGCGGCGGGCCGGCAGCAGCGTGCTGCGGGGGGTTATAGCGGGACGGGCGATAGAGGCCGGCCGTTCCGACTCCCCCATACTGGGATAGGAAGCTGGCAATTACTCTGTACAGCGCGCTTATCAGCAGCATAGCGCGGCGCCCGGCGTGGCGAGGCGAGGCGGGAGGGAATGACGGCAGAACACACACTTGAGGGTGTCGGCCACAGAGTGCGGCCTCCTCCCTGCAGGCAGCCCTCCAGCCCTCTAATGAGTGCAGGGCGCCCGCTGCAGCCCTGCTCGCCCTCGGCGCTGTCCCCGCCAGGCCGCCAGGCCGCTAGCCTCGTCAAAGGCCCACCACAACGGCAGAGACGGGAAAGCGCTTTGGGCGTTTACCGCCAAGGCCGGGGCGCGGTCGCGCAGAGCTTTTCTCGCCGCACGTCTTACTGCTGTTGTTCTTTAGTTGTTTTTTTTTTCACCGCGTCAAGTTGTTGTTGTTGTCTGTGCGTCTCTCTCCGTGCGTGGTGGCACCTGCCCAGAGTGCTCGCCGCGAACACATCATCGTGCTATCGTAACGAGCCGACAGTATACCCTTGTTTTTACGACGCACTGCGTGGCTGCGTCCGAGACCGTAAGTGAGTTAATAACAATCGGTACGGGTGGCACAAACAGCGCATTGCAATAGGCAGCGCCAAAACTCGCTTTCAAAAGCGTCGCGGCAAAAAAATTCAAAAGGCAAAAAAGAACAACTTACCACGACGCCTTCATCGTCCGTGTGAAGTGCAATACGCACTATTGATTCGTTTCCCTTAATATCCTCCGGAATAAGGACAAATAAAACGGAAAATAATAAGATCACCGATCTGATTCTCAGGCTGAAATAAAAACAACAACAAACACGATCATTGCGGATATTTGGCGGCAATCCCCGGCATCCCCGGCCCGATATGATCTCTACGCTACAAGGGTATCGAATCGTGTATTAGCGTGTTTTCTCGCGCAAACGAGCGGTAGCGGCGTAGCGACGGCGTCGATGCTGCGCGGATAAGTCCTATTGCTGTCCTCGCGGGGCACTGCACTGGTAATTAAAAGGCGAAAATAAAAGGAAAACGCCGGGATTCGAACCCGAGTCGTCGTCCGGTCTGGTTTAATGCGTGTAGGATTCACACGTCTGGAATGCCCCCCTTGCACAGGGCGGGTCGGCTTCCAGGCTTCCAGATGGCGCTCCGATAAAATGATAAAATAATAAAATAACTGTCGCGTGAAAGCGGAAATCGGTCGGCCGCTTTCGAACACGTCAAAACAGATCGCGTGGCTCGTCGGCGAGCCATCGTCGGGCCCTCTCGTCCCCCGGTGGGGCCCAGGCCCGAGGCCCAGTTGGGCCGGCCCAGTGGGCCCCAGGCATTCCCACGTCGATAGAGAAATAATAACCGGGGTGATCCATCGACGCGCTGAGCTGACACCGGCTCGGTAAAACACACACACACACACACACACACACACACACACACACACACAAGATGTTCTTTTAAAATTAAATTTCCCCAAGCTAAATGATGAATTGACACTTTACGACGACGACTATCACCCTTGGGAGTATTGCACGATCCCCCGGCTTGGATTTGACGCAGTGGGATTGAGATGGTAGACTCTGGCAGTTTTCGTAATCAGAGTGGTTCAACTGCACCGCCGCCAACACCGTGCAACCACGGGCACTAAGACCCGCCACCACTCCACGGCGTTGCCACACCCATTCAATTCGACCCGAAAGCTTTAATTGGGGCTCGACTCAGCCTTCACTTATATGGGCTCGCCACCTATGACGGGCCCATTCCCTTGGGTTGTTGTTGTTGTTGCTGCTGCGATGGCGCTGCTGTTATTGTTGCTGGCCTGCCCCTCTCCCTATTGGCTATGGCTGGCAGAAAAAAGGGGGTCGGGGAATTTCTTTTCAGGGCGAATGATAACGACGAGTATTGGGAGAGCTGGATCGGAAGCTGTGAGTGGAGCCCTCGGCTACCAGTGTTGCGCACGCAGCGGGGCGGAGGGCCCAAAGGGTGCACGCGTTTAGCCTATCTTGTCCGGACAGGTGCGTCCCTACAGGTAGTCAGTCATACCTGACGGATGCTCGGGGATTGAGACATCACGGCTGTGTGTGTGTGTGTGTGTGTGTGTGTGTGTGTGTCCATGGGTGAGAGGATGCGTTGTGGATGGGTGGGTGGCCACGTTGAGGTGCTGGGAAGCCGACTGATGTGTCTGAGGCAAGTAGTGTTATTTATTCGAGGGCGAAAAGAGGCCACAATTTATTTCCATTACGTCATACGCCAAAACTTCAGCACCGCCAAGACTAAAGGTGTGCATCGTCTAAAGTCCCGCATAAAAAAGGTTAAAGTGGTGGGAAAGCCAGGACTGCTCACCAGAGGGATTGTTTCCAACAGAGTGCGCACCACGCGGTGTCGTCGGCGACCAGGCGCTGTGACACGGCACGTCCTGAAGCCCTCATCGTGTTGGCGGGGCGGGGCGTGGCATGGCTCATTATCCAGAGGCGCCCCTTGGCCAAAAGCAACGCCCCGACTCGTCCCGGCGCCCCCGCCTCGCGTTTTGCCATCCACCTGCATTGCGCGCCGCCACCCCTCGCCCACCTCCTCCCCCAAGTGACTAATTGGGGCGCTGGAATTATCGGCGCTGTGACGGAATGTATATTTAGGGGCCGCGCGGCGCCCCATTAAACACCTGACCCCTACCGCCCCTGCCGCCCCCTTGCCCCAACAAAGCCCCGCGGGGTGCGTGCGACCGCCGAGGCGACCGCCGCCGGCCCCGCCGGATCAGCTCCTCCTCTCTGCCAGCTCCGCTCGGATCGCACACACCGCCTGACCTGCGACGCGACGCTTTTGGGTCAGATTGGACCCCCCTCCCCCCACCCCCTGTATCAACAAGAGGTGCCGCGCCCCTCCCCGCCGATTAAGGGACCGCTACTGTGTCCAATGGATTCCATTCCGATTCACAAACACACCCACACCTCTCTCTCACACTCACACACACACACACACACACAACCTTCCTCCGCCCTTCTTGCCGGCCACCTGTCTGCGTGCACCTGTGCGTGTGGATGCGTAGTGGTGTGACCCAATGAATGAAACCACGGCAGCAGCAGCAGCCACCTGACGTTTTAGGTGTCTGCGTTGTTTGTTTCGAGTGTGTGTCCGGTCGAGTGCCTTCAGCCACGCTTTAGAGCACACAAAGGATTTCAAGACACGCTCTTTAATTTGCCGCAGGAGTTAGGTTTTTTTTTTATACCGGGTAAAAATTACGCGTAGACAGGCAAAGCAGCGAAAACAACACGCACATCTCGCAAACACACACACACACACACACACGCACGGAGAGCCCAAGGGCTTGGCCCCGTTGGCACCCCTGCGGTGTCTAATTTCCCCGCGCATTGTCCTTGTTTGGGTTCGCTTCTAATAATGACAGCCAGTATCGCGGAGGCGCCAGTCTCCCGGCACGGGGCGGCGGCGCACGGGGCTTCCACGCCACGCGGCAAAACAGTAGCCGTGTCCGTCCGTTCTCGACATTTTCGTCCGCGTTTGGCTCCCTTTAGGGCTCGCTGGTGGCTGGTTTCATTAGCCGACATTCTGCCTTGATTGCCCGGCGGAGACTACAATGTAAGGGGAATCGATCGTAAAGCATGCGGCTGCGTTTCCACATTATCGCCGGCTAGTTCCTCAGGCCCCGCAGTGCCGCGGCCTCAGCGTCCTTCGTCGTGCAGCCTGGCAGTAGTAGGCACGCCTCGCGTCAGCATGCTTCGTCGTGCGGCCTGCCAGTAGTACGCACGCCTCGCGTCAACGCGCCGCCATCTTGGCCGGGCTGTTCGTTGACAACTGCCTGTGCACTTTGCTTGGCAGTGCCACCTTAACTTCACATTGACGAGCCCCACGCGTACCAGGGGTCCCACTCCACTGGGTGCATCCCTCGGCGTGACCTCCATCTCACCCCGCCCCCTCCCTTCTAAGGACGATTAGGACCTTCTTGGGTGTCAACGGGATCGGATCCACTACGGCTTCAGTCGCCAACCCCTCTCAGGTGTTCGCAGGGGACCTCCCCCTCCTCCCCCCACCCCTTCCTGATGGTCCTGCCACTCTGCCCCATGGTTAGCGCGGTCCACGCGGGGCTGCTGGCCGGCCCTAGGCCCCCCTCGGCTGGCCCACTGGGGGAGGCGCCACGGGAGGACACTTTTGGGTCCGAATCTCGCGAAATCTTGACTCACCCGGATTTGCTATCTGATCCATTAAGAATCTCCCCACAAGGAAAAAAAAGAGTTAAGAAAAATACAGTAAAAACAGGAATTGATTGAGGCGTTTTATCACCAGCCTGCTATACTGCCGAAAAATAATGTGCTGATTAAGAGGACAGACGATCAGTGTGTCCCAAGCCTTGTTGTGGAATGTTTTTCTGTCTTCTTTTTCTTGCTTATGTCTCCCCCCCCCCCTCCGCCGTTCCTTTGTTTTTTGAGAGTACCCGCTGGACGTTGCTCCTGGGGTTATAAGCTGGAGGGACTATCAGGGGGTGGTGTGTCCGGGGCGGGGCGGGGCAGGAATTAGACTGTTGCGGCCTTGGCCTGCTCATCCCGTGGCGCGGCGAGTGAAATTCGCGTTCCTTGCCGGCCGTTTCGCGCTGGAAAGTAAGGGAGGGGGAGGACTGTAAGTTTACCATCCATTAGTGTGTTGCTCGCAGCGTTCTCCCGCCGAGTCGGCCGTCTTGTAGCCGCCGGGGATTTCTCGGCCCGGACGGAATAAAGGTGGACGTAAGTCGCGAGCAGCGCGCGCGCCACTTTTAATTATCTTTTTAAACATGAGATGACGCCCGTCCGCCATAATCCAATCCTCGCTCGTTTTAACCGAGATAAGTTTAAGCCGCGGCTTCGTTTCAAAATGGTTGCGGTCATTTTGCGCGCAACACAGTGGGAGTTCGAATTTTTGGCGCGGCGTTTATTTATTTTTGGCGCCTCCGGTCAGCGCCTCGCGCCCAGCGCCGCAAGATTGTTCAAGGTTGCGCTGTCCCCGCGCGGCGACGGCGCAGCCTTGGGAGTGCTGCACTGCTTGTCCATCAAGCACCGGCCAAACTTTTTTACGACGCTAATTTCGACGAGGCTGTGGGCGTCGGACGGTCGGTCGGACGGACGGACGGACAGACAGACAGACAGGCAGTCAAATGAATGGCCGGAGCCGCCGGACTCTGATTGAATGTTGCGGGCGTCATGTTTTGCGAACCCCACGGACGACCTGGCCGCCAAACCCCGCTCTACCACCCATCCCGTGGGGCCGAAACAAGAAAAGGGAAGGAGAAATTGTTAAATATTTCATTAGGTTTCACACACGTAGGACACCGGAAGCAGCAGCGGGGGGAGGCGTCCTATTCTTCACGGATTACTAGTTGAATGGAGCCGTTGCTGCGACACGTGACCGACATACTCTAGGCGGGCGGGGTGGGGTGGGGTGGGCCGAGCCGGCAGGCTGTGGTCCTGAGGGGGACAGGGTCCGGTACTGCATGTCCGGATAGAGCTCACGTCGAGGCGCCGCCCTGTTCCCCCGCGTAGGGGAGGGGCCAGGTGTAGAATTCCACGCACACGCGGCCGTTGCGCACGACGCGACCGTGAGGGAAGATTGTCCCGGTGCGACTCGCGTGCGCGGCCTGGCACGCCACCCGGCCGCCCGACGGAAGGAAGCACAGTCCTAAAAACCCTAAACCGGCGGGCCGTCGCCCTAGCGGCGTGCTCCAGGGGCGTGCTCCAGGGGCGTGCCCGGCCCCGCCCGGCCCCGCCCGCCCGACCCGCGCTATGCGATATAAAAGCACCGCTCCCCAACCAAAGTTGGATTCGACGCGCGCCAAACTTTGAGGGAGGTCCAGGCGAACCCAGGTCCAGAGTCGCCGCCGCCGCGGCCTGTTGAGGTGAAAACTGTCCCGTTTGCGTTTCGGTTCTGACAAAGGGCGTCACCGCGCGGCCCTGGCGGTGTAGTGGACACGGTGCCTCGTTAGGAGCGGAAGTGGCGCCCCCCCCCTCCCCCTCCCCCAGGTACTTAGTACGGCGGCCTAGGGTCTCGCTGCTGCAGGTTGGGCCGCTGCTGGGCGCGCGGCGCGGTTTTTGCGGCCGTGATGGAGCTAAGAGCACCGCTTTGCCCCCGCCCCTCCTCGCCCTTACCGTGAAAGCAATCTAGTAGTAGGAGTAGAAGAACGTTACCCACTCCTTGTCCTCGTTGCGTTGCGCGACCGGGTTGTTAATTCGCGTCCAGCCGCGGTCAGCGCCGAGCTTCTTCTAGGTGCGTTGATGAGGGGGCGAGAAAAAAAGGACAGCAACTCTGCAACAATTTCTTCTCCTTCTTCTCCTTCTTTTTCTCCCGTCCGCGCGCTAAGATGCTCTCATTCGAATGTTTCGAAATCCCGCGCGCCGGGTCCGGTGAGGTGTGTCCCGTTAGGCGGTGCCGTAATGCCCACTGACTGATACAGGGCATGGTGCGACTTGGACGAAATTGTAGAAAACATTGCGCAGCTCCGTATCATGTGGTGGCTACGTGTGTTGTTGTTCTTGTTTCTCAGCTTCTTCCTCTCTCCTTGTTGTTGTTGTTAGTGTCCAGTAATTCACGGCGCGGCCATGATTTGGTTCCTGGAAAGGCGCGAGTACGTCCACCGTGCGACAGGTGGGGTCCGAGACGCTCCCCCCCCTCCCTTTCCCCCTGCAGCCACGCAAATATTACCTCTAATGAGAGGCCTTGCCCCAGGCGGCGTGCAAGAGTGAGAGAGAGAGAGAGAGGCGTAAACCGAGGCGAGGCGCGACCAATCGCCGCGGCTCCCGGCGCGGTGGGTCCAGTACGCCACCACTTTGAATGCTTTCGCGCCCATTCCTCCAGACACGTCTGGAGGCCGCTTATTCCGTCGGCTCTTCGTCTGTCTGTCTGTCGGTCTGTCTGTCCGTCTGCGCGTGTGAGTGATGCCCGCTCTCTGTTCGAGTCTTCAGTGGGGGTGACGACGGTTCGTGAGCCTGGGTGGTGGTTGTACGTACTGTGGTCCGGGGCGGGGCGTATGCAACATTGACTGCGACTCCCGCTGTCCAGCCATGCCCCTGGCAGCCCCTAGCAGCCCCTGGCAGCCCCTGGCAGCCCCTGGCGGACAGCAGCGGCAGGGCCTGGCCGCCTGGCCGCCCTAGTCGCCCTCACCTTCTGCCTCTGGCCGCAGGTCCGCTGCGGTGTGTGTGGCGCGGTGCGACGCGGTGCGGCGCCAGGACTCTTGACATGCGCTGCGCTGCCGCTGCGGTCGGGCTAGTTGTCGGTGCAGGCCGGCCCAGGCCGGCCCAGGCCGCCGGACGGTGGAGGGTCGTGACCAATTGACCGCTGCGGTCGCTGCCCAAGCCAATTGCGTTAACTAATCCGCCGATCCCCCCTCTTCCCCCCTGCCCAAAGACCAGAGGCGCCGGGGCCACAGGGTGGTCCATAAGCCTTGACGCGCCGAGCGCCACTCGCAGTGCGAGAGAGACGGCCGCGTAATGATAAAGCGAGCGCGAAATCAGCGGTGAGCTCTCCTCTTTTATTTTTTTGTGTGGGTTTGTTGTTTTGTGTTACCGAGACGTCCCGCGGTGGCAGGGCGCCGCACTGAAGTTTCACAATCCTTCATTTCGGCGCTACACACACACACACACACACACACACACACACACACACACACACACACACACACACACACACAAAGCGACATACTAAACCTAACACATCCACACAAACGCGGAGCCGGGTCTGTGCATGGGTCCGTTGGCATGACGTAACTGGGGCATGCCACACGTTTTGCCTGAGGCCGACGCTAATTTCATTTCTTTTAATCCTCTCCTGCAAACACAGCCAGGGCCGTAGCGACAAGCCAGGCAGCCAGCGTAGCGGAAAGAAACAACAAAAAGGAAAATGGGACAAGTAAAAGGCTGAAAGTGTAGTACATAGAGACACCGCCGCCGCGAACTGGGGCGCGCTCCGTCACTCATTAGGCGGCGCTGATATCGGGGCGCCGCGACGCCATGCACGGCGAGGGCGCGGCGGGCGGCTGCGCGTCGCGGTGCTCCGCTTGGAGACGCTTCGTTTATAGACCGTTACGACGAGAAGTAATCAACTTTTATTGCCCTTTCGGTTCGGGGACCGCGGCGGCAGTGGCGGTGCTGGCGGTCGAGCCACGGGGGAGTCAGGGCAGGCCCCGCGCGAAGCGCCTCTCTCTCTCTCTCTCTCTCTCTCTCTCTCTCTCTCTCTCTCTCTCTCTCTCTCTCTCTCTCTCTCTCTCTCTCTCTCTCTCTCTCTCTCTCTCTCTCTCTCTCTCTCTCTCTCTCTCCCGCGAAGGTGGTCGCGGAGGCTGGCGCTGACTTTCGTCAAAGTCGCCGCGCTGCCATCCTGTAAATAGAGCAACTTTATTCGCAGTCAGATAATTAGTTTGCTCTTCATTACAGTGCGCGGCGTCAGCGCCCCTGCACTCGTAACGCCGGTAACGGCCGCCGTTCGGGACGCTGCGTCGGGCCGCCGTTAGAGCGCTGGCACGGCAGTGCAGCTACTTCACACAGTGTGCTATGGCGCCATCTGGCGGCGGTTTCGGGCGGCAACGAGGTGCAAAACAAGGAAAGGACCCGTGTGCGCGTGCGGCCTGACTGGCTGGCTAGCTGGCTGGCTGGCTGGCTGGGTGGGTGACTGGTTGACTGGCTGGCTGGCTGACTGGCTGGCTGGCCGCAGCCAGGGGAGTGGTTCATTTTGAAGGGGGCCCGACGTCCGGGTGCATGGACGCCACAACACTCGTGGAACTAATGACTGTGTCGTTTGTACGAGGACATGCATTCCCGCGTGTCTCGCAGTCTCACGCCCCCACCACGCCCTGCTCCACGCCCTGCCCTCTGACGGGCCCTACGCCCTCGCCGCCGCCCGCCCAGCCCTTCTATTCCTCTCTCATTCATGTTTCAATCTCGCTCCATCTCCATCTGCCATTCATGCCGTCCTTGTCCCGCCTGAAATAATCATTCATAAAATTAATTGGCCGAGTCGAAAAGGGGGTCGCGCTCATCTCGTCGGCCCCGCCCCGCGCCGAGTCATTCAGTAACGTACACCAGGCCATAATCGCTCTCATTGTCGCGGCAGTACACTGTGGCGCTGTGGAGAGGGAAGGGGACAGGGAGTCGATGAGGGGGCGGGGGGGGGGGGTCGTCGTTTGCTATGCTTACAGTTTTGCGGCCGGCCGTAGATAGGGGCACAGCTGTCGCCCCTGGCCTAGACCTACCGACCATGAGTGATGTGTGATCGGGACGCAAACATGTGTTGTAGCGTGTCCAGCTCACGGACACGGACAGACAGACACACACACACACACACACACACACACACACACACACACACACACACACACACACTGCAATTGCCATGCAGGCGTACGCCAGGGCACGCACATTCGTCGCCCCCCGATAATTCATGTGATGAATCGTGGCAAATGTGGCGACTGTTCTAGTGGGAGTCTCTCTCTCTCTCTCTCTCTCTCTCTCTCTCTCTCTCTCCCCCTGCGGCCACGTATGCTGCTGGAGAGGGCCTCGGCGCTAACGCACGCTGCTGGCGACGCTACGCCGCGCTCTGTCATTGTAAAACTCTAATACTGACGCAGGAATCTTTACGACATTGTAATCGGGGCGCGGCGTGCGTGCCGTGCGGCGTTTACTGCCCGCAACAAGTGCACGCCACACTGGAAAAAAAACAACGACAACAACATCTTAAAAAAAAATGACAATGAGATTTGTTTGGTTGCACTGACACTACCTTCTATCGCGTGTCGTGTGGGGGACAGACGGAAGCGCCGGTCTCGATGCAGCGCCACGCCGCCAAACGCCCGCTTGAAGAATATGCAAGCTGCGTCCGCCAAAGGCAGGGCGGCGCCAAAAAAAAAAAAAAAAAAAAAAAAAAAAACAGCAACAAGAGCAGCACGTAAATTGAGACTGAACTTGTTCTTGTTGTTTCACTCTAATTTTTTTGCATGTGTAACTTTGTGCTTTTATAGTGTTTTGTTGTTGTTTTTATGACCGCAGACACGGCCGCGCGGTGGGGGCAGTGAGGCCGTCCCCGCCGCCGCCCCGCGCCGCACCGCGCCGCCCCGCGCCGACCCAAGGCCGGTAAGGTCCGCGTCTGATTGGTAGCAGATCGACGGATTTACAGCGTATCCTAGCGGGATTAGCCCAACAGCAATAAAGAAAAAAAAAGGGTTGCCAGGCCTCATAAAGTGACCTGTCAGTCCTAGCTCCTCTGGCTAATTCGATGCAAAACGGCAACGGGCCGAGGCAGGCGGCAGCTGGACAACCGAATGGCCCCCGCGGACAACTGTTTCCCGGGCGACACTCTAATCCGTGATCTCTTCGCTTCTTTATTTCCATCGCCCCCCCCCCAAAAAAAAAATAATGACAAGAATTTAAAAAAAAGAAAACGCGCGAAAAAAAATATGATAAAACTTTTCTGAAATGGCGCGGAGAACGAGTCTGTCAAAACGTTGTTGTGGGTCGGCCGGCACCACGCTGGAAGGTAGGCCACCCCGCCGCCGCAGTGCAGTCGTCGTCCCCCCCCCCCCACCTCTGTGGCACCTGCCCAATCACCAGCCAGCACGCCCCTACGCGCTAAACGCCCCCCGAGGACTTTCGCCCCCCGCGGTAACTCAGAGTCACTTTCACACGCATAACGGGTGTCGGACTGTCCCTCTTTCCCACTGTGATTCGGTTTAAGCGCTGTCCCAATCATTTTTTTTCGCCAAACACTCCTTTGCTGTGCACCGAACGAATCCATTCCGGAAAGGCGGCGGCGGCGGGTCCAGTGGGCCAGTGGGTCCGGCTGGCCGAGGGGCCCGGGCCAGCGGCGGCGCCTGATCCCACCAAGTCACACGGAGGACGCAGCGGCCCCGTCAGAGAGCAGCGCGCCGCTGCCCGCCGGCCTGCCATGTTTTATGCACAAGTTAATTTAAACACTCGCAGATGCTGTCTGCAGGCGCCGCCGCACTGCGCCACAGAGACGTGACAGCGCCGTGTCAGTCGCGGACAAAAATCAGAGAGAGAGAGAGAGAGAGAGAGAGAGAGAGAGAGAGAGAGAGAGAGAGAGAGAGAGAGAGAGAGAGAGAGAGAGAGAGAGAGAGAGAGAGAGAGAGAGAGAGAGAGAGAGAGAGAGAGAGGCAAACTCGGGCAAACCGCACAAACACACTCACTCTCACACACACATGGCCTGCTTGCCGGAGCGAATGACAGGGACAACGAAAGACGGTTTTAAAAGGGCGGGATGTGACGCGCGGTCTCTGTCTATCTCGCTGTGGGGAGGCGCCGCCACCACACTGGGAGAGTGAATGGAAAGGGGGGGGGTCACGGACTTTACCCGTCCTTAATTAACCGATCGATCATACGTCAAGGAGCCGCGAGGCGGTAATCAATTGATGAGCCGCGCCGATAATGTGTTTGTCGTGTTTTGGTCACGGGGCCGATGGGCATAATATATGTGTGTGTGTGTGTGTGTGTGTGTGTGTGAGTGTGAGTGTGAGTGTGTGTGGACGCTTATGCGCGTCGCGCGTCTCTCTCTTCAATATTACGTGACGACCTTTTCCCTCTCGTCTGCCCATTTCCGAGTGAGTACACACCTCGCAGTACACAACACACATAAGGCATATGAAAGTGTCGATACTAAATTTTTGAAATGAGGCCGGAGAGGAGGAAAGGGGAGGAGGAGGGGAGGAAGTTGGCCGCCGTTCGCCGAGTAGCCTCCTGCTGCAGCGGAGAGCTCTGCTGCTGCTGCTTACATTTCCTCTCTCTCTCTCTCTCTCTCTCTCTCTCTCTCTCTCTCTCTCTCTCTCTCTCTCTCTCTCTCTCTCTCTCTCTCTCTCTCTCTCTCTCTCTCTCTCTCTCTCTCACACACACGCGAGCGCGCACAAACATACACACATACATACACACACACACCAGGCGATGGACACACAGACAGACACACAGATATCAAGAACGGATTTATTTTTTCGCGTCGAGCGAAGTGCAAGCCGGTTTTCACGAAACACCTGCCGTCCAGCTCTCCAGCTGCCCAGACGCCGGCCCGGCGGCCCGGCTGTAGCCTCGCTGCGGGCCGCTCGGGGCTCGGATCGCTGCCAGCCAGGCTGCACCGCGCGGCCCTCTCGGCGGCCCTCTCCGTGGATCGGCGGTTCAAATCCTATTACTTCCAACTTTTTTCTCTGACCGCTGCTCATTGTCGCGTCAAGAACCCGCTTCAATCGGCTGCAGACATGAGCCGTGGCGGCTGAGGGCGTTAAGGCGTCCGACCCCGACAGTAAGGTCCGGGGATCGAATCCTCACACTTCCTTTCATTTTTCGACTGGCTTCCTCCCACTGCGACTCAAACCCGTCGTCCAACACTCGGCAGACGTGCAAGTCAGGGTGGTGTAGTGGTCTAGGCTCAATCCAGGCCATTACACCCGGGTGTCTAAAAAGCAGTCCGCTTCGGCGGATTGGCCTCGGCACTGGTTCGATCCCCGATCGAGCCAGCCACTCGAAATTGGTCGCGAGTGGGTCCATTCCGATTCGTCGGATGGAGTTGATAAGTCCTTTGAAGCTGGCCATCTGACTGCATGTTCGGGTCTGGGAGCGCCGGACAGCGGGGGTACACTTGGTACCGACCACCCTGCGCAAACAAAAGCTCCCAAAACTACTCTCTCTTTCTTTCTTTCTCTGTCTCTCTATCGTCTCTGCCTTACTCTACTCTGCCCATGTTGGGCCGTGTCGGCGGCTCGGGTCCTACTGGGTCCCCCGGCGTACGATATCGAAGTCGCTGGATCGGATTAACCCCAGTTACCTGATAGCACCGGTTCCCATCCCGAACACCGAAGTAAAGCAGGAGGCCTCCCCATTAAGACTGGGGAGGGGGTGTAGAGTTCCATTTTTTAAATTTATTTTTATTTTAACACGATCGCAAGCGCCTGGGTACACCGGTTTCCACATCCGAACAATAGTGAAACGGTGCAAAAAAATAAGTAATTTGAAGAAATAAAAAAATTCTTTAATTTTGGCAATTTTGAAAAAAAAAATTACAATTTAAAAAAATTAAAAAAATTCTAAAAATTAGAAAAATTTTAAAAATTGAAAAAAATTCAAAAAATTGAAGAAATTTTGTAAAACCTACACAAAAATTTTGAGTTGCTTCCCCCCTCGGTTCTTATGGATGGAGGAACAGGAACAAAACGCGGGAACGAATGCGGCTGCATGGCAATCGGTTGCTGGCCGGCAGGTGCGCTGGAGGCAAGGGGGACCGGCGTCTCGCCCAGCTCCAGGGACTAAACGACTGAGATAAGGACTGGGCGTAATGCCGCGTCAACTATCTCCGGTCTGCCTCCCCGTCTCGTCCTCCTCCTCGTCGGATGGACCGTTTTCGCCGCTTGCGCAACTCGCTTCAAACACACTCGCCTTGCCTCCCCCGCGACAGCACTTGACAACTCCTCCATAGATCGGAAAGGTCAACTAACTTTTTCCGGCGTCCCCGCCCTTCCTCCTTCTTGCTTTCCTTTTTGCTTTTTTTCTTGCTTTTTTTTTTCGGGCGGAGTTGTTCTAGCGTGCTTACGACGGGCGTGTACGAGAGCACGGTTCAGCCTCGAGTGCGGCTTGACCCCCCCCCCCCCCCCCGGACATTTTTGGTCCCACTGCGGGCAGGAAGCTGCTTCGATGAAGGAGGAGAGAAACTTTGCCACTCACGTCGTCTTCAGCATGCGATGCATCTTTAGTGAGAACCTTGCTGCTCTGAATATGAACTGGCCGATCGCACACATCGAAGAAATAATTTTAACAATGAAATAGGAGAAGAAAGTACTGTACGGCTGCCAACCAAATTGTCGGTACCATCCGTATCACGCTTTTAAAAGCGTGCATCCTCCGCCTTGTTCCCGTGATCGCCAGCAGGCTGGGTGCTCTGTCTCCCTCGCACTCATGGGGCGTCCCGCGGAGGAGCGAGCGAGACAGCGACGGACCTAGTGAGCCCACCGCTGCTATATGGACGTGAGATCCGAGACGCCGATACAGCCTCCCGTTCATACGATGGGGCCTTGTGTTTATTGTGGTCGTTTTCCCGCTGGAAGTGTGTAGGCAGTGTAGTGTAGGGGCAGCGGGATGTACACCTGTCCGGTGCCGCGCCGCGCGGGGACGTGACCCCGACCAACAGCTCTCTTCCGCGGCGGAGTCTCTGCCGTCACTCTATCGTCGCGCTGTCTCTCTCGCGCTCCCCGCCACGCCCCACGACGGGCGCGAGAGAGACAGAGAGCTCTTGGAGCGACGGCCGCGCCTCGCCCAGGCGGACGAGTCCAGGCAGCCTTCTTGGAGGCGCCGAGATGCCAGTTCGAACGACGGGCGGAGAAAAATGCGACGGTTGGGCCAACTTTGACCCGTCAGCAACGCAACGAACTCATCGCCATGCTTGGCCGAGTGTCAAGGTGGGGGAGCGGGCTGGGTTTGGCAACTCAACAATGCCCACCGCTTTATGGAGTGTTAATGCACCTCGTGAGGTGAGCGCCGGCTCATGGAACAAAGATCCGCATTCGACTTTGAAATTATGTGGCCCCGGAAGACACGCCGTTTACGAGATAGACACTCTCTCTCTCTCTCTCTCTCTCTCTCTCTCTCTCTCTCTCTCTCTCTCTCTCTCTCTCTCTCTCTCTCTCTCTCTCTCTCTCTCTCTCTCTCTCTCTCTCTCTCTCTCTCTCCCTCTCGTTTAGCAGCTTCTCGCGACCATTTTTCAGGCCGACACAGCGGGAACAACAGTACCCAGTCGTTGTGCGCGAAGTGTAAAAATCCCCCCCGCCTGCGGACCGCGGACGATAAAAGCAAAAACGGCAACAAACTGGAATAACCAAATTGCGATGCGCGCGGCCGTTTCCGCGGAACGATTTGTGAATGAGATCTGTCAATAAACAGAACGCCCTGTTCGCCGTGTTGAGGGCGGCGCAGCGCGGCCGGCCGGTACTGTCCGGAGTCTTTTCCCGTTTTTGTGGCCACGACAATAACGCGCCGCGCAGCTGCCGCTGTCTCTCTCTCGCACCGCCGGCGGGGCGCCGCGCGCGAGAGAGACAGCCTGTCCTTCCAATTTGTTATGCGCGTGTTCCGATCGTATCGCTATTACTTTACGCTTCGCTCGGACTGTTAGGTCGTGAGTTTAGACGCGGTGGCGCGGCGTGGCGTGGCCGGCTGCTGGCGTGGGCGCCCCGTCTCTCTCGCTCCGCCCCGCGGCGCGGAGAGAGAGAGAGAGAGAGAGAGAGAGAGAGAGAGAGAGAGAGAGAGAGAGAGAGAGAGAGAGAGAGAGAGAGAGAGAGAGAGAGAGAGAGAGAGAGAGAGAGAGAGAGAGAGAGAGAGAGAGAGAGAGAGAGAGAGAGAGAGAGAGAGAGAGAGAGAGAGAGAGAGAGAGAGAGAGAGAGAGAGAGAGTCAGGGCGACCGCACAGAACAACGCGAACGGCCAGATCGGCCATTGTCATCGCCCTCCCTGATGGGTCAATTTGGAGCTCGCAGGCAAAGGTGTGGCCGCCGTGGACCTTCTGGTTCCCCCTCTCCTACTCCTATTTTTTCCCCACAGCCGGTGTGACCCCATCGACACTGCCGCCTACTTGTCCAGGCTATACGACCGTGTGTGTGTGTGTGTGTGTGTGTGTGTGTGTGTGTGTGTGTGTGTGTGTGTGTCTGTCTGTGTGTCCCTCTGTGTGTCCGTGTGTCCGTAGGTGAGTGTACGAGTGTGGGAGTGCAGCACACACACGGTAAGGCCCCCAACAATGACAGATTTGCTGCCACGTAAGTCCGGACAGCCCCACAATGCCTCCTAATAGTGTCTATTGAGACTGGCACTGGCGATGCTGCATGCGGGGCTGCACGCCGGGCTGCATGGCAGCTGCCAGGGAGTCCCATAGGGAGCAGGCGGCCGCCTGGTGCTGGCTGCCAGAAAAAAGACGCGCCGCTCCGTCTCTCTCGCGCCCACGGGGCGTCGCGACGGCGCGTCGGGGGGGCCGCACGCGCGTGTCTTGCTGCCGGTGGCGGCTCTGCATGTCTGGCGTGGTGCAGGCGGCCCGGCCCGCGCTCCCCCGCGGCACATTTCTTAATTCCGACCTAAACAGGCGCTTCGCCACGCTCCGCCGCGCTTGCCTGCGAATAGCGTGTCGGAGCGGGCGGGCTGTCGTCCGGCGAGACTGATGGGCCGAGCCCTGCATAGCGTGACGGCCTGCGAATAAGCAGAGGGGGAGGAGGCGCCTGACAGCTTCCGTGCGGCGGCGGGGCTGGTCGGCAGGGACGCGCCCCCGTGCGCAAGTTTTCCCCTTTCACTACACTACAGCACGGATGCGGAAATTAGCACGTTACCCGGCGGCAAACACGGCGGGTAGCTCGAAGGGCACAGTGGGCCGGCGTCGGCGGGCAGCCGAAGGGGTGCGGAGAATGAACCTGTTAGCTCATCGCCTCGCTCCCTCCCTCCGCCGCCCCGTCCGAGACCGCAGGAACGCCTCTTCGCCGCGCCCCGCCCCGCCCCGCGCGCCACGACCGCAAGAGCGCGGCGCCGCCGTCGATGCTGCGAATACCAGCCTGACAGGGCGGGCAGGGCGGGCAGGGCGGGCTGGGCCACGCCGTGGCCTCTCTCTCTGTCGCACTCACGGGGCGGCCCGTGCGGGTGCGAGAGAGACAGAGCGGCCAACGCGACGCGGACTGAGCGTGCGCCTCGACGTCCCGACCGCCAAGGGCGCCAAGGGCGGCGGCATGGCGGCGGCATGGCGGCTTCAACACACACGAGCGTCGTTCGCCCATCACTCTTCGAGATATGCGCGGGCAGGCGCGGCCCGCCTCGCCGGGCTCTGTCTCTCTCGCACCCACACGCGACGCGCCGCGAGTGCGAGAGAGACGGAGCCGCACGGCCGCCCGCCGCGCGTCCTTGGCGCTTCGACCCCGCAGCGCTCGACTTTTCTGACTCCCGGCCCAAAAGGAGAGACCCCACTACTCGCGTCGACTCATTACCAGTGCACCGGATGGATGGGGCCTTTGCGGGGGCCTCCTCCCAGTGGGCCCCGCTGCCGCCACGTAGGCCCGGCCTCTGCCCTGTGGACACGGCCCTTTGACACGAGATGGTCGGAGCTGGAGCGAGGCTGGCTGGAGCGCTGGAGCGGCCCCAGAGTCAAGTATCATTACGCGGTTATCTTGTCCAGAAATAATTTTTTCTCTCTCGCGCTGCCCGCCGCCGCTGCCCGCATTTAAGGTTCGTTTCTGTTTTTTAAACGCGCCGCCTAATTTTCAATACGCCATCTCCTGCCTCCAGTCAGGAACAAAAAAAACAAAAAAAAAAAAAAAAAAAAAGAAAAAAGTTAGATATATAAATCTGGAAATGATAAAACGCCACAAGGTCTGTTCAGTTTGAAACAGGTTTATGCTTTCCAAATTGAATAACCACTGGCTGTGAATTGTACCGATAGCGCCGTGCGAGGTCAGGGTAGGCAACCCGCTGCGTCCGCCTGCGCGTCGGTCGCGCCCCTTGCCTGCCCTCCAGGCGCTCCCGGCCCGCGACACGGCGTGGGACCGCGATGGCGAGGAGAAGCTGTCTCCGTCGGTGCGGTCCATACAGATTTATTCGGAAGAGATACGAGGCCTCTTCACACTTCCGGAAAACAATCAGCGTGAGTCCGTGTTGCCGCCTTCTGCCCCGGCCGGCCCACTCCTGCTGGACTGCGGCAGCTGCAGACTCATGCCGAGACAGTCGGCGCCCTGTCTCCCTCGCAACCACGGGGCGTCCCGACGGGTGCGAGAGAGAAAGAGCGACGCCTCTCGGCGTGCTGGGCTCCGGGCCCTCGGCTCCGGGCCCTCGGCTCCGGGCCCTCCCACTTCATCGTCTTCGGGAGCACGCAGGCCGGACAAGTGTGTTTTTGTGGAGTCCGGATGGAGGCCTTGATTGCGCTGTGGTGGCAGAAATGGCGCGGAGGAGCGGAGGACGTACAGACGTGTAGGTTGGACGGACGGACGGACGGACGGACGGACGGACGGACGGACGGAGCGGCGCCTTCCCTTCAGCCACCTGTGAGCTTCGATTCGTCAACTTGTGTGTGTGTGTGTGAGGAAGAGAGGAAGAGAGAGAAAGAAGAGAGAGAGCGCGCTTCATCGCGAGCTGCTCTTCCGGGCATCAAAACGTAGTGTGCGGAGGCGCCGCGTAGAACCACACCCCTCTCACGCCTTTTCTCCGGTAAGGGCTGACATCTTCAAATACCATAAAAAAGACACATCTCCAGAAAAAAAAATTAAAATATTGGAATTTGTAATATTTAAAAATTTAATTCTTCATTTCCTTTGTATTGTCCAGAAGAATTCACGTCAAGACTCTTTAAGCGTGCCAATTTTTATTTTTTTATTTTTTTATATTTTTTATTTTTTTTTGCGGTTACTTTTGGTTTCCAGCCCCCACCATAGTTCGCTCCGCTCCACGCCGTATCCGCCGCGATCCGCTCCCTTTTGATCCGCCGGGCTAATCTAGGGGGCTCGCCGGCCCGGCGTTCCCTGTCTCTGTCGCACCCCAGCGCGGGGCCCGCGGGGCCAGGGCCCCCTACGGGTGCGACAGAGACTGTTCGGAATGAGGCTGCGGGACGGGCATTGCAGCAGCCGGGCTGGAGCCGCACTGATCTGAGCAAATACTGATAAGGGCGGAAAGGGTAATTCCACCCCCCCCTCCTCCCTCCCGCCCCTCGGCAACGAACAAAGGACAACTTGAGCAGGACGGACACCGAGGCCCGCCTGAAATGCGTAGCGCCAAGCCTCTCTCTCTCTCTCTCTCTCTCTCTCTCTCTCTCTCTCTCTCTCTCTCTCTCTCTCTCTCTCTCTCTCTCTCTCTCTCTGTAAGACACGGATAGTGACTGAGAGATGAAAGGTTGAACGCTAAGGTACAAAAGAAATGGTAAGGTGGTGTGTGTGGTGTGCATAGTTGGGAAATAAAGGCAAAAAAAGGGGGAAAGTGTTCAAAAGACCACTAGTGGCGATGGTGGAGGGGGAAGGGGGTTGCTCCGGCTGGTGGCGCAGCAGCGCTGGACAAAGTCTCCCCCCCCCCCCGGCCCGGCCCGCCACGCTCCCTCCTTTTCCGCAAGATAGAGAGAGGACAAAGTGTCCTTGTAATTTTCTTGAAAGAACAATAACTCGCTTGCCGCGGAAGTCTCTCGGAAAGTACGCCTTGCCGGCACGGCGAAAAGATGTGCGGTGCGCCAACCTTTGCTGAGGACCCACCGAAAAGAGAGAGAGAGAGAGAGAGAGAGAGAGAGAGAGAGAGAGAGAGAGAGAGAGAGAGAGAGAGAGAGAGAGAGAGAGAGAGAGAGAGAGAGAGAGAGAGAGAGAGAGAGAGAGAGAGAGAGAGAGAGAGAGAGAGAGAGAGAGAGAGAGAGAGAGAGAGAGAGAGATGGGGGAGGGGCAGAAAAGTTTAACAGTCATAGTTCCGACCGGCACCCGTCTGGGAAAGTAAGGCGGCGTTGCACTTGCAGGATGAAAGTCGTTATGAATGCGTGTGGCGAGGCGTGGCACGCCACGGCACACCACGCCGCCGCCGTTTTGTACATTTCCCTTTTTGCTTTGGCTGGTGGCGGCGGCCCGACGGCGGCCCCCGCAGAGGGCGCCTCTCTGAGGAGGAGCGAACATCTCACACCTAGGGCGCGCACCTTTGCTCCACCCCGCCCCGCCCCGCCCCGCCTCGCCTCGCCGCGAGCACATCGCTTGATGTATTGCCTCCGCCTTCCGAACGCGAAGGAAAGGAATGGCCCTGCTCTGCCGGCAAAATGGAGCGAAAGTGTCTTGGCACGGCACGGCACGGCATGGCGCGGCACGGCCACACGCTTTTATCTGCCGCCGCCTCACCAACGCCCATATCCATCGAATGCGAACACGTGTCGCGCCACGCACACACACACACACACACACACACACACACACACACACACACACACACACACACCGGAGGCACGCACACGCGGCAGTACACCACTGTCTTCGCGCGGCGGCCGACCCCGCGGGTCAGACACCCGTCCAACGACTCCACTCCAACGCCGCCGCTTGTTTTCCATCAAATAAAGACAGTCCGAAAATAAGTGAGATAACACATTGACTCCGTAATTAAACTCGCATCTATTTTACCGCGCGGTCCACCCTGTCTGTCTGTCTGTCTGTCCGTCTGTCCGGCCGGCCGGCCGTTTGTCGGATGATATGTTTAATGAAGCAGCACAGTGCCGATCATAAAGCGCCATTGGTCCGGCCGGTCCAGACTTCCAGACTTCCAGACTCGGAGGAAACGCGTTGAAACAAGATAATTAAAACCACATCCCAGCCGGGCCGGGCGGCCGGCCAGCTCGCGGGTCACGGCGAGGAGGGATGCCCACACACGAAGACGGCGTGTGTGTGTGTGTGTGCGTGTGTGAGTGAGTGATTCTCGCGGAGGGTTATACTCACTCATTTCTCGCTGATTGGAAGCGAAAAGTAAATGAATGCTATATGAAAGGAGCGGCAATAGGAGAGCGCGCACACACACACACACACGAAAGCACGCACACACGCTCACACACGACGTGTGCATACTCACACAGACGGGAGGACGTGTCTAGTTCTGATATATAGCGGCCGCGACCACCGCGCCTAGAGGAGTTGGGTGGCGGACAGACGGCCAGCGACATTGCTTCGTGTTTACTTACACTCGCTCGAAATACTTAACGAGGCGCGCAGCTTGTCAAGCTCAAGCTCTAGCGCTGGCAGTGCCTGGTGTGAAGCGACCGTCGCCCTTGCCAGTCTTGGTCGCAGCAATTAAAGCGAATCCAAGGCTTTATTGGCCTCAGAGATATGAAATTCCACCGGCGGTCGGCCGAGCCGTCCAGCGCGCCGCCCGGACGCCGATTTCACACTGCCCGCAGTGAGAATTGATACCGAATTCTAATTGACTCTGAAAAAAAAAAAAAAAAAAAAAAAAAAAGGCGCAGACGTCGCGCGGGGGGCAACGGCAGAAGCAGCGATTTGGGAGGCCCGGTCGGTAACATTTCCAGAAAATAAAAAATATATTAAAATCCGGGAGTTTAGGGACATTCCAGAGGCGCGTGTGTTTATGTCAACCACACCAGTCGGCCCGCTCCTCTCCTAGATTTCGGCACTAAAACTTGGGAAGAGCAAAAGCTGGTGCTCGGGCCGGCGTTACCTGTGTGGTCCGGCCGGCCCGCCCGGCCCGGCCGGCCGACGGGCTCGTCAATGCACCTTGTACGTCGGGACGGCGGACTGACAACACTCGAGTGGGATGCGATTGCGAGTCACAATAAGCTTCTCACCGGCCCTCCTCCATTCACGTCGCCCAGGGGCCGTCCGTAAGCCCTTCCGAAACGCAAAGAGGGAAACTTCTGACGGGCGAACCAAAAATAATGTCGCCAATTTTCGCAAGAGAAAGGTCATTTGGTGCAGGACCGATCCCCGAACCGGACTGGGCGTAGTGCTGTCACGTGTTCTGCCTCCCTTTTTTTAAAAAAAAAAAAAGTTTCCAAGTTCCTCTGTGTGAGCCGCTCTCTCGGGCACACTGTGTGACGCCGCACGCATGGCCCCGCCTGACCCGGCGAGGTGTCGATCTGATGACCCTGCCGGTGATGACACGAAGCACCGCCGCGCCACGCCCTCCGTCACGGGGGGTGGCCCCGCCGCACGCCATGCGGCACGCCACGCGGCACGCCCGATTGGTGGTCCTGTCGTCGATGTTGTTGTTGTTGTTGCTGGCTTGCCAGGTGCGCTACGTCGGTGCGACTGTAGGTCTCCCCGCACACTGCAGCAGTGCTTCCCCCCCCCCCTCCTCCCGTTCCACCCCTTTCCTTCTTTCCAGCGCCGCTGCTCCTCCGCGCCATCGGCCGGCCCTGCTAACGAGTTTTGCCTGCAGACACGGAGCCAACTAATTTACGCCAAGTTGACAGGGGGGGTTCCGGTGTAGCGTAGGGGCGGCGGGGGGCACGCTCGGCACCGAGCCGTCGTGCACTGTTAAAAATTGTGTCGTAAATTAACAGCATTTGTGACGTTAAGTTTGATAGCGACACAAGTTGTTAAATTACAATAAGTCGTTCCAGACTTTACCGTTCTCTGATGATCATGTTGTAATAAAACGACACAGAACACAATTGAGGATCCCGGGTCAGCTCAACCGGGCCTCAAAATTATTGTGTCGTATTCAAACGATATGATGTTTACAAACAACAAATGTCGTTTACAAACAACTTTGGTAATTCAGAAACCACACACATATTTTGAAACGAGCCTGTTTCCCTTCTTTGTCCGGCCCAGAGAATTATCATCATTTTTTTTTTTTTTTTTTTTTTTAAAGAAAGCTAAAAATCAATTGCTTCTCCATATACATAGATGATAAATGCTTGCAGCAGGATCAGTTTGCACAGAAGAATCACACACCAGGAACGAGCTTTGATACACTTCAAGCAGCTCGTAGATTGATCAGAAGAGCGGAGAGAAGAGTGTGTCCTGTTCCCATCATGCCCACACTATGTGTTGGCGAGGGACAGTGTAACATACAGCAAGCTATTGCAAAGTATTTAGATACTGCAAAACATGTGCATTGCTGTTTTTTTAACCTCTTCTCCACCTACCTTCTAGTAGTCTAACTCACATGTAGTTCATGACAGGGGTGTCCATTAAGTGAAGGCGGGAGTAGGCTACCTGAAGTTGAGTAAATGAAATCTTCTTTCTGCTACAAATCAGCCTGCTGTTTGCAAAGGGTACCAAAGCAAGCAGAAATCCTCGAAGTATCACTCGTTTCAAGTTCGCCGAATGATTTGTGACAAGACTGTGACTGTCTCCTGAAGGAATCCTTCCAAGAAAACACTGTGCATAGTCCAAAATAGAATGACATTGTCAAAATCCAGGAGAAAGTGATCAAAAACCTTTCGCGCTTTCACCATCTTCATATCACTTATGTGCCCTCTCGAGTGCGAATAAGGGCCAGCGTCGTGATTCGGATTCGGATTCGGATTACGGGGCCGGAGAAAGGGGAAGGGAAGAGGGGGAGGGCGAAGCAGAAGCAGCCGTGTTGTTTTGGCCAAGTCGGAAGTGAGTTTCATGGTTTGCAAGTTTTTCGCCAAATTGAATGCTATTTCTTGCACTCCGTTTTCTGTTCTTTTCTTACTCGCCTCTGCATGCGAGTTACGCTTTCCGTCTGTTGCCATTGTCCATAGCGTTGCGTCACACTTGATTTTCTACTGTTTTGACTGTTTCGCGTTTTGCGAATCGCCCAGAGCCCTAACCCCATAGCACTGCCTAAGCGAGCTTTCTGAAAAATATTTTGCTTATTTCGTTGCTGTTGGCTGATGCACTGTGCTTGCTTTTGTTCAGGTATGGAACAAGAGGAACAAGAGGTCTTCCACGAGGAGCTTGCGTGATGATCAGAGCAGAGGGCACTCAACATTTCCAACATCCAACCGCTGTGTGTGTGATGATAGAAGGGAGCTGTGGTAAGTAGACTGCTACATTAAATAACCTTCATTGTTTTCCTATTTCTAAGCCTAATCTATTTTCCAATTTTCTTTGTATCTGTTTCTAGTTTAATCGGTCTGCTGCTCCCTGCCTCTCCATCTTGATTGTCAACTGCGAGTATCATCATCGAGTTCTTCTTCAATAATTCAACTGCTCCGCCTTCGCATCTCCTGCAGGTCATGGCAAGCCCCCTCCTCCTTGGACTAGCAGACAACACAAGAGGATTGCTCCTGACTCGGTTAATCTCAGCAACTAGAATGTGACCAGACCGCTGACAAGCACTAAAAGTTTATCTACATTTTATTAATCTTCATTATTTTCCTATTTTTATTCCTAATCTATTTTCCAATTCTCTTTGTACTTAATTCCAGTTTAATTATTCCACTGCTCCCGCCTGTCCATCTTGATTGTCAACTGTGAGTACCATCATCGAGTTCTTCAATGATTTAACTGCTCCGCCTTGGCATCTCCTGTGAATCATAGCCAAGCCCCTGCTCCTCTCACAAGAAAACAACACAGCAAGATTGCTCCTGACGCTCTCTCCATTATTTCTCTTCTGTGATTCTTGTTTGACTTTTCCTCTACTATACTTCTTTTGTGCTTTTACTTATCTTGGCTAATTTTGTTTAAAGTCTGATCAAAGTTCGTTTTCATTGTGCTTTATATGCAAGTACCTCCTGTACAATCTGCGCGTTTTGAAAGACAAAAAAAAAATAAAAAAAATGCCAAGACTTTCAATTTGAGCTGTCAGCAAGCTTCTGTTCCTCTACTTTTAAGTTTGAAGTGCTGTCATCTGTTGACCAGAAGCTGACCTGCTAAATATTAAAAACAATCTTAAATGGACACAAATTGTTGATCCATGCTGGATTCTCTTTTTTTTCTTAGTTATTAGATCCCCTATCCCCTTTGTTCAAAACTCACAGGAAATGGGACATTGTCCATCTGTTCTATTTTCCTTTGCAACTTGAGAAGTAACAAGAGAGTGGTCAGTCACCCTTCTTATATAGTGGTAGGGCTTGAGAAAAAAACATGGTCAAGAGGATATGATTAATAGAGAAAAACTTAAATAATATTGAACTTGGTGACACTTTATTTTATTTGAATAGTATCACTTTATTTCATTTGAATAGTATCTTTGATTTTTTTAAATAAAGGCTTTAGATTCAGGGTGAAGAATGATCATTGATAATTAACACAATTTAGACAATATTATTGGGATTTAGTACCATTTAAACAGGTCTTATCTTGTAAATTAAATTAACTTTGAGCTAAGCAAAATTATACTAAATGAATCAATGAAATTAAATGGCACAGTGCTTCACGGCCTCTCATTTTCTTCTTCATCAATCTTTTGCCGATAAGCCTCGAGCCTGTTGTTGAAGGTCAGCAGTCTGTCATTTACCCTCCGATTGATTGCTGCAGTGGCACACTTAGTGCCTCTAGACGGAGAAATCTCAGCAATCACTCTGAAATTAGCAGTAAAGGCATGGAGAACAAAATTTAGAGAAACAAAAGTCTTAAGTTTGAGCACTGCAAAAGCAATAATAAACTCTACTCACCGCTGACAAAAATTGAAGAAAGTGGCCAAGTTGTTAGGAAACTCAATGTTGAAAACAAAGTAGGCTTCAAAGACAAATGCTAGGCCTTCTTGGATTGAATCCACCTTTGCCACAAATCTGTTGTCAATAGAGACGAAAACTCTTTCATAATCATAGATTGATGAACCTGCATGAGAGCAACCAAATGATAATAGGTTCATAAGAAATGCCTTAGTTTATATACTGAATAATGACTTAATCACCATTACTTACCAGCAATAGCAAGGAATGGTGTTCTTTCTTCAGGGAAGTTCCTTACACTGTCGTCAACTTCATCTAAAGTTGAGATAGTTTTCTAGAAAACAGGAAAAGTTTGATATTATTTATGTGACCTATTTGGTGGGCAAACACTTGAAAGTATCACAACATACCTCCACAAATGTCAGAAGATTGTCGGGGTCCTCTCCAAAATTCACTATAATCATTTTTAACAGTGTTGGAAGTACTGTTGACCTGTGGCCACCTCTGTCAGCCCTTTGCATCTTCCTCATGATCTTCCTCATTACTTCATTTTTAAAAGCAAGAAAGTCTATCACAATATTTCCATTCTCAGTAACATAACTTTGTAACTTTTCCTTAAAATCAACACCGGTTAGGAGCTTGTAATGCAAGTTGAGGCCCTTGCTTGTAAATAAAAATGGCCAATTTATTTTGAGATCTTCAATAGTTATCTTCTCTGTAGATTCATCAGCATTACCTGCTTCATCTACACGCCGCCTTTTCTTCTTCTTATCTTCAGCTGATGGTGGATTGATGTGTTTTCGCTGGAGATAAAAGGACTCTTCCATGTTAATTTTAATTGTCTTCCAATCCCGATCCTTTTTGGATAATGTATACGCATTTTGAAGTTCGTTCATGATTTCTTCTTGTGATGCCTCAGTTTGATTTTGAGGGAGAGGTGGGTTCCAATTTGGGCAACCAAATGCCTGCGGGATATTTGGTGCTGTCTTCTCAACAACTGTCTTTGAGGTTTTGGGCCTCTTGTCATTGTCAAATTTAACTCTCATCTGGCGTGCGAGACTATCACTCCCATGCTCACTGATTAGAATGGTATCCTTGAAAGAGGCAGGAAATTTTTGTACAATGCTCAAGGCCACATCTTTCAAGTCTTGTCTTGAGAAGTTAGGAACCACTTCCCTACATCTATCAACAATCCGATCCACCATGGCTTGACGGTCAACTGCTGAAGGCCGTTTCTTTTGCTGAATGGCTCTTTTGACATTACTCGGTATATACGGGCTGTCTGCCTCAAAAACAGGGAGCTTTGAATTAACCTGTCTAGCATTGGCTTGATGTGTCGATGATCTAGATGAAGAAGGGACAGCTTGGAGTGTCGATGATGTAGAGGGAGTAACAGCTTGATGTGTCAATGATGCAGATGTGGAAGGATTTGGTTGAATGTCAGCGAGAGGAACCCTAGTACTTGGTGTCTGCACTGTACTCGCTGAAACGTGAAAAGAAATGTCATAGCATAGCTGATAAGTTACTTGAATATAGGGGCCGCACTCGAATAATTACCATATTTGCTCTGCCATTCCTCGTATAAGTCAGTAGAGTCAACAGTGTCCAGTTTCTCTTTCAAAATTGCTATGGTCATGTGACGAAGATCCCTCTCTTTCTTCACGCCTTGCGTGGCAAGAAATGCAACCAATTCACTAATGTCCTCTTCGACTAAATGAGGAAGGGACGCCTTGATATTCTGAGCTAAAGCCTCATGAAAGGCCATGTTTGCAATACCTGTGAACAGAATGAGACAGACTGATGACACAATGAAGGCAAAACGATGAAAATACCCAAGGAAGGGGCGAGGCACAATGCATCACTCCCAATTCTGCACCAACAACCACAATTTAACTCTAAATCGCCAAACGTTCGCTTCTGACGAATAGATATTCACGGAGTCACCTTGCTGAACTTTCGCAAGGAGGAATACTCACCAAATACAATCACAAAAGGAAAAAATAATCTACATTTGCACTTGTAACGGTCAGTTCGTGCTTTTCTGGCAGGTTTGGCGCGTCGACTAGTGAACAGAGGGGGTGGGGGAACATGGGCACGTTCTTTTCCGACCGCAAAAACTGGCATGAACCGCTTGGTCGTTAGCAGAGATAAATACTTTATCTCTGGTCGTTAGTTGAAATTGTTCAAACTTTCGAGGAAAAACAAAACTGAGATTGTCATGTGTAACGTGTGCAACTATCAAGCAGGTATCAACATGTTACAGTATCAATTTTTCAGTTTCATTTTGTCCTTCCCTCTAAATGTAAACAATTGAGCATCAACAGATTGAGTTTGTTCATAAAGACACATGATTTTAGTTTTGGTCGTCTACTGTAGAGTCCTACACTTTAGGACTCTAGTCTACTGTCTCTGGTCAAGGCAAGGACGTAAATTTGTGATTTTGTTTAATTAGTTTATGTTTTGATTCCACATTGTGTCGGATGCACACAGGTTTTTAGGACCGTTTTTGGATCATAATGCGCCTATCCGCCAATGCATTCAGTAAATGAACAAGCATTCATCACTGTTATAACCTCAAGGTATGCATACTTTTTGAAGAATTTTTCTGTTATGTGGTCTTCATAATTTTTAATCTTTCCTCTCAATTCCTCGTTTCCTAGCAGTATTTGCAATAGGCATTTCAACAGAGGAGTGGAGGGCAAGGTGTATTATTGATTCCCTGATGCGCACAGGTTTTTAAAACCGTTCTTTGCTTCTACACTTCATTTGCATTCAGTAAATGACCCTAGCATCTATATCTGTTCCAGCCTGAAGGTACGCGTACTCTTTGAAAAACTTTTCTGTTCATGAGGCGTGTCATCATAATTTTTAATTTTTCCTCACAATTCCTTGTTTTTTAGCAGTATTTGCAATGGGCATTTCTACAGAGGAGTGGAGGCATGGAAGAGAATGTTAGTTATCATATGTAAATTTGTAATTTTTGTTTGATTATTTTATTTATCGATTCCACAACAGTGTTTCAAAACTGTTCTTGGATCATACTGCGCCTGTCCTCTACTACATTCAGTAAACAAAGAAGCATTTATCTCTGTTACAACCTCAAGGTATGAATACTTTTTGAAAACTTTCTCTATTCATGTTGTGTCTCCACAATTTTTAACTGTTTCCTTTGTTTTTTAGCAGTATTTACAATGGGCATTTCTACAGAGGAGTGGAGGCATGGAAGAGAATGTTAGTTATCATATGTAAATTTGTAATTTTTGTTTGATTATTTTATTTATCGATTCCACAACAGTGTTTCAAAACTGTTCTTGCATCATACTGCGCCTGTCCTCTACTACATTCAGTAAACAAAGAAGCATTTATCTCTGTTACAACCTCAAGGTATGAATACTTTTTGAAAACTTTCTCTGTTCATGTCGTGTCTCCACAATTTTTAACTGTTTCCTTTGTTTTTTAGCAGTATTTACAATGGGCATTTCTACAGAGGAGTGGAGGGCAAGAGTTGGTTCCTATGCAGGAAGAAACTTCAGCATTTCTTGTGTTAAAGTGGGTGTTGCCTTTCATTTGCTGGATCTTCTGCTGGTACTTGGAGTGATTTGTTACATCCTTGTGATAGGGTGTGTGGAATTGAATCCAGGACCTTTCCCCTGCAAATTGTGTCGTATTGTACCAGAAACCATTGCAAGCAACATCTACCATCAACACAGCCATGCTAAGAATAAGAGTTTTATGTACACTTGTCCTGGCTGCCTATTTGCAACATCATCATTTGGAAGCCTGAAGTTCCATGTTTCTATGTTCCACAGAGAGGATTACCATCAAGATCCAGAACACATTGTAGAGATAGAGTGTGTGTACTGTACTGACGATACATTTCATGCCTCATCTCTGTGGGAACTAGTTCAACATTTGTACAAACATCATAATGGTACCGAAGTGGAATGTCCCATTGAGGATTGTTCAAAAAGATTCAGTAAGAAGCAAAATCTCCAAACGCACCTGTCCCAGCACCACAAAAACTGGCGTGCTGAGGGATGCCCCAAAGAGGACTGGAAAGTGTTGACTGAAGTATGCCATTCCACTGTTGAGAATCCAATTGAAGATGATGAAGATCCTACAATTGAAGACAATGATGAAATGGACTTTGAATCATCCTCTTCTGATTATGGTGACTTACTTAATGATGAGTTATTTATGGATCACATTGGAAAATTTTATCTAAGTCTTTATGCTGTGAAGTTTCTTCCCCAAACTACAATACAACACATTTGTGACAGCATTACGTTCATGACAGATATAGCGCATGCTCGCATAAAACTCTGCCTCAGCTCTAGCTTGAAAAAATACAACATTCCAGAAGACAACATCAATCAAGTGTGTCATGAAGTTCGCTCAGCTGATCTTGTCTATGCTGCCCACCATAAAAATAGTCCAGGTCCGTCTTTGACCTCTCACCACCTAAGAAAGAAATTCTTCCGTATCAACTATGGATACGTTGAACCGAAAGAGATACCTCTGGACGAGCACAATCCTGATCTGAAACTTCAATATGTGTCCATAGAAAGGACCCTTTTAACGGTTTTGAAGGATCCATCCGTTCAAAAAGATGTGGATGCTTCCTTTGTAAGGTTTCAAGAGCATCCAGATAAAGTTTCAGATTACACTGATGGTACTATTTTTCAATCTGAAGATCACCCGCTTAAAGAAATCAGACTATTTCTTTATCAAGATGGATTGAACCCAGTAATTAATGTATTAGGTTCAGCCAAAGGAAAATACAAGAATGTAGCTGTGTACCTCACCATTGCCAACTTAAAACCGCATCACAGGGCAAAGATTTTCACAAAACACTTAGTTATGCTTGTCCGTGAATCTGTCTTCAAAAAGGTAGGGGCTGAAAAATGTTTTGAAGAAATGATGAAGGAGTTGAAGTCTTTAGAAACAAATGGCATTGAGTACAAAGGAGAAAATGTTAAAGTTGTAGTGCAATATATGCTTGGAGACAACCTAGGACAACATCAAATCGGAGGGTTCGTAGAATGTTTTACAGGAACATATTTCTGTCGATTTTGTGACATCAAGAAATGGGACTTTAGAGCTGCCCCTGCTTTGACCAAACCACCACGCACTAAAGAAGACTATGATAGGTGTGTAATGAAAGCTTCTCTGACTGGGCAAGTACATCATAAAGGAGTTAAAAAAGATTGCATTCTTAACTCTCTCAAGTATTTTCATGCAACAAGCCACCTCTGTTGTTGCACTGCTCATGACCTTTTTGAAGGTGCAATGTCATGGGATTTAGCTGCAATAATTAAACGATTTGTCAAGAAGAAGTGGTTTACCTATGAGCTACTCAACGCAAGGATCCAACAATTTAAGTTTCATGGCACTGACCGCCCTAATAAACCAGCTCCAGTTAATCTAAATGGCAAGAAGCTAGGAGGACACGCTGTCCAGAATTGGACATTAGTGAGGTACTTATATTTAATAATTGGAGACAAAATCCAAGACTTCGAGGATGATGGATGGGTTTTGTATCTGCAGCTGAAAACCCTATCTGAATACTTCACTGCCCCATCTTTCAGCAAATCTGATTCCCCATATTTAAAAGATGTGCTTTTGCCTGCATACTTCGAGCAAAGAAGTTTAGTTCTAGATCCAGTGAAATATAGACTAAAACCAAAGTATCATTTTATGGTCCACATGGCAGCTCATTTATTGGCCTTCGGCCCATTACAACATGTTTGGACAATGCCATATGAACAAAAACATAAGCTTCTGAAAGAAGTTATGAGAGCAACAAAGAATTTTATAAATCCAGAATTCTCCTGTGCTGAAAGAGAGCAAATGAACTTCTGTTACATCACCTCAAGCAACCTTTTTGATGATGGTTTTGTAGAAAATGAACCAAAGGACTTCTCCCTTCAAGCATACAGTGGTTCATTACTGAGATACTTGTCCTCCTGCAGTCTTCCTGGCAAGTGGCTTGATTCCCTCTCTGTTACTGCTAATGATGGGGTACTATACACCAGAGAAGATGTTTTGCTGCTGTCATCATTAGAAACTCAAGTCATTGCCATTGGAATTTTAAAAGTAATCCTTTCTCAGAATAACATTCTGCAATTTGTATTTGAGAAACGAAGAGCCACCCTCAATCCTATCACTGGAATGTATGAGATCAACTATGACTCTCTTTCAGAGTTTTGTACGTTATCTGCAGACAACCTCGAATACCCTGTACCTCATCCAGTCTATTCTCATAAGGACAAAGTTGTGCTGAGTTTAAAGCATAAACTATGGAATGCAACTGAATGGTGAGAACGATAAGCCGAATGCACAACAACCACCAATTAACCAGAGGTTTGAAATTCTAATCATTTTTTTTTTATTTTTTTTTATCCTTACAGACTATTTCCTCACTTCTGGGAAAAGGCTGTGCATTTGTCTTCGGAGCCTACACCACCTTCAACTTTGGGTTATCACCTTGGCCCCTTTTGTCAATTTTTGTCAGCGGTGAGTAGAGATTATTATTGCTTTTGCAGTGCTCAAACTTGAGACTTTTGTTTTGCTAAATTTTGTTCTCCATGTCTTTACTGTTAATTTCAGAGTGATTACTCAGATTTCTCCATCAAGAGGAACTGCAACTGCTGTACTAAATCTCTACTAAATCCTAATAATATTGTCTAAATTGTGTTAATTTAATTAATTAATTAAATAATTAATAATATTGCTGGTAAGTAATGGTGATTAAGTCATTATTCAGTATATAAACTATGGCATTTCTTATGAACCTATTATCATTTGGTTGCTCTCATGCAGGTTCATCAATCTATGATTATGAAAGAGTTTTCGTCTCTATTGACAACAGATTTGTGGCAAAGGTGGATTCAATCCAAGAAGGCCTAGCATTTGTCTTTGAAGCCTACTTTGTTTTCAACATTGAGTTTCCTAACAACTTGGCCACTTTCTTCAATTTTTGTCAGCGGTGAGTAGAGTTTATTATTGCTTTTGCAGTGCTCAAACTTAAGACTTTTGTTTCTCTAAATTTTGTTCTCCATGCCTTTACTGCTAATTTCAGAGTGATTGCTGAGATTTCTCCGTCTAGAGGCACTAAGTGTGCCACTGCAGCAATCAATCGGAGGGTAAATGACAGACTGCTGACCTTCAACAACAGGCTCGAGGCTTATCGGCAAAAGATTGATGAAGAAGAAAATGAGAGGCCGTGAAGCACTGTGCCATTTAATTTCATTGATTCATTTAGTATAATTTTGCTTAGCTCAAAGTTAATTTAATTTACAAGATAAGACCTGTTTAAATGGTACTAAATCCCAATAATATTGTCTAAATTGTGTTAATTATCAATGATCATTCTTCACCCTGAATCTAAAGCCTTTATTTAAAAAAATCAAAGATACTATTCAAATGAAATAAAGTGATACTATTCAAATAAAATAAAGTGTCACCAAGTTCAATATTATTTAAGTTTTTCTCTATTAATCATATCCTCTTGACCATGTTTTTTTCTCAAGCCCTACCACTATATAAGAAGGGTGACTGACCACTCTCTTGTTACTTCTCAAGTTGCAAAGGAAAATAGAACAGATGGACAATGTCCCATTTCCTGTGAGTTTTGAACAAAGGGGATAGGGGATCTAATAACTAAGAAAAAAAAGAGAATCCAGCATGGATCAACAATTTGTGTCCATTTAAGATTGTTTTTAATATTTAGCAGGTCAGCTTCTGGTCAACAGATGACAGCACTTCAAACTTAAAAGTAGAGGAACAGAAGCTTGCTGACAGCTCAAATTGAAAGTCTTGGCATTTTTTTTATTTTTTTTTTGTCTTTCAAAACGCGCAGATTGTACAGGAGGTACTTGCATATAAAGCACAATGAAAACGAACTTTGATCAGACTTTAAACAAAATTAGCCAAGATAAGTAAAAGCACAAAAGAAGTATAGTAGAGGAAAAGTCAAACAAGAATCACAGAAGAGAAATAATGGAGAGAGCGTCAGGAGCAATCTTGCTGTGTTGTTTTCTTGTGAGAGGAGCAGGGGCTTGGCTATGATTCACAGGAGATGCCAAGGCGGAGCAGTTAAATCATTGAAGAACTCGATGATGGTACTCACAGTTGACAATCAAGATGGACAGGCGGGAGCAGTGGAATAATTAAACTGGAATTAAGTACAAAGAGAATTGGAAAATAGATTAGGAATAAAAATAGGAAAATAATGAAGATTAATAAAATGTAGATAAACTTTTAGTGCTTGTCAGCGGTCTGGTCACATTCTAGTTGCTGAGATTAACCGAGTCAGGAGCAATCCTCTTGTGTTGTCTGCTAGTCCAAGGAGGAGGGGGCTTGCCATGACCTGCAGGAGATGCGAAGGCGGAGCAGTTGAATTATTGAAGAAGAACTCGATGATGATACTCGCAGTTGACAATCAAGATGGAGAGGCAGGGAGCAGCAGACCGATTAAACTAGAAACAGATACAAAGAAAATTGGAAAATAGATTAGGCTTAGAAATAGGAAAACAATGAAGGTTATTTAATGTAGCAGTCTACTTACCACAGCTCCCTTCTATCATCACACACACAGCGGTTGGATGTTGGAAATGTTGAGTGCCCTCTGCTCTGATCATCACGCAAGCTCCTCGTGGAAGACCTCTTGTTCCTCTTGTTCCATACCTGAACAAAAGCAAGCACAGTGCATCAGCCAACAGCAACGAAATAAGCAAAATATTTTTCAGAAAGCTCGCTTAGGCAGTGCTATGGGGTTAGGGCTCTGGGCGATTCGCAAAACGCGAAACAGTCAAAACAGTAGAAAATCAAGTGTGACGCAACGCTATGGACAATGGCAACAGACGGAAAGCGTAACTCGCATGCAGAGGCGAGTAAGAAAAGAACAGAAAACGGAGTGCAAGAAATAGCATTCAATTTGGCGAAAAACTTGCAAACCATGAAACTCACTTCCGACTTGGCCAAAACAACACGGCTGCTTCTGCTTCGCCCTCCCCCTCTTCCCTTCCCCTTTCTCCGGCCCCGTAATCCGAATCCGAATCCGAATCACGACGCTGGCCCTTATTCGCACTCGAGAGGGCACATAAGTGATATGAAGATGGTGAAAGCGCGAAAGGTTTTTGATCACTTTCTCCTGGATTTTGACAATGTCATTCTATTTTGGACTATGCACAGTGTTTTCTTGGAAGGATTCCTTCAGGAGACAGTCACAGTCTTGTCACAAATCATTCGGCGAACTTGAAACGAGTGATACTTCGAGGATTTCTGCTTGCTTTGGTACCCTTTGCAAACAGCAGGCTGATTTGTAGCAGAAAGAAGATTTCATTTACTCAACTTCAGGTAGCCTACTCCCGCCTTCACTTAATGGACACCCCTGTCATGAACTACATGTGAGTTAGACTACTAGAAGGTAGGTGGAGAAGAGGTTAAAAAAACAGCAATGCACATGTTTTGCAGTATCTAAATACTTTGCAATAGCTTGCTGTATGTTACACTGTCCCTCGCCAACACATAGTGTGGGCATGATGGGAACAGGACACACTCTTCTCTCCGCTCTTCTGATCAATCTACGAGCTGCTTGAAGTGTATCAAAGCTCGTTCCTGGTGTGTGATTCTTCTGTGCAAACTGATCCTGCTGCAAGCATTTATCATCTATGTATATGGAGAGGCAATTGATTTTTAGCTTTCTTTTAAAAAAAAAAAATAAAAAAAAAAATGATGATAATTCTCTGGGCTGGACAAAGAAGGGAAACAGGCTCGTTTCAAAATATGTGTGTGGTTTCTGAATTACCAAAGTTGTTTGTAAACGACACATGTATGATCTTGTTTGAAGATGAGATCACTCGTATTATTACAATTGTGTCGTTGGGTAACATCATTTTTGTCGTTATTTGTGGTACGACACTTGTGACGTCTATTATCAAATGACTTTGTCGTATTGAAACAACTGACTTTTTAGAAAATTGATCGTAATATTACAACTGATTTTTAACAGTGTGGAAACGCAACCCCAGTCAGCCCTGCGTGCACAGCGAGCAGCAGCACACTATGGGCCAGAATACCCAAATCCCTGGCCAAAACTATTTTTACGTCCGATTTCAATGAAACTCGGTTTCCCGGGGTATTTTTGTGTTCTGAATCGATTGGTGAGGTGCTCGAATGTGTACCACAACTCAGAATGGTTGAAATATAAGACTTTTTGGACTATTTTTGTCCGTTTTAAATAAAACTCGGTTTCCCCTGGTATTTTCGTGTTCTAAATCGATTCGCGAGGTGCTCGAATGTGTACTACAACTCAGAAAGGCTAAAATATACGACTTTTTAGACTACTTCTGTAAGATCATGGTGGACCTTTGTCTGACAAATTAGTAATTTGGGGATCTAAAGAATATTTTGTGTTTTGAATCGATTTTTGATGAGGTAATATTACGTCTCGGGTAACTTTTTTGCCATGATTTTCGAACCCTCTACTGTCTGATTTAAGTAAAACAAGGCTGGAATAACGTTTGAGTGTCTACAATGTACGAGAGATGCCGCTTATTACGCTACGTTTAAGAGTAACAACAGCATATTGGAAGAAAACCGCGAAAAAGTGGTTACAAATTTACGGTAAAAAATCTTTTTTTAAAACTTTCAATACACTTTGCTGCAAATTATGATTTACGAAATAGGTTGTAAATTTACGTCATCCTGGTTTTTCTCTATCTTGAATAAATTGTAAATCGGTGCTTAAGGCCTGTAATTTTACGATTCTGAATTAAAAGTTTTCAAACCCAATAACAAAATTTTCGCAGCATTAAGATACCTAACGAGCTATGAATTATTTATAATTGATAAAACGCAAAGACAGATGGCATTATTTAGTATTAGTTGACCGAATTTGTCGAATAAAGAACAATTTTCAAATCCAAAAGATTAATTTGGTGAAAAATTCATTAACTACAACCCCTTTGCCCTTTGCATTTTGGCCAAGTTTAGGTGCCTAGAACTCCCAAAGTCGCAGAAAGACGCAGATGATCTCTTGGCGCATTCAAGTAGGGTCACAATACCATCGTTTAAGCCGGGGTAGAGGACGGATCCGGACGGATCCCGTTATATAAACCACTTCAAAGTTAGCTGAATTGCTAATAGTTCCATGACTTTGACATAATTTTTCTTGCCGATAGCGGGTCGGAAGGGGCGGACTGGGTGTAAACTACTTTAGGGGGGTCGTCTACACTCGGTTCCCACCAACTTCGCAATCGAAAAGTCATTTTGTCGATTAAAGATTGAGATATTTCGGAAAGGTTCATTTTCCTATTGGTTTGAACATGAAAAGTACCTACTTTGCGTGCTCATAGACGGAGCTAGGCGTTGCCTGGCATCGAATTATGGCCTGGTATGTGTCCTTTGGACATTTAAGAGTCGTTCAAGCCACACAGCCTATCTGCAGGACCATTTCGTAATTTCGGACTTTTGGCCAGGGATTTGGGTATTCTGGCCCATAGTGCAGCAGCGCGGCCCTCCGAGCGTCTGTCTCTCTCGCACAGGGCCTCCCCGAAGAGGTGCGAGAGAGACAGCAGCAGCGATGAGAATCAGTCTCTGCAGCGCAGTGAAGCCAGCGCAGCCAGCGACGCGCAGGCAGGGCGTTTTCCAAGTTGCCTCAAGACGCTGCTCGCTGCCTGGCTGGTGGTGGTTCTACGTTCTACACGCACAAAATGGAATACGGTCCCCGTCGGAGCGCCCAGAACGAGGCGCGGAGAGCCTGGCAGTTATTTGTTCCCTCATCTGTGTGTGTGTGTGTGTGTGTGAGTGAGTGTGAGTGAGTGAGTGTGAGTGAGTGTGAGTGAGTGAGTGTGTGTGTGTGTGTGTGTGTGTGTGTGTGAGAGAGAGTGAGTGAGTGAGTGTGAGAGAGAGAGAGAGAGAGAGAGAGAGAGAGAGAGAGAGAGAGAGAGAGAGAGAGAGAGAGAGAGAGAGAGAGAGAGAGGGAGAGAGAGAGAGAGAGAGAGAGAGAGAGAGAGAGAGAGAGAGAGAGAGAGAGAGAGGGAGAGAGGGATGGAGAGAAAGCACACATGCAGATGTGCACCGCGATGTGTGAGCAGGCAGCACCAGCGGCTTCGCTCTGATGGCTCAGCTCGTACGACAAAGAGATGGCGCTGGTTTTGGCGTGCCTGCTGCGTTTGGATTTGGACAGCACCCACCCAATGCTTACGCGCGCCCCTCCCTCCTTCCTGGTTGCATTTCACTAAGTGGAACACACACACACACACACCCAATCACACACGCAGCATTCTAGGGCACGGGGTCTGCTGCCATTGTACATCTGGTTACCGACACACACAAACACGCACACAAAACAACGGCGAGAGAACAGGAGGCCGCCGCCGGGGCCGCGGCGTTTCTGGCCAACACAACGAAATTTGTAAGGTCGGCCGTTGGGTCAGGGCAAATGGCAGAGAAGGCTGCCACTACACTACTAGTACCAGCCCCGACTAGCCCCCACTGCGGTCGTGCGTGGGCGTGGCGAGGCGCGGACATGCACACCCACGCTCGGCCGTATACTCATTCAGTCAGAAAACACACACACACACACACACACACACGTTGGTGGATGGCACGTGACGGAAAGTCACGACAAGTTCACGTAGGAACAACGCCGCCACGCCGCGCTCCACTACACGCCGCACCAATTGGCCGCTCTTGTCGTTGGCGCGGCAGAGCCAGGCAGAGCCAGGCAGAGCGGCGTATGTCCTGCGGGCCGCGCGAGGCAGATACGCTGCGACCGGGGAGTTGTTGATTGCAGGGCTGTCAATACCGGTGTCACGACCGGGGGGGGGGGTGGCAGGGGGGGGGGGTGGCCCCGAATACCTGTAAGTGGAGACGCTCCGGCCGCGCGCGGGGCGTGCCGCGCTCATCGCGATCTACATGGGGCGGGGCCCGTCACGCCGTGGTCACGCACTCGGCGTGTCCGTGTGCGTGCGTAGGCGGGGCGGGGCGAGGCGGGGCGGGGCGGGGCGGGGCGGGCCGTCACGATATGAGGTCCCGCCCAGCCGGCTGGGCTGCTCGGTCCCCGCCGCGGGCAGTTGTGGGTGTCTTCATTGGCGCCTCCATTGGACGGGGCGTTTGACGCGCGGAGTATCTCCGACACCCGAAACGCCTCGACGACCCGGGGCCATGTTCGGCCAACGCCCCGCGCCCGCACGCAAACGCGTCCACAGAGAGAGGACGGACAGGCAGGCAGACGGAAGACGTACACAAACACTCTCTCTCTCTCTCTCTCTCTCTCTCTCTCTCTCTCTCTCACACACACTCACACACACACACACACACACACACATACATACATACACGCACACACAGGCACACTCATGCAGACAACCCCCTTTCTCCAAGAACAACCCCCAGAATAGGTGGAGTTCTTTCCTTGCTGAACCGCATTAGTTGCCTATTAACGCGGGACCACGGCAGTGGCTGGAGCGAACCAACCACCGCCGCCTCCACTACGTGCCGCGTGTACGGTATCAGCCTTTCTTTTCGTTGCTCTCCGGGTGAGTTTCATTCTGGGGGAAAGGGGTGGGGTGAGGGGGGGACTACTTTCATCCTCCATGAAGTCACTCTGATGCTGGCAGCCCTGCCTGCCGCCGCGTCTGTTGGACTGACGGATCTGGGATGCAGCATTAGCTCACAACCAGCCAGCTACCCCATCCCTCGCCGCCCCTTCTAAACAACCCGTTTGGCCCGCCCCGCCCCGCCCCGCCCCGCCCCGCCCCGCCACGCCCCGACCCAGCTAGCTTAACGACGTAACACCGTCTGAATACGAACGACGCGACAAAGGAGCAACTTCTTCTCCTTCTCGGCGGAGGCGGGGATGCGGCACCCGGCGCGCACCGCCGCCCTGCGGGTTGCCGTTGTGTCCTGCAGCGCTCACCTCTGCATTCTGATTGGCTGACCGCTCCGGAGAGGCGTCCTGGATGGACCGACAGCAGCGATTGTCGGAAACAGCAGCGCCGAAACGGGGAAAGAATCACGACGAAAAGGCGGAGCCGCTGGCCGGCACGCGGCCGCCATTGCTCACCCCGGCCGGCCGGCTCAGCCCCGCATGCCGAGGGAGTTGGCCTCTTGGTCGCCCTGCGGGAAAGTTTGACAAAGTGTGGCCGAGTTAGCGACGGCTCCGTGGCCGCAGCAGGCTCTTCCGCAGTCGCAGAGCCGTGCCACCTTTTCCGGCCCGAAATGCACCGCTTGAGCCTAATGGGGCACTGTCAGAATAGTAAAGGAAAAGGCAATGAAAAAGAAAAAAAAAACGCAACCTGCTTGGCAACATAACCTCAAAATTTTTTTGGCGGCATTTTAATTATCTTAAATTTTTTTATTATATTTGTGACTGTCACTGTGACGGGGAGTACAGTTATACGGCGACCATTGATCAATTTGTTTCGGGAACAGCAAATACTACCCCCCATCGTCCCGGCAGTGTACGTCACTGTGATTGCGCTAATCAGTGTCGCTGCCGCGCGCGCGGTGCACAGCACGTGGGCCCCACGTGTCGCGCTGCTACTGTTTTGCGGCCTGTATCGTTGCGCGTGCAATGCGTGCAACTGTCGCTTATCGGACCGACAAATTGTCCTCGTGTTTTGCTGTCACTGGTGGCGCTGCTGTTGCTGCTGCCGCCCGTGTCTCTGTTTGTGTTTGTGTAAGCGTGTGTGTGTGTGTGTGTGTGTGTGTGTGTGTGTGTTGTTTTTTGCGCTTGAGTTTTTGCTGTGCATCAGCGTGGCTTAAAAAAAATGGGCGGAAGGCTTGTTGTAGTGTATCACACCACGTGAAATGTTTTTTCAGGTTGAAACTAATGTGATTTTCTTTGCGTTTCTGCGAATAGGGCATCCCACCCCCACCTGGAAATAAGCGTCACCGCTGTTTAGCGAAACCCAATCTGCATACTGAGCTGTCTTCGTTATTCGCAGAGAGGGCCGCCCTTGTTTCCGTGCTATGATTCCGGATTCCGGCCAAAGGGGGTCGACAAAGAGAATAACGAGAGCAAAAAGAAAAACTCTCGACGAGGAAATACTAAATAAAGAAAAGGGAAAAAAGAGAGGGGGGGGGGGGCTCGGTCAGCACGTGTCGGGTGCGGGTCTATTGCTATGCAAATCATCCCCCAACACGTCTCTGTTTCTGCAGGGCCCGGCAGCGGCTTCGTTAGGCACGAATAACTAACAGAGTGCCGCAGCCGGGCAGACGGGCAGGCAGCCAGCCGGACGGACACTGGCACACGACTAGGGTACTCCGGTGGACGCCCCACAGCGAACCCATACTTCCACATACGCACGGGGTGAAAATAAAAAGAATCGGCCGCGTTTTGTAAAATGCAGTCTAGCACGGTGTTTTTGTTGAAAAACAGCACCTTTGCCGGGCCGATAGCCATCGCGTCGTTAACATACCTCTCGCAGCGTCCTAGAGGGCAGCACCGCGCTGCCCTCACCGCAGTGTGCTCTCGGTAGTAATTTCCATACCGATCTGGTTTTGACGGATAACGCCGGCAGGCTGTGCCGCCCTGCCGCCATCCTCAGGATGAGTCTTGTTTCTCATTTCCTCACGACGGGGCAGAAACGGGTTTAATTTATTTCAGCCCCGTCGTCGCCGAAGTTAGGTTAGGTTAGGGTTGACCAGTCGTTGGCGCGGCTGGTTATTAGTATTATTGGCGGGGATCGGACCGCGCAGGGAGTTCGCCCACCAAGATACAGTCCTTATTGAAAACTGATACGATTTTTGTTAGTAATTATTTTTGATCCCCTCTCAGGAAAAAGAAAACAAATTATATATTTTGAAACGCCTCCTATTAGATCATCTATGACACTCAGCGCGGCTACAGTAATTAAAAACACGCGTGCGAACACACAAACACACACGCACTCGCACACACATCGCGCTCGCAAGCACACAGACGCGCTCGGCCGCGAAGCTACCTCACAGGCCGGGCCCCCCCGATTTATGGGAGCAGTCAACCTGATATTCCCTCGCAAGGTTCGATTAATCGATTCCGCGCAACGGGCATCCGACGGTTGGCAACATTTCCTTCCTGTCAAGCGCTGCAGTTGGCACGCCCGCCTCAGCCTCCTCAGTGGGGCAGATAAACCAACTTCTTACTTTACGCGGCCGCCTGGAATTGGCTGGCTGCTTTATATTGTTGCTCGCTCTCGTCACGTTGGCAGCACTCGCGGCCCGGTGGCTACGGCCGGTTGGCAGCACTGCTTTCGGATCGATTCCCGCACTGTTCGATGCAGGGCCCAGATTACACCGGTATTAATAAGACAGACGCTGCGTGTCGGTCGGGCCACTCTAATGTCCAGTCAGTCATCCTCGGGTCTGTCCCACTGTGACGACTATCGGCTGGGTGTGGCCCACAGTGTTCTGTTTCGGTATTATGTATGTAAGGTGTGCGTGAGTGTTAGTGCGTGTGAGGCTGCTTGCGTGTTTTGTGTGTCTGTGTTCGTTCTTATATGCATATCGTTTGCATCGCACTGCTTTGCTCTCGTTTATTAGAGATATGTTCTGCCTTCATTACGCTGTATCGATTCTCTTCTGCTCTCTCTCCTCTCTCTCTCTCTCTCTCTCTCTCTCTCTCTCTGACTGATTTTCGCCGAAAAGGTCTCCACCATGCAGCCCGCACACATAGGTACAGTAAATACACACACACACACATGCACTCCGTCTCCGTCCGTCTCTCTCACACACACGCGCGCAAGCAGCGTGATGCAGCGCGTGTTATCTCTGTTTTGGAAGCGATTAATCGCCGGGCTAATTATGTGATTAGCGGTCATAGTGCTTGTCCAGGTAGGGACCACCCAGGGGCTTGCAGTGCAAGGCGAGTCCCCTGTGTGAGTGCGGTGGCCCTTGACAAAAAACGTAGATAAGGTAATTTGGTCCCCGGAAGGGCGCAGCCGCAGAGCGCGGCCGGCTGGTTCCGTCCTTCTCGCACCGTCGCGGGACGCCCTTCGAGCGCAAGAGAGACAGCTCAGTCCTACCTGAGCCCTTGGATCCGTCCGGGAGCCCGGCGAGCAGCCATTCAAGGCGGCACCTAAGCCCTCTCGATGCGCGCGGTTCGCCGGCCCTTTGGTCCCTTTGACATCTGTCGCCACCGGTTTGGGGTCCTCTGCCCTACGGCCCTGCAGGGCGGCGGCGCGGGGGCTTTCAGTCCCCTCCGAGCGTACAAGTCACCCGCGCGGTGCACATGTTACGTCACCCTTTGTTATGATTCAGCCCAATCACCTAATCAGTGTCATTTCCATTTCTCGGAATCTCCTCAGGCAACAATTAAAATTTTTATTACTTATTTTTTGTAAAATTCACTTCCACGCACAGTGTGGTTGTTTTTCTAATTCTTCTGATTCGCAGCGATGCAAATTATTGGCGAGCTAACGCTGCGCTGACGTCCCCCCGCCCTTGAGGTGAATAAAACACGGTCTCCTTGTCGCGTCGCGCGTGAAGCAATCAAGGGTCGGCCCACGTCAGTCGCGTTTACCGCGCACCGCCGCGCCGTGCCGCGCCAAGCCGTGTCTGGCGCGGTCGTCGTCGTTAGCGATTCCGTAATCAACTGGCAAGCGGAGCCGAGCCAAGCCAGCCGGAAGCCAGGAGCGATTACACAGTGGCATCGGCTAGTTGAGACGGTATGCGGCCGGCGTGCACAGGGGCGAGGATCGGTCCAGGATCACGCGGACGACGGGATGAACTGGGCCGGGCCAGGCTTCGGGGTCAAAGCCTTCATGCAGGAAGGACGCAGGGAGTACAGAATTAGGGTCCAGAGTGCACGAGGTCACGACATGGTTGTTCAAGGGCCGTGATCACGGTGGGAGAGCAGCAGCGCTGCTCAGGAGGCAGCTGAGCGGCAAGGTGGAATGGGAATCCAGCAGACCCAAACTTCCAGGACTGGGAGTTCGAACTCGTGGGTCCAAGATGGTCGCTGTGACAATGAGGCATCCTTACTACCGCGTGCTACGGGGGGACCAAGATGGCTGCTGTAACAATGAGGCATCCTTACTACTGCATCCTACAGGGGCCCCAAGACGGCTGCCGCAACAATGAGGCATCCCTACTACTGCATCCTACAGGGGGACCAAGATGGCGGCCGCTACAATGGGGGACTCTTACTACTGCCAATGGCTTGGTCGTGGAATGGGACAGACTCTGCCGAGTGACTCAGGCCGCAGGGCCGTCGGTGGACGCGTTGAGGGACAGGCTTTCAGTGCCCTGCGTGCACCTGCCGGTGTCAATCCGCGTAACCTCGTCCACCGCGGCAGCGCGGCGTGGCGTCGGCTCGGCAGCACCGGTTCTACATGAAGCCGCAGGACCGCTTCATTATCATTGCCGCGATCGTTATTTATCCGCAGTCTTGTTTTCTTTATTCGTACAGGCTCGCCTAATCAGTTTATGTGCCGAGATACACTAGCAGACGAAACCGCACGCGGCGCCATTTTGTTTCCCGGCCGCTTCTTCTATTCCTCACGCCAAGATTGCCGCCTCTCTGCTCGTTTTTGTCCCATTTTCGGCGTGTTATGGCCCAGAATGAAGAGTGATTTACACGTTGATCGATACGCACCGTATAAATCAAAGCTTTTTCAATTCGATTAACGTCGGGGCCAACGCGATGAAAAGCAATGAAAAACCGGCCAGGGCTAACCTCTCGCGAAAAAAAACAACAACAACAATAAGGATGGCCCCGATTATTTCGAGCAAACTAACCGCGTCCCGTTTTATTGGGACCATATATATATGAGGACGGGCTAACGGATCAGCACAGTGTAGGTGACGCGGGGCTTCTCTCTCTCTCTCTCTTCACACGACCCAACTAGTTTCCCCGCAACATTCTGGAGAACCAGATCAAGTTCACGACGCCGCGAACTGCCGGACCGAGCGACCGCCGCAGCGACTCGCCGCCGGCCGGCCTCTCGGACGCGCGCGACTAACTTCATTCCTCGGTGTCTCGTCGTTTTACTTCGCGCCCATCACGCCGTTCTAGGAACGCTACAGCGCGTCCGCGCACACTACGCCCCGCCCGGCCGGCGAAAGTGTCCGCGGATAGCGTGCGCGTGCTGTGCACACGTTTTCAGGAGGTGCTTTAGTGCTACCTCGAAAACGGCACCTTGGCTCTTGACTCAAGCGTAAGTGTAGAGGCTTGCTCACACACGAAAAGAAAACTGCTGTCTACACTGCTGGGGTCAAGAGTAAGTTTCTTCCCCGGCGTCACGTTTCGACTGCGATAGAGACAGCGTGACGGCCTGCTGACGGCCGATAGCGTGATCGCCAAAGTGCATGTCTGAATGGCGCCTGACAATTAACAGTGGAGAGATGAAGACGGCGGCGCCGCCACTGCAGGCGGCCACTGCAGGCAGGCGGCCGCGAGCCGCGAGGCCGTCAGAGCCATCAGGAGCCTTTTCTCCCGGCATAAAATCCATCCGGTTTTTTGACGCCTCTATTAGGCGTGATCATCCGTGATGTTCTTTATCAGCTCTATGGCACCCGCGTGCCGCCGAAGCCGTTACGGCCGCGGCAGGCAAAACGTGGCGGTGGAAACCTCAGCCTGTGCGCAGGGCAGTCCAGACCTCGTTCGTAAATGTATTTTCACAATACTCTGTAAAAATATAAACTTTTAAAAGGCCCGCTATATTAAACGGCTTTAAATTTTATGAAAAAAAAAAAAGTTTTTTTTTTGCTCCTTTTTTTTTCAAAACAAATAATTTGACGTTTAAAAAAAATAGATCTTGGTTTTGAACGTAAGGGAAAACATTCCATCAAATGACGATGCAGCAACAGATGAAAAAGTCCTTTATTTAACGAGAGCATGATTTTCCTTTAATTATTGGCGATCCGATTCAATACATTTATGGAATCTTCGCTCGTCATCGACCAGTTCGATCACGTCTTTTGCAAGACGCAGCAATTAACTGGCACCGCCTTGTACGGCGCGTCGCCGCAGTCGCCGGCATTCCCCGCTAATAAATGCATCATTTGGTGACGCCACTCGATACAATACGCGACTCGCGCGGCCACGGCGGCGCCGCGCAGTCACTGCGGCAGTAATTTGAAATAATCCCCGGCGTTCCTAGGAAAGGCTGTTCCTTCGCGTGGCACGGCCTCGCCTCGGCCGGCCGTTCGACTGGCTGTTCGTGTGAAACGAGTGCAGACATCAATAATTACAATAGAGGGCTACTTCGCCGGCCCCGCTCGGCCCAGCTGGCCTGCCTGCAGCCCGGGGTACACGAACTCCGGCACACCAATTACGAGGTGGGGTTTCTGTCCCACTCTGTTCCGTTGGGATGCGAGGGAGATGGAACGCCCCTTCGGAACGGCTCGCTGACCCTGCGCGATGCGACCTGCTGGCGCGCGCATCGATGGCTGGGACTTTTCTTTCTGCCTGTTTCCACTTTTTGTCGCGTTTTCAAAAAGGCACGGGGATTTTTTTTGGCTATCGGTGCATGCAAATTATTGTTTCTGCTTGACGCCGTTCGTTCGATGGTAATCAAGAGGAGACGAGGCCTAATGCGCGGCCGGCATGTCGGAGAGTTTCGTCGTTTTCTGGAAAACAAGGGACGAGCCCCGTGGCTCGGAGGCGTATTTTTCTGCCAAACCGACCTGCCACCTTGTCGGGTTCGGCAAGATCGCCGCCCGACGTCAGTAATGATTCATACAGCGTGTGCTCTCATTCCGACCCGAATCAGAACGACTGTCAGGCAACGGCCGGATTCGTCGGGACACACATCTTCCGACCCATGATTCAGGGAAGCGCAATAAACTTTTTGAGTTATTTGACATAGGTGGTCATTAAGCGAGGTAAATTTTAATTCCGTTGGCGTCGAAACAGGAGGAAAAACCTGTCAAAATCTTTGACCAAAACCGTGTGGTGACGTTTGAAATGTCGGTCAAACTCATGCTTTCCGGCTCAGCGATCAGTCCCCGTAAAAATCCAACATGAAGAGACAAAGAGACAGAGAGGATGAAATATCTCCCGTCGCATCTGCGTTGCGTGTACAGCCTCCAGATGGAGGAGGGTCTTGGATTCTTTGTAGTGGCGGCGCTGGTCGGGCCGGTCAGTTGGAGTACGGCTGGAAGAGGCGGGTGGACTAGATCCATGTGAACCTCACTGCGCCTGGAGAGGCCTGGAGAGGCCTGGAGAGGCCTGGACAGGGCTGCATTCCAGGCCCCCTCCACCGCGGAGCCACGCGACCGGCGGCGTCCGGCAGGTGTGCGCGTCCGCCCGGCCCCCTCCAGCCACTGGCCCCCACTCCAGCATCCTCCAGACACGCCGCCAGCGGTGCATGCCCAGCCTCCAGCGCCCGGATGGGAATTAAAATCCGAGCAGGAAGAAAGTGCAAATAACCGTGTTCACGGGAGGCTGGGTCGCGACGGCAGTCTGCTTACTGTGTGGGCGCCTTTGTCAGCGCGCACCAAGACACGACCACCACCGAGTTCGCTCGCGCAAAGTCCAGATTTCGGTGAAATTTTTTGAACCACAGCCACCTGACGACTTTGTCGAAACGCACATCGCGTGGACAACCCAGCAGCGAAGAAGCCGCTATGGCTTGACACTGTTTCACACCTCACGAACTCGCCGCTCGCGTGATGTGCGCACTGCGGTAGGTTTCTCAGGTTCCACACACACTCACACTCACACTCTCACACACACACACACACTCACTCACACAAACACACACACACTCGAGCACGCACACCTACACGGGCACGTTCAACTACGACGGCTATCACGAGTAGAAGGGAGATAACCCCGGCCGTATAATCCTCCGGCCGGTCGCATCGGACAGCCGTTTGGTGAGGGATAAAAGGCCCTAGCTCACTTGCCGCCCTGGCGTTGCCCGGCGTTGCCGATGCGGCGCTGACGGCCGGGGAACCTCAGCGGAGATGACAGGCTGCTTCGAGGTATCGAACCGAGCCGCCCATTACGATGTATCGATCCGTGTCGACGTCGGCGTCAAAGTGTATACTGACAAGAAAGTACCCCGCCATGCAGAATTTCGACAGCACTTTTCCCTTTTTTTTCCTGCCCGGCCATGCGATACCACGCGGGACTTGTTTTGATTTATTTTATTGCTTTGCTGTTGACTTTAAAAGGCCATTTTTAACAGTGCGAGATTCCACGACCTACCCGCCGCGCGGACCACTTTCTGTCGCAAGCAAGACGCAGATGAGGTTCGCTCCGATGACTCGATTATTATCTTTTGATATTATGGAATGCACGTCATCCTTGAATAAGCGATCGATAGATCGATTGCCATCTCGCTGAGGCGTTGGTGCGGAAAGCTCGGCCGAGGGGAAAGGGAGGTGGAGGGGGGACATCCACTCCAACAGGGTAGACACGTAGGTGTGTGGCTCCGGCACACACTCGATTTCGGTGGATTTGACCACCATCCCTTTCATCATCCTTCAGTACGTGATGGACGTGATGGATGGCCCGGCGTAGCCTTGCGCAAACATATTGGCCGATAGCTCGCATGTCAGAGGACCCGGCGGTCGCCGGTTCGACTCCCGCCGGTGAAAGCGCCGAGCCTTTTTTTTTTTGGGGGGGGGGGGGGGGGGGGGGGGGGGGGGGTCCAGTAAACGTAAAATAAACTGTGAGCTGGTCACTCCTTGTTCCCGCGGCGGCACGTTCGTCTACACTAATTAAGCGTCGCCTTCAACGGCGAGGTAAATCCCACGGAGAGACTCCCCCACTCAGCATGACTCACGCCGATTTATCCTCACCCGTCGTGTTTTGGAATTCAAACAGACGGAAAACCAAAGATGCTGCTCGTACAAGGATTTATTTTTTTAATTTTTTTTTATCCTGCTGGCCGAGCCTGCTGCGTTCACGGCCTCGGCAATGGCTTTATAAAGTCCAGCGAAGGGCCCATGTAGGCTTGGGCTGGCTGGGGCAGGCAGGCTAGGCCCCGGGCCCCCACAGCCCCCCACACACACCGGGTACGCCTACCTAGCGCGGTGGCCGGGACGCCCGTTAATAGGATGCTAGCAGTAATGACAGCCTTTCCACAAACTCGGCTGCCAAGCGCGAGATGAAGAAGAGTGGGAGCAAAAAGGGGGAACTGGTTCACTTGAACGTAATACAGCGTGTTCCATGTAATCCCCGGCAATAGCGCGATGTATAAAATGCCGCGTGATGGGGACAAGGGCCACGGAGCGATAGCTCATCGCTACCCCGCGGAAAACATGCGAGCATGGCGGAAAAGTGAGGTTATGGGTGGCATTGCTCCCTTACCTAGTTCTTCAAAATTCACTAAAAAAAGGCAACGAACGAGGAAGATTATTGAGGTTCTTTGTGTCTGGTATCTAACCTAGTTCATTAATGTTACGCTAAGAAGGCCAACGTTCGAAAAAATAGCAAAATAAATTAATTGTAAGCTGATATAAAATGGACAAAAAGGAAGAGGTTATGCATGGCCGTTTTTTTTTTTTTCGATACGAGGATTCCCCTGTACTGTACTGCGACAGCGATGAGTAACGCGGGCCGCCAGGAACACCTCCGGACCGATTTCTAATCAATTTGCAGATGGTTTGCGACTGCCACTGCCAGGACTGCCATCCTGAATAACTCAACTGTTTTCCAAACTGGAAAAGTTTGTCGGGACGTCGGGACGCGGGCAGGACAGCCAACTTGGCCACGCCATCGCTCGCCATCGCTGCGCCAATCAAGGTCGGCGCACAGAAACTTTGGGAAAGCGTCGCGCGGGCAAATTAGGAATCGGAAGTGCCTCAGTTTCACGGCACCGATGCTAGAACGCGGTGCAACTTGTTGCAAATTCGGAGTCGCTGCTTCGCAGGCGGGATTCGGGCCACGTCGCCGCTGCGAATAGCGCGGCCGCCCTGCTGCCGATAATGCAGGAAAGGATGCGAGGACTGCAGCGTGTTTTCGGCGCGCAGCACACAGAGATATAAACAAAAAGGAATAAGACGAGAAACAACGGCCGCGTACAGCAATATTGTGTTATTTCGCAGGGCGCGCCGCTCCACTGCCAATAATCATAATAATCATAACATTGTTTGATTGGCCCAGCCCTCTCGGCTCCGTACCGCCACTGTGCCGCCGCTACCGATGGGCGGGGCCGTACGCTGGCTTGCTGAATTCCACGTGGCCGACTGTGCAGCTTCTCCACAAGGCGGCGTGTGCGTGTGTGGGTGGCTGGCCGTGTGTGCTGTTGTCTATATGTATGTATATATATACGTATATATGCCCACAGCGGCGTTCCTCTCTTAGACGTATCCTTTTTGTGTAAATGTTAAAGCGAGCGTGTGTGAGTGCGCGGTGCGCGGCCAAATCGGCAGCTTGTAATGATTGCCGCCTTTATGCCGAAGCGGAGGAATTAAGACCACGCTGCCCAACAAGGCGGCCGTGTGCAGATAAAGGAGTCGCACTCACGCGCGTGCGCAAAACAGCCGCACTCTTCTTGGAACAATGCGCACTAGCAGGACCATTATTGTTGTTATTATATTGCCGTTTCCCTTCCTTCTTTTTGCTGCTCCACATATGTCGTGTGTGTGTATGTGCGCCCACCCACCACGAAGGGTTCACCCCGTTCTTCTTCTTCTTCTTCTTCTTCTTCTTCTTCTTCTTCTTCTTCTTCTTGTCGAGCCCAGCAGGGCCCAGCAGGGGCCCCCAGATTCGGGCCCACACTGCATCTATCACAAACTTACGTCCCACCCCCGCACTCGCCGCGGCCCCCAACTCACCACACCCCATAACGACCGGCCCATTCATGCTCACGGCCCGAGGCCAAGCCCAGGGCCAGGCCCAGGGCCAGGACCGACCCGGTCGCCACGTTCCGCTTTGAAACTGACCAATGCGCGCCCATTAAGGCGATGTTTTTGCAGCATTTGGGACGGTGACACGTGCGGCCGAGAGGGCGGCGGCGCGGAGCCGGCGGCCCGTGGTGGCGTGGTACAACTGCGGTTAGGTTAGGGAGCGGCCCGGGGGGGAGGGGCGGCAGGGGCGGAGGGGTGTTTTGCAGAAGCCTGTACAGCAAACAGCCATCAACCAGCATTGACGGCAGGACCGCCGCAACCCCTTAATCACACACACATACACACACACGAGCGCACGCGCACACACACAACGCACACACACAACAACACACTCTCTCTCAGCGGGGCGCGAGAGCTATTTGTCCACGGAAGGTTGGGTGCGACACGCCAGACACGCCACGCGGCCATCGAGGTTATAGAGATTGCTCGGTGGCTGGTTGACAATATGCAATCACGGGCGTGCTGCGCCGTGCCGCGCCGGCCCACAGCACGGCACAGTGGGCCATGCGGTGACAACGGACTCTAATAACCCGAGACGGCCATTCGCACCCCGCGGCCCGGAAGTTGGTTATGGCAGGTCAGGAATCAGATTGGGGGGGATTTAGCGCGGCTCAATTAGTCAATAACGACACTCACTCACTCACACTCACTCGGACACACACACACACACACACACACACACACACACACACACACACTCGAAAACAGCACATTCACGCTCCGAGCGGACCTCTAGTCCGGCGCGATACGATTGGATTTGGGAAGGTGAATTACGATGGGAGTTTGTAGAGGGCATTGACACTATTCAGGTGTGGATTAAACCAGTGGGCCAACCAACAAAAGAATAGTAGCGGCGGTGGTGGCGCTGCTGTGAGGCCTTTACCTGGACCAAACACGGCCGCAATTATATCATCTCGAGGGGTGCCAGCGAGGGGACGCTTTAATTTCACCCGGCTATGCACCCCGAGGCTGTGTGTGTGTGTGTGTGTGTTCAAGACCTTCTTGCTAATGATAGAGGCGGATACGCTGTGTGTGTGTGTTTGTTTGTGACGGAGTGAGAGGAATCGGTAGGTCAGTTCCCCTCGCGCTGCCAGCAGCGGTGCGCAGTGATCACCCGGGGCCAAAGCGCGGGCGCGCCGCGCGGTCCGAGCCTGGTGGTTATTTTTCTGATTTGTAACGTACTTTTGTGAGACGTCCTCTGCCCTGACCCGGTCGGAAAGGAACGACATGGGCCACGAGGAGGAGGAGGAGGAGGAGGAGGAGGAGGAGGAGAGGACGCCGAGTGCCGGCATGGTGGTCGGGATGACGACAGGCCTCATTGATTGAGACCTTAAGGAGCTTCCGAAAGCGTCACCCTGATTAGCATATAAGCACCACCCTGAAGGGAAGGCCTCCAACGTACGCACCGACCAGCGGCCAGAGCGATGCGTCGCCAGGGCAAACACAGAGACGAGAGAGAGAGAGAGAGAGAGAGAGAGAGAGAGAGAGAGCGGCGGCCCGCGGATTCGCCCGCACACGGGAAATCAGTATCAAACCAAACCCAAACCGGCATGCATTCCGCCCACCCCCTCCACGGATTTGCATGAGAGAATCAGGTGGACAGCGCAGCAGCCAGCGTTCCTGGGTGGCGCGAGGGCTGCGCGCGAGTTGAAAAGTCGAACGGAAAACGAGAAAAAGGCGAGTAAACTGGGTGAGGGAAAGTAAAATTTGCTTCGCGGTCCGAAGTCATGTCACAATACGAACTCGGTGTGATGGTGTGCCTAGGGCTGTGCGGTATGAGGATTTCAATACCGGTAGGCGGTATATGAATGTACCGGTATCATACCGGTAGAGCGATATTGATACCGGGGTTTGGATATACCGGTATCTTCTCTGATACCGGTATACCGGTTGACTCCGGTATACCGGTTGACTCCGGTATACCGGTATTGATCAAAATACTGGTATTGCAAAACGTACCGGTATTTTTCAAAATTGCGGTTTTTCAATTTTTAAAAAATCGATAAAATACAAAACCTTTATTTTATTAAGAAAAACGTTAAATAAAACGTCACTGGCAAATAAAAACTCAAAAAAGTCAAATGGCGCATAGTAATCAACGTTTTATAAATAACGGGTATCGAAAAGGAGACGTGACATAGAATTTTCCGTAGTTTGTGTTGGTAGTCGGGAATACCGGAACAGAAAAAATTCGAATACCGTACCGGTATACCGGTATCCTAGTTTTACCGGTATTTTGCGCAATACCGATAATAGTGGAAAACCGGTATACCGAGTGAATGAGTAATTCCATACCGCCTTGCCGGTATAAAAAAATACCGGTATCAATACCTGAATACCGGTATACCGCACAGCCCTAGGTGTGCCAGCCTCTCGCCAGAGACCCCGGATGTCTACGGGCATCTGTGCACTGAGGACAATCTATTTTCGTTCGGTGCCGTCTCTCTCTCTCTCTCTCTCTCTCTCTCTCTCTCTCTCTCTCTCTCTATCTCTATCTCTCTCTCTATCTCTCTCTCTCTCTCTCTCTCTCTCTCTCAGACGCAGCGGGAGCAACAAAGAAAAAAAAGGGTATCATCATTTCCGGAACACTCTTTTGTTTTCCTTTTCCGTATTTTCCTCGGCAGCAGGCAGGACGTGTAGAGAACGGACACTGAGTCGATTAAAAAGGGCACGGAACATTATTTAGTAATTGCGGCATGTTTACGTTGATTTCGTTTTCACTTTTTTTTTTCATTTTTGGAATGTTGATTTCGATTTGTAGTACCACAACAGTGGGCCGGAACGGAGAGCCGAGCCGAGGCTGACTGGACCACAATAGGGAAGCTCCCACACCTCCACGTCCTAAAAAGGGTAGAATGAGTTTGTGCAAGACAGCTTGACTGGCAGACCGGCGCTCTATGGCGTCCCATGAAGGCGCCCGCTCTACCACCGTAAGTTATGACGTGTTTACGCGCGCGCGCGCGCGCGTGTGTGTGTGTGTGTGTGTGTGTCCACCGGAAAAAAATGTGTTAAAAGGATGGACAGGAAAAAAAGAAGCCGGCAGCGCCGCTTGCAGAATGATGATGCGTGCTCATGTCCGGTGACCGAGCGTGTCGCGATGGCAGCGAGTGGCAGGGAGTGAGTGGGGAGCCACCCTGCAGGAGGCCACATTTTACCAGATTGAGTCAGCGAATTTTTGTAACTTTCACAAGGTTCTCTCACCCACAACATGGTCCAGGTCCTATGAAGGTCTCATCATTTTCAGTACCGTCAGCAGCCATTTTTAACGGCGTAAGCCGGCACCGCGTTGACAGCGGGGCAGAGTGACACAGTTTCCCGCCTTTTCCACGTGAGCTGGCCGCGTTAATGCCCTGCTTTATGGTCCCCACGCGGTATTGGCCGATGATGGCTAATTAGCGGTCCAGTCCTGCGAATAAATCAAAGGCCGGGCGGACCGGCCGAGCGGACCGGACGGACTCAAGAGTCGGTCAGCCCGGCCGTCGACAGGGGGCGCACAGTGGGCCAGACGACCGGCGCCGGCGGCCGGAATTCTAGACGCGTTTTGAGCTCCAGAGTCGCTAAATCGGACTCGAATCGAACGTGTGACCCCATCATTGGATTCCTCGTTTGAAGAGCAATCCATTTGTGGGGTCACACGTTCGATTCGGGTCCCATTTAGCGACTTTGCAGCTCAAAACGCGTTTAGAATTTTGGCCGCCTCAACGGTCTTCTGGCCCACTGTGGGGCGCTGCGCGGGGCGCTGCCAGGGACTCGAAAGGCTTCGCTGCCCGAACACCGAAGGCCGAACGCCGAACGGAGACCCTTTGGTCCTCCCGGTCCTGCCGGCTCTTGAATACTTAATTAATCTGTGACAAACGCCAAATGGACAAAGTTTTTCCTTTGCCGCAGAAATGCCGAGTCGGCCGCAACCTCAACCCTGTTAGTTATTAAAACTCGCTTTGCAGGCCGGCCTGGCTGGGCGGGGCGGGGCGGGCGTGCACAGGGAGCTTCGTGACCACCTGCTTTGTCTTGCCGGGCATGATTGTTTTACGAGCACACAACGCGACGAAAGTGGTAAGGGACAGAAAGGGAAATAACTTTTCATCCAATTTCGCGCACCGGCCCTTCTCGGGGAGAATAACAACCTCCAGATTAAAGGAAAAGAACGCGTCCAAATTTCTCTCCTCGTTCTTCCCCTCCTACTTCTTCTTGTCACGGAAACGTTACGGGGATGCCCCCGACGGTGGCGCGGGCGGAGGTAAGCAAATTAAACATTAAAAATTTGGTCTAATCCCAGTGGGCCACGCCCTTGAAACCGCGCCGCGCCGCTCCGCCACTCCGCCACTCTTTCCCCATCCGACTTTGATGGGGCGTTTTTCCTCGAGGTCTAATTTCACTAGTGGCGTCCGGCCGGCTGCTTCGCGCGCTCCGTCCGGCCCGCCGCGATTAGCCAAAGCAACGCACTGCGCGTCGCGAGACATTTCTCGCCGTCAGGGGGCAGCGCTGGGGCCTCGGCCCCGCCGTGGAGGCCTCGCCCTGGTGACTAATCTAACGGCCTCCTCCGTTAATAAGGCCGCGGTCACGCGAGGCATCCCCCCCCCCCTCTCCGTCTGCCCGCCTCTCACCCCCGACGGCGCCACCTGTACCGCCCGACCCCCACGGTCCACCCCAATTTCATCAAAAAGCAAGACTTGCATGCGAGTTTGCTTGTGGATTATTCTCGGCATGCAGATCGGATCCCCAGCGCCGAGGGCGGCGCCTAGTTCGGCAGTTTGTTCCGGAGCGTCTCTCGAGACAACAAGAAACTTGCATGCGGGTATTCCACGTGTGGACACTGCGCGCTGTGGGCCTTCAGCGGGCTGGGCGCAGTGGGCCTCCCTGCATGCGGGCCGGCCGCGTCTCCGATCCCCGCGGCAGGCGGGGGATGACACATTTTTGACTCGTAATTATTTTTCTTGTCCAGCCCAGGTGCCCGGAGTGCCCTGCGGTGGACCGTGTTTTTTTGTCGCGCGGCGCTCGTTGACGCCGGCAGCGCCAGCAGCGCCAGCAGCGTGCTGCAGGGCCGCCCTCCACTTCTTCAGGTCAGGCGGGTCGTTTCCGGCAGACAGGTGCGGCCGTCCGTCGCTGCAGCCACTGCAGCACTTGGAGCTCCTAGGGCGAATAATGATGTGGGTAATCTCTGCCCGGCTGCGCCGCGGTAGCGCCGCGATCAGACATCTCGGCCCGGAATCGTCTGGGGCGGGGCGGGGCGGGGCGGGGCGGGTCCTGGAGTCCGGTCGCCCCGTTTTTTGCATGACCGGCCTAAGTGGGGACGGAAGGACGCACTTACCAGGGCATAAATAGCCCATAATGGCGGCGACGCATGGGAGCGAGAGAGACGGAGAGGGGCGCCGTGCGGGTCGCGTTTTGACTCGGGCAGTCGGGAGGACGTTTTAAATTAGGAAACGGCGGCCGTTTTTGAGCTGTCGAAGGGACCGGCGGCGCTGGCCAAACTGGTGTCACCGGCGAGGCGGCTTGAATAATGCGGAGAGGTAAGGTATTTCAGCTTCAAAAGCGCCAAATTCATAAGGGAAATTCAGCACTTTTGAAGCTAAAATACTTTTTCATTCATCATCCAAACAACGCGGATTAAGTCCCCCGTCGATTCCTGCGGTTTCAGGCTCACAGACGGGTCCTGCCATCTCACTTTACTGTGTACCCGAAACCGGGGCGTCCAGCAAGGCGGAATGGAAATGTGGATCGACGAAGAAAAGCAGTGAAGGCCGGAGCGGGTCGGAGAACGAGTCACTCAAATCAGGAATGACTCGCGTTTCGAGTTACCTTCCAAGGGGAAGGGCTCCAGAGTTGTCAGCTGGGCTGTAATGTAAGTTGACAACCACATGATACCACCTGCTATCTGCCGAGCTGCGGCGTCCGCGGCTGGGCCGAGCGGGTAACCCAGGACGGCAGTGCCAACCTGCCCACTGAAATGGGCTAGCGCCAACGTAGGCCTGATTTCGGACCCCGCTACAGCGTCGCCGTACCGTCCGGACATGCAAAGAAGGGAACCATTTTCGAGTCTGGGTCATTTTTGGTAAACGGATGAGCGCTTGGAGTCTGCGTCACAGTGACGCCAAGACCAGGGGGCTCTCCGACTCGCACTGACGCTGACGCTGCGGCCCCTGACCTCGCCGCCGACGGTTCCCACGGCGCAGTGCACCGCGGTGACGCAGCAAGGGACACGCTCTGCATTTCGAGGATCAGACAGAGTAAAGAAGGACATCCGTCCACATCCGTCCGGCGACCACCCATTGGGCTTCGGGTCGCGGCCCGCCGGCTGGTTCCGTCTCTCTCGCGCCCCTGCCGGGCGCCCCGTGAGTGCAAGAGAGAGAGAGGCGGCGGGATTCAGGCCAACACCGGACGGATTGCGCGCTGAGACGCTGCGAAGGACCTCACCACCCCCGCGAGGAGGCACAGCAAAATGTCACGGCTGAGCGTGTCCCACGACATACATCCAGGCAGCGCCACGCCACTGCTGGGAGGAGGCGGCGGGGGTCTGCCCGGCGCCAAGGCAGTCCAACTGAACTTCAAACTGGAAACATAATGCAAAACATTGAGAAATTTTGTTAAAATTGGCGAAAAAAATAAATTTCCACGACATTGATGATTTGTCCTCCCTCACGGAGCAGTACACCCCCCTCCCTCTTAAATCCGTTCCCTCATCGCTTGCAGGTTCCCGGCGTGGTTTCGATTCTTTGACGCGAGGAGGCCTTTGGTTTTACTGAGGCTCGTTTTTCGCGAGGCGCCTTGCCTGGGTCCACGGCCAGGGTCCACGCAGGCGAGTCTGCCGGTCGGGACGGAGCCCTCGGCCGGCCTGCCTGCCTGCAAACCAGTTCCACGATTTGTGTGCCAAGCAGTCTTAATTGCCAGCATCTGTTCCAAAAGGCGATATCGTGCCTGCGCTGCGCCCGGCGCGGCTGCCCGCCAAGCCCTGCCCAGAGCGCTGCCCAGCACCAGATAGGCATCAGGGACAATTTTTCTGTACCTTTAGTGCCCTTATCGGGCGGGATCCCTGTAGGGCGCCTTACAGAATCCCAGAGACGTGAACCGATGGCCGCCGCGCCTTTCATGGATGTGTTGCGTCTAAAGTTGGGGGTTTTACACTGAAGCTCCGCGTTCTCTGGTGCTTCCCCCCACTGCTTTCATTTTCCTGACCCCGCAGGACACTTTTGCCGAATCCCCCTTGCTTTAGTGGCCGAGATAAACCCAGATAAGCATAATGAACGGCCGTGCCATCGCGATATACGACCCAGAGAGCAGGAAATAGATTCCGGCGACGGGGTCGCACGTTTTGAGGAGGTCGACCTGGCCGCGGTGTTGGAATGTCCGATCGGCCGGCCCGCCTCGTAGTAAAGTGTATGTTTCGGCTGAATAACCCCACGGTTCCACATCATCATCATCATCATCATCTTCCTCGTCGTGTCTTTTCCCTCACAGTAGCGCCGCGGCCTAGCAGGGCTACCAACCGCGAGCTCGTATTTCAGTCTGGACGGGCACAGTGGACACACACACACACACACACACACACACACACACACACACAGAAACGGCTTCCCGCCACACCCAGAAAAATGTTTTCTTGAATCAAGTAAAATTTACTTGATATGCCAGTAATTTTTGGTATTAATGTGCCCAAGTGAAGTTCTGCTATGAGTAAAGTAGAAATATTCTTGATTTGGTTAGAGTTGAATGAATGCAAAGCCTATTAGTATTGATCTGACACTCAGTTTAGCTTGAATCAGGTATTTTTAATCAAGAAAAATATTTTACTTGATTCGAGAAATCATTTTTCTGGGTGGAGTAGTAACCCCAGCCAGTAGTTGTTGCTCGGCCAAGTTGGCGCCATCCTTCTCCCTCCCGCCGACAAGAGGAGCGGCACATCAGTCACGTGACAGCGATGGCTATGCGGAGCACTTTATTGTCACCCAAGACTAGGCCGCGCAGCGCCGCGCAGTCGTTTAGTTATAAAACCGCCTCCGTTTTATTTATTTATGCATTTATGTGAGTGTGTGTGTGTGTGTGTGTGTGTGTGCGTGCACGCATTCTTTCAGGAAATGACAGTGGTGAGGACGCAACAAGTCCGGTTTCCTTGAAAAGCGATAAAATGAAAAGACCGAGCTTAAAAAAAAAATCTAAGGCTCCGTTTATCGAACCCACACACGCGGCTCTTGTGAATTTTGAGCGATTTCAAGCGACGGGCCTTTTCGGTTGACAGTCACTAGAGAGGGTCACTAGACGGTCACCAGATGCGCGATGGGCTGTGTACCTACGCGGCCATCTCTGTGAGACGTCCCGCCCTGTCAATGTTTTATTGACACGCCTATGGACGCCAGCCGTCTGAGTACATGGGGCGCAGCTGCAGGGGCGAGACGCTGGCGGGGTAGGGTGGAGGGGGGAGGGAGGGGAGGGGGTGGAGGACGATGGAACGGATCGCACTTACTGGCGCTGCTGCAAGTAGGCAACAAATTTACGAGATGTTGGGCAGACGCGCGTCATGGGGAGAGAGAGGGGGGGGGGGGAAACTCGGAGACCCGGCGAGTGAGAAAAACAAGGCAGAATTGTCTCGGCAATAACGTCAATTTGTCGGTACGGTCCACGAGTTGCGAATACAGACCGTCTCTCTATGAATGGGGAAAAGTTCTCTTGATCTGCCTCCTCGAGAAATAAGTTGCTTGAGTTTCAAGATAGGAGGGGCGTATTCAATCCTTTTTGGTGTTGATTTTTTTTTACTACACAATGACCCGCCCCTAGTTTAGATCGGTCAAAAATGTGAATATTTTTATTCAATTTTTAAAAATATTTCTATTAAGGTCGGTCAAAAATAGATCGGTCTAATTGTCGGTCTACGTAAGCAGGCCCGGACTGGCCCCAAAAGGGCCCCGGCGGAAAATGGTGCAAAGTGCCCCCTCCCTTCCAAATTGTTTACCGGGTTTATGGTTTTTTAAAATTGATTGATTTTTAATGGTAATGAAAAATTGTTCATTTTTTAACGGTTATGCGTTAGGGTCCGGTTAGGCGTTGCTGCCACCCGTTGGGGCGTGGAAACTCAGCCGACAGACAAAACCGTACGAGCTCAAAACGCGTACTTTAGGTGTTAACTAGAGTACCGTAGGCAAGGCAGGCGAAGGGGGAATATTCGACTGTGCCGCACGCCCTGCCTTGCCGTGCCACCGGCCTCGCTCGCTGCAGGGGAATACTCTCCAAGCCACGCCCTGCAACCAGTGCCACCGGCCGCCTTGACCATTGTTGGCTGGCTGTTGGCTTGCCTTGACCATTGTTGGCTGGCTGCAGGCTTGGCTGAGCTGGAGCTGAGGCTCCGATATTTGGCCGCAGCGTGGCCTGCGGCCACGGAGGCCCCCGGCCCCGGCCTGCAGCCGCGGGCGGAGGCCCCACGACGAGCCGGGGGCCCCGGCATATTTCTCTGTTCATATGCCCGGGCCAGTCCGGGCCTGTACGTAAGGTAGGTCGAATGATCTGCTCCGCACGTAAGCTAAATGTGCAAAAATTCTGCGACGGCGTCATTGCAAATCGGGTGTGTTGTTGGCGGACTGTTCGTGCGTCACCTCGTGCCACTGACCAACTTATCCCTGTCTGCCAGCCCTGCCAGCCCTGCAAGCCCTGCCAGCCCTGCAAGCCCTGCCAGGGCCTGCTGGCGTAGCACTATGTGCCGCCTCTCTATCGATTCGAGATTTCTGCCCGCTGCGCCCCGCGCGCCGCGCCCCGCCCCCGTTCTGACCTGTCAGCCGGCTGGCAGCAGTCTGAATGCATTCCCTTCGGTAAATAACAGAAGGAATTTCGAGTCATGCCGCCGCCCTGCCCGGCTGCTGTCACAGGTCCGGCAGCACAGAGGGCCGGCCCGGCCAGCGACTCAAAGTAAATATTCATCGGCGGCTATCACCGAGACTCCTCGCCCGGTCGGCCGCGACGTAGAGTCAATAGGCTGACGAATACCCCGCCGCCCGGCCCACTGTATGCCTGGCCCCGGCCGGGGCGCGGATCCCGCAGGGTAGCGGAAGGAAAAACGAACCTCTTTCCTGGGAAGAGCCGACTTCACGAAAATCTCAGCTTTAGGTGACTTGATAATTTCTCGGCGAGAGTCAAGACCATTATGCATGGGATGAAATTATTAAAAAAATCCAATTTGTCAACTTTGTTGCCCCGAGCGAAACCCTCGTAAAAACCCCCGCGTTCACGAGATATTATTGAGTCCCAAAGCTGGCGATCCAACGGTCACTCGAGTCGGGTGCAAGGCGGGGGCGCGTCTCGGCCGTGAGGGACGTGCCCGGCCTGCCGCATCTGTCCCACTCGCACCCGCGGCGCCTCGCCTGTCTGCGACGGCGTCCGTCTCTGTCGATCTCCGCGAGGATTATCATTCCATCTTTGTCGGCCGGCGGCGCCGCGAGCCTCGCGGGTCTCCCTCCCGATGTCCGGCCAACTGTGCGACGCACGCAAAGCAGGACGGCTCACTAATGTTTCATTGCGCCGCCAAATTGGGGCAGTTACCCGGCCCAGATGACCCGTCCAATTCGGCCAGAGCAGCAAAGTGACGCGCTAGACCAGGACGAACCCACGCCAAACTGACGTCACACCGTTATTGTGTAGCCGACTTTTTTGATCGGTCAATATCCAGTGCATGAGCACATTGTTGCAGATTTGTCACACTGTTACAGTAACGTGGTCAGTTGTCAAGTGCGCTCGACTCCGGCGAGAGTGCACCCGGCCAACACGCAGCTAGCAAGGCAAACTTTCCTGAAGAGTGTACTACTCACTCAGCCAATGACTAGCTACTTTCCTTACGCTTCCAGACTACGGAATGGCGCTGTCTGTCCGTCGAACTCCATACGTCTGTCTGTCTGTCCGCTGCCGTCCGTCCGCCCGGCCGTCCGCCGCGCAGGGCGTTAGGAAACGGATAAACACTTAATGTCTGCCTGTCCGGGTGTCAGAAATAATAATATTGGAGGGGCGGCTCGAACTGTTGCCACCGTGGAAGATGATTCATTGGCGTTCCTCTGCTTTTGCCTCCGTTTCGCTCCGCCCAGCCACCGCGGCCTCGTTGTCCTGGTCCACGGCCTCCACGACGTTGGATTGAATTAGGCAAGCGACGGGGACACCTCTTTGAGTCGAAGAAGAGGCGGCGGTGGATTCTACTGCCGGAGTGGTCTTTGTCGCGTGATATTTGAAATGTGACGCGATAAATCGTGCTCGAGTGGCTGCAGCTGTGTGCCGCCGTCTCTCTCGCACACTCACAGCATGCCCGTCGAGTGCGAGAGAGGCAGAACGAAGAAAGCAGTGTTCGGGGCTAGCGGCCGAGTGGCTGCGTGCGGGGGCGTCGGTGAGCTATTAGACTCCCACCGCATTGGGGCAGGCCGGTCGTCACATCATAGCTATTGTGTTTTATGCGGAATGAATAAACTTGGCGATCGTGACGTCGTTGGCTCAATGGAGATCGCTGCTGCTTGGCCCCGCCCGGCCGGGCCGCGCCGCACGGCCGTTCAGGCGGAGTTGCTTCGCGTCGAGTGTTTTTTCTGCGGGATGGGTTTTTGCGGCCGCGGCGGGCTAACGGCCGCTCTGTCTCTCTCGCACTCGCGGGGCGCTGCCCTGGGGTGCGAGAGAGACAGCGCGACGCGATCAGCCTGCAGGCGGAGGTGGTTAGGTCCACGAGGTTAGGTCACCCACCGTCATACTTCGGGGAAATTTCGTCACCGAATTATTTCCAGGACGAAAAGAAAAACGCGGAGTGAAAATGGAATAAAAGCGATCCTCGTCGGGTTTGACGAGCGTGTTTCTCTCGCCGACACTTAACTGGCCGACCAATCCAACCAATCAAACGTATCAACTTTTTCCTTTCAAAGAATCGGCCGGAAATGCACCGGAGGCTGTGCCCGCCGGCGGTCCGCCCAGTGGGCCAGGCCGCCGCCTGCCCTGCTCCGGCTAAAATTTCACGGTACGAATTAGTAGTGGCGGAGAGGGAAAGCCTCACCGGGCGATGGTAATTAATGGCTTGTCTCGCACAGAGCTCGGCCCTGAGCCCGTCTCTCTCGCACTCGCGTCGCCTGCGGGTGCGGGAGAGACAGAGCGACGACTCTGTGCGCCGCCCTGGAGCCGCGGAGGAAGCAGGCGGTGACCTTCGCCGAGAGACTGGATTATCGAGTCACCGGCAAAACCAAGCCATTTAAAAAAAATAAAATATTTTGGCAACCGCGTGATGCAGAACCGCAAAGCTGTCGGTATACCGACATGTGTTCACACAATTCGACACAAAATTTGGCAGTCGCTCCCCCGAGACAGCGTGTCGAAAATGACGGTTGCACTGGGTGTCGAACCCAGGTCCCCCGCACTCTGAGTTCAGCGCCTCTTCACTCTCGGCCACCGTGTCACATAGGACGCCTCCGATGAAGCGGTGCATTTGAAAGGCTTGATCCGAACAGAGTGCGTGTGGCAGGATTCGAACATGAGATGTTAGACTTTGTAGTCGCCCCAATTACAGTGATCCCGGTGGCCGAGAGCGTACAGACATTTTGATTTTGAGCTCGGAGTTTCGGAGTTCAACACCCCCTATTTCTTTTTTTTTTCACCAAAGCTACTATTCGCACTGTTGGGAACCGCTGAGTTAGGCAAAGTCTCCCAAAAAAGGCCCCACCGCCCCTCCCGAGGAGGCGAGCTGTGCACGCACAACAACTTGATTCCCTCTTTGGCTGCTCCGGGCTCACCTCCCGAGAAACCCCAGCAATGCGAAGCCACTCCAAGCGCGATACTCCCGCGAGGTTTCCAAACAACAAAATCCCGAATTTGGTTGAGTGGCCGCGGGGTCGGCCTGCCGGGCTGCACTCCTTTCCCAGCCAGCCCTCCTGCCATGAGAACGTCTATACTGCATTAACAAGCGGTGTACGTATCCCAGACACCGCGCGGCGCCCGCGGTACTGAGAAATTGATTTGACGGCCAGGGCGGAGAGAGAGAGAGAGAGAGAGAGAGAGAGAGAGAGAGAGAGAGAGAGAGAGAGAGAGAGAGAGAGAGAGAGAGAGAGAGAGAGAGAGAGAGAGAGAGAGAGAGAGAGAGAGAGAGAGAGAGAGAGAGAGAGAGAGAGAAAGAAGCAGCAATGCTCTTGCCGCTTGCCGTCTTTACGATCATCGCGCCGTCTCTCTCGGCGTGCGTCTCTCTCGTCGTGCGCCCCGCGTCCGGCGGTCGCGTGGTCGGTGCTGGAGCTGGAGAGGGAGAGAGGGACTGGAGCCTGAAGCCGGCCGGCCGGCCGGGTCAGACTGATTCCAGGGCAAGGTGCGTTCCACTGAAAAACAACAACAAAGAGTCGGGAGGAGGAGGGGGAGGAGGACCCGGCCTGGCGGGTCTGCGTCCGCGGTGGCTGCGGCTAGCTGCGGCCGGCGGGAACAAGTCCTGGAGCATCCTGGAGCGTCCTGGAGCAGGCCGCGCCGCCGCGCCCCGCACGCAGCCCGGCCGAAGCGAGGCGGGGCGGGGCGGGGCGGGGCGGGGCGGGGCGGGGCGGGGCGGGGCGGTCAGGCGGTAGGTTGCCCAGCACCTCTCGGCTCTCTCGGCAACGGGTACCTCCACCTCGAGTACCTAAAGGGAGGGGGGGGGAGTGGATGCTGCCTGGACGCGCGACCGTGAGCGAGGGAGACGGGGTGCAGGCCGCGGCTGCGGTGCGACGAGGACAGGCTGCTGTGGCGCGCGACTCGGCAGAACAGCAGCCCCACCCCGCTGCGTGGCGGCGCGGCGGCTGCCCGAGGGGGCCGGCCGGGGGCCCCCGCCCCGTCGCCTCTCATTGCCCAGAGTCCCCGAGAGAGGACCCACAGGGGGCCAGCACGGCCCACAGGGACCAGGGGAGCGGGGCCACGGGGGAGCGAAACTTAATCCAGAAGCAGCGCCAGGAGAGCGCGACGTGTGTGTGTGTGTGTGTGCCAAAGTGCGCCAAGTCGGCGACAGGCAGATGCGAGGGCGGGGCAGGGCGGGGCAGGGCGGGGCGGTTCGTCCGGCCGAAATGATTTCAGAAGGGGCACAATCAGAACGGGCGGAAATACGGAGCTGCCTTGTGACTCCATCGCGCTGTGTGTTGCTGCGTTGGTGTGTGTGTGTGTGTGTGTGTGTGTGTGTGTGTGTGTGTGTGTGTGTGTGTGTCAGTGTGTGTGTGTGAGTGCCCGTCTGTCCGTCCGTCGTCCGTGTGTGCGGGCATGCGAGTCCTCGGCACTCTCGGCGTCGGTTGTGAGGTCTTCATATCTGGATTAATAATATCCTCCACCCCCAGGGACCCTCGAGGGGTGTAATTACGGATCGTGGATAGCACCCCAATCGTCGATGCAGCCCCCTCCACTCCCCCCTCTCCCCGCTCAATCGTCCGCTCCCGCCATTCATTTCGTCTCCGTCGTCGGATTCTTATTCCGATCAAACTCCGTGCTGTTCGGGCTCGGCGATATTCGCCGGGGTTTTGAACCGGCGCGGGTTCGTGGACGTCACCAGACGGGCTGTACAGACAGACAGACAGACGGACGGACGGACAGACAGACAGGCGGACGGGGCTCCGTTTCCGGCCAGTTACGCCCTTCCAATCCGAATGCCTTCAGTGCGTCGTCCGGGGCCTCGGCTCGGCCGTCCGGCCCATGGAGGGCCCCGCGGAGGGCCCCGTGGCCCCGCCCTCCGTTCGGCAGCTGTCGTCTGACGCCCCGCAGACGGCTATGCACTGACGGAAGTCGCGGCTGAATTATAGATGGCGAGGTGAGAGGGTGAGAGCGGGGAGTGCCGTCAATTAGAGACATTGTTCCTCTCCGCGCCACTACCCCGTGTGACCACGCAGTAGGAACACCGCTAGAGAATACACAGCGGAGGCAGTAAAAATCCTGTCCCAACATTCATGCATGAGTCGCAGAACAATTTTTCTTTGTAAGGCTAGGTTATGGGCTCGCTGTCGGGGCAGTGTTGACGTTAGGTTAGGTCGGTGCGAGTATAAATGGAGGCGCAGTGCACGGCCATTGCGGGTGGAGTGGCCCACAACGACAACAACGAATACGGCGAATGTTTTCCCGCGGCGATAGGGGGGGCTTTTGGAGTATCGGAGCGTGTTCAGTTGAGAGGGAAACCGAAGCCTCCCCGGCTGGCCGGCCGCGCTGTGATTGGCCGTCCCAGCGTGGAAGTGCGACCGAGGCCGACGCCGCGATGGCGACCTTTTTTCCAGACTTTGTTTTCACGCTCTTCACTCAATGGGGCCTGAAATGCGGCGTGGTTTTAGTCTCCTGCCCCCCCCCCTCTCCTCTCTCTCTCTCTCTCTCTCTCTCTCTCTCTCTCTCTCTCTCTCTCTCTCTCTCTCTCTCTCTCTCTCTCTCTCTCTCTCTCTCTCCAATTGTATCAACTCTCCCCCTCCCACTCGGCACGCAATGGCCGCCGCATGGACCGAGTCAACGTCTGCGGACTCCTTTTCCTCCTCATCTGAAATTAAATCACCACAACAGACGGCCGGATGACGTCATGAATTGAACATGGGGTCACACTGGGCGCCCCGCCGGCCGCCCTGCAGACTCATTCCGAGGGTCGTTCTGTCTCTCTCGCACTCATGGGGCGTCCCGTGTGGGTGTGAGGGAGACAGAGCGACGACAACGCCTCGCGGAATCAGTCTGCTGCCTCGGCTTAGACAACGGTGGCGGGGCTCCTAGGGGATACAAACAGTAATCGACCTCCGCGTAAATTGTGCAGAAAAAAAAACAAAAAAAAAAACAGGCTTGTTGCAGTGACTAACGCAGCGGGTTCCCAATCTAGGGGTCGCGACCCCCCTTTGGGTCGCGGAAAAATATTTTGGGGTCACATGAGATGTTAGACTTTGTAGTCGCCGCAATCACAGTGATCCCGGTGGCCGAGAGCGTACAGACATTTCATTCTGAACCTGGAGTTTCGGGGTTCAACACCCGCTGTATACTTTTTTTTTTCTTTCACCGAAGCTACTGTATTCACTCAATAGGTACAAAATAAAAAAAATATTTTTTGCGGGGGGAGGTGGTGTGGGGTCGCGAATGTTTGGCTGTGCGGCCGCGCAAATGTCTGGCAGCCATTTTTGGGGTCGCGAGCCGAATAGGGTTGGAAACCGCTGGACTAACGGGTTTTGAAAATTGGGAGGGCGTGTATACGCTGGCAGTGACACCCGAAATGACTCCCGGAATCGCCCGGCAGAGAGAGGAGAATTCAAAACAAACATCACCAGTCGCCGAACCATCAGGGTGACAGGCCGAGTCCCCCCCGAACGGCTCGGCTGACTTCGTGTCGGCAGCCGGGCGGCTCAGCCCGATGGTCCCGACGACGCTTCGGCTCGTCAACAAATTCCCACACTTGCCTCCGCTTCACACGCCCCCGCACCGTGCGTCAGAAGACCGTTGAGGCGGCCAAAATTCTAGACGCGTTTTGAGCTCCAGAGTTCAAATGGGACAAAATGGGACTCGAGTCGACCGGAGCTCAAAACGCGTCCAGAATTTCGGCCGCCTGCCTCAACCGTCTTCTGACCCACTGCGCGCCGCCGGCCTGCCTGCCTGCCGCCGACGGCCTGCCTGCCTGCCGCCGACGGCCTGCCTGCCTGCCGCCGACGGCCTGCCTGCCTGCCGCCGACGGATTCCGATCGCCCCCGTCGCCTGCGTCGCGCTGCTCTCGTCGGAGTGCGAGAGAGACAAGGCGGCGAAGCGACCCTGCGGAATCAGGGCGGTGTGCGTTCGGCACCCGGAAAAACATCGCCGGGCCGGGCGGCGCGGCGCGGCGCGGCGCGGTGACCGCTCGGCGCTGCAGTAGTAGTTGGCCGCGAGGCCGCCGCCGTCGGAGCGCTGCCGGCCGAGCGCACGCCGCCGCGACGCCGCCCCTCCCCCTCCCCCTTCCCCCTCCCCTCCCCGCCGCCGAGCAGCCGACGGCGCCCCAGTCGTTGCGGGGCCGCCGTCCGGAGCACGCCGCGTCCGTGTCCGTCGCCGCACCGTCCCGCCGCGCCGCGCGTCCGCCAGCCCGTCGTCGCGCTGGCTCTCGTCCCGCCGCCGTCGCCGTCGCCTCCACTGGATTACTGTGCTGTGCTGCTGTGCTGCTGTGCTTGTGTCAAAGAAAACCCGATTACAGTGCCGAAATACCAGTGCCTTTCTCTCTGGATTAGCGACAAGGACGTCAAGAAAGTGCCAGTGCTAAAGTGATGTTGCGATGAGTGACGGTCGCCATGAGTGCGGCCCGTCGGTGACCCGGCGGCTCTGGGTGAGCTGCTGCAGCGCGTGAGGAGCCCCAGCGCCCCGCTTGCTGGAGATTATATTTGGATTACCGCGTCGCCGGCGTCCGTCTTCATTTAAAGGTGAGTGGAGTGGAGCATGTGACGCCCGGGCCTAACTTTGTTCAGATTAATGGATTACTCTACACACTCTCTCTCTCTCTCTCTCTCTCTCTCTCTCTCTCTCTCTCTCTCTCTCTCTCTCTCTCTCTCTCTCTCTCTCTCTCCCTCTCCCTCACGGCGTCGCGTTTGACAGAGTTGCGGCCCGCCGAACGCCACGGTAATGGCGCGTTCTTTAGTTCTGGTGAGCCGCTGCAAGTTTTAAGGCAACAGCGCCGCGTTGTTGCGTCTGCTACGGGAATTCGGGGAGTAGCCCGGCGTGTGTGAGTGCAGGGGCGCTAGTCCGGCAGCGTTGGGTGTGCGGGTGCACTAGTCCGGACGGCAGCGTCCGACATGGTGACCGGCCAGTCCGCGGTAGTCGATCGGGGCCTCTGTGGGCAAGTTTTGCGGACGGGGGAACTACGTGGAACAACGCGACCGACGAAGGAAGATTGAGAGACAAGCGGCGCGCACAGTGGCACCGCGCGCAGCGGCGAGCCGGCCGGCGGCGGCGGCGGCGGGCCGTGGGAACACCGACGCATAGCTCGGCCCGTCGGATGGGGCAGCCGCCTGCTAGTCGAATGGGGCAGTCCAACGCGGCGACGCGTCGCGTCCTTTTCTCCTCGTCGCTCTCAGGGCGCAATCGCTTCGACGCGGCCCGTGAAATTCCTCTCCCGCCTCCTTAAGTGATTCAGCGCTATTCGCGCACGGGAAAGCGATCGCCGTGTGTTTCTTCCGCCGGCATGAAATTAAATGAAAAAGCGACGAATAAATATGGAAGGGGGAGAAAACAACAGCTCCGCGACACGCCGTTCGCTCTGGGAATCCGCCTTGTCCATCAGTGTGTGTGTGCTGACCGTTACACGCCGCACGGTTTCTCGACTATTTTCTTCGGAACGCCGCCGCCTCCTCCACTCTCGGACTGCGGCGGCGGCTCCCCTACGACAGTCGCACTGTTAATGAAGGCGGCCGGCGAGCAGGGGCGGAAGCAGGCCGTCGAAGGGTCGCCGAAGGGCTGCCGGAGGGCCAGCGAAGGGTCGCCGAAGGGCTGCCGGAGGGACAGCGAAGGGTCGTCGAAGGGTCGTCAAAGGGTCGTCGAAGGATCGACAGCGCGCTTGACCGGGACGCTGACCCCCTGCCGCCGTCCGAGTGGCTGTTTCCAAGACGTTTACTATTCCTGACAGAAGTTTCAAGTGGCGGGGAGGCGGGGGAAGGGAGGGCCTTCCCCTCTGGCCAAGTTGTCGCCGTCCCCGCGGACAGAATACCGTACGTCGTCGCCGTGGCGGAAAGAACTGTCTCCCCCGCGCCCTTGCCGCGCCAGCCGGCCCTCGACTTGACCCGCGAAGGGCCCGGCGGGCGTGTTCGCAGGGCCGAGGGCCCCACAGCTTGAGCGTCGCTCACGGTTGGCCGTGATGACCCTGCGGCCACGTCAGTGCGTAGGCGATGACGTCATCGACGTCTTGGCCGATATCGACCGATTAGCCGCCCCTCTGGCGGGGCTGCGTCGCACTGCGTGGACACTGCGCTACTCGACGCACTCGGGCTGTGCCGTGCCGCCTCGCTCGCCCCGCCAATCGAGTTACCCACGGCGACGTTTTCGTCTCGCAGATCCTTCAGCCTGAGCATTGCATCTCTCTCGCGCCGCCATGGGACGCCCCACGCGTGCGAGAGAGGCAGACGCTTCGGCCCGCAGCGCGCCGCGGGGGGCGGCCCGGGGGGCGGCCCGGGGGCGGTCGGGGGCGGTCGGGGGCGGGTCGGAAAGCCACCGGGGGCTAAAGTTGACGTCTGGAGGATAGACGGGGGGAGGATAGGGGTGGTGGATTGTTTGGCGGATTACCGGCCTCCCTGGAGACCGGAAAATGAGCGTCCCGCCTTTGTACGGGCTGTGCAGGCGGCGGCCTTCCCTGCAGCCAGGTAGCGTGTGGCAGTGTGAGCCCCGCCCCGCCCCGCCCCGCCCCGCCCCGCCCCGCCCCGCCCCGCCCGACCTGCCGCTGACGCCAAGGGGTTGTTAACTTTTAGCAGGCGGCAGTGTTTCAGGCGGCCCGTGCTCGCCGTCCGCTTCTGGAGTGGCTTTCCAGGCGACCTGGCGCGCTGAAGCCCAAGGCCCCGTGGAGTGTTATCGCTGGCCGGGGCCGGCCGTACGTTCGTGGACCCGGGTTCGACTCGCACCAACGGCCAGTGTCCTTTTTTTCTTCTTTTTTTTTCTTCGTAATATCAACTTTTTTTTTGATTTTTGGGGGGATGGGGCTGAGATTGCGGCCACCGCGTTGTGTGTATTTGGTGGCGCTGCTTGATTAGATCTGTCTTGCCCTCTTCTCTCTCTCTCTCTCTCTCTCTCTCTCTCTCTCTCTCTCTCTCTCTCTCTCTCTCTCTCTCTCTCTCTCTCTCTCTCTCTCTCTCTCAGTCTCTCTCTCCCGGCCGGTGGTCCGGGGGTTGTGGCTGCTGTGATCGCCGCTTCCTCTGTTCTCGCCCTCCGCCCTCCTTGAGATTCGCTGAGACTGTTTCCGACCGCCCCCCGCTGTTTCAGAGTGCCGTCCCCGCCCTCAGTGGGTACTTTTTGATACCTTTTGCGCGCTCCTTAAGCGCCAACCTCACCCCGGCTCGCGCTTATCTCAGCAGGGCGACGTTGGCTTTGGAGGCCACGGGAGGGCGGCAGGGGGGGGGAGGGGGGCGGTGTGTAAAGTGACTGGAGTTACGCCCGCTCACCCCTTCTTCTCTTTATTTTGTATTTGTACTTTCCTCTTTTTTTTTTTATCCGCCCGGGGCCTTTTTCGGTTTAAATCATTTCCGCGCTGCTTGTTGTCGTTGTGACGGTTACGGTGATTGCGTCCATACATTTTTGTCGCTCGCGTAAATCGGCCGCGTCCCCCTCCTCTGTCGCGCCCTATAATTTTTTATTTGCCGCTGTGTGCGTGTGAGTAGCGTTCTATGAGCGTGTGTGTGTGTGTGCGCGCGCGCGCGTATGTTTGTGCAGCTACGGCCGATATCAACTTGGCGTTCACAAAACGCTTTTTCGGATTGCGATCTGCGGATGGAGGGGAAGGGCGAGTCGAGTGCAGAGAGAGAGAAAGAGAGAGGTGTGCGACACAAGCCGGCCCGCCGGCGCCCTGACACACCAGCAGCACCCTGTGCGGGGTGGGGCCCTGCGGCCCTGCGGGCCCCCTGTGGGGCTGGAGCACACCACAGGCCCGCCAGCCAGCGCATGAATTTGTCTTGTTAATGTAATATTCATGGCATCCTTGACACTCCCGCCGCCGCGCCGTGGCCGGGCAGCCCGCCTCATCACCCGAACGGCAAAATGGGAAAGAGGGGTTGGGGGCGCCAGGTGGAGGGGGCACCGAGCGTGATGCGTGCGGCGGCGGCGGCCCCGCCGGGGGAGTCTGCCAGGGACTCTATCTTCATGAATTGATGGGCGTCGACAAAGCTCCTTTGAGTCATGCCCTGCAAGGAGTCGTCGAAGAATTTGTTTTCGTTTTGTCCAGCACGTGTCGTGTGGTGTCGGAATTCGTTCTTGGCGTGCATAGCGGTGCTGGCGTGATGTCGATCGGGCTGAGCGGTGGGTGGCGGGCAGGGCTGCGCATGTCGGCGGCCCCGGGGGACGGCCAGGACGACGACGTGGTGGTCAACGCACCTCGGCCTTGTCCGCCAAGGCCGCTCCCAAATGAAAAATTGTTAGAAGGAAGGTGAGAGAAAGAGAGAGAGGAAAAAGTGACCGCCTAGTGCAATTCCACCCTCCTAGCCCGGCCCAGTCGGCCCAGCTCGTGCAGCATAACTCCATCTTACCCCGCGCCTTATTCGGCCGGCTTACCCCACCTCAGCGCCCGACTCAGCCCGCCCCGCCCCACCCCGCCCTGCCCCGCCCCACCCCGCCCTGCCCCGCCCCGCCCCGCACTGGGGTTAGGGTTATGGAGGTGTTCTCTTTACATTCCCTCCTCTTTGCTCGTTGGCCCGTGCTTCTCGGCCGCGCCTCCTGTGCCTTGCTCTTTTGCTTCCCGCATTTTCGCACAGCCTCGCTGTGTGTGTAGGTGTGTGCGTGCGTGCGTGCGTGCGTGCGTGCGTGCGTTGGCACATGCGTGCTTACTCTGTGTGGCGGCGAGGTCCTCCCTGGCGTGCTGCGCGACGTGTCCTACTCGCGTCACGTTCCTTCCTCTCTCTCTCCGCCGTCGTTCGGCGTCGCGGACCCCGTTGTGCCGCGCTGGCCGTGACGAACCTCCTCGTCGCCTCCAGGACTGAGCCGCCCCGCCGCGCCCCGCCGCGCCCCGCCGCGCCCCGCCCGCCGCGCCCCGCCCCGCCCCGCCCCGCCCCGCCGTCCCCCTGCAGCCCGGCTGGCCGACACATCGATTCGCACGCTGCTGCGCCAGTGCTGCCACCACGCCCCCGCGTTTCGCTACCGTTTCATTCGAAAAGTTTCACGCGGCGAAGTTGGCGGCGCTGGTTTATAGGTGGAATCCGGGGCTATGGGCATTTAGCTGGTGCTCACAGGGGCGGGCGGGGCGGGCGGGGCGGACGGGGCGGACGGGGCTGGCAGGCAGCCGCTGCTGGTGGCGCTGCGGGTTAGCAGGGGGATGCCAGAAAGATTCACCCAGACTTTGGCTCCGGCCCCGGCGTGGCAGCGCGCAGTGGGCAAGTGGGCGTGTTTCTCATTGAATGAAAGGGAGGCCGTGTGCGGGCGCCGCGTGCGCGCGTTCCGTGAATTAGTCTTGCCGTCCGTCCGGCCGGCCGCGCGGAGGGGGTGGATGCCCACGTGCACCCCGACCGCGGTGGGCGCGCCGACTTTGAAAAATTGGTTGGCGGCGTGGCGGGGCGCCGCCGGGAGCCCCGCCAAGGCTGGCGGCCAGCCGACCGGCCTGCCTGATGACAAACGGCACCTTTGACGGTGATGACATAAACACGCGGCGCGGCGCGGCGTGGCGAGCCCTATTGATTCCACGCGTGGCGACGCGTAGCGTGACGCGGCGCGGCGGAACGGGGTCGAAAAGTTGCACTTCATCGACCGGCCCCGCGCCGCGTGGTGCAACGCACCGTATGCATCGGGGCAGTCGCGGCGGCCAGCCTGCCCGCCTGCCTGCCTGCCAGCCCTGACCGTCCCGCCGTGCCCTTTACTGCTGCCCTTCAGGCCTTCACCAGCCTGCCTGCCTGCCCGCCAAGCCCTCGCTCACAAACTTCCAAGTTAGGTGCGGATTTGCGGAGCTATCTTTATGCGGTCGTTTCTCTGGGCTCGATTCGAAGGCAACGCGCAAAGGGCCCCGGAACTTTGAATGTAAGTTGGTCCGGTTTTTGCCCCCTCCAACCTCTCCTTCCCCGCTGTCGGCTCTTGTGACGGACGGGTTTCAATTTCTTCAGGTGGGAGTGAGAGAGAGAGAGAGAGAGAGAGAGAGAGAGAGAGAGAGAGAGAGAGAGAGAGAGAGAGAGAGAGAGAGAGAGAGAAGGGGAGGGAGGTTTATGGCCCACGGCCGGCGCCAGGGCGGAGTGCGCCTCGCGGAGGAATTGGCAGAGGGGAGGTAATGAGGAAGACAGGGGCCAATCCCCTAATGCCGGACAAGTTTGGTGTCGCTCAAGGCGGAGGCCGGGGGCCGGTCGGCGCGCCGGTCTGGCCCACCGTGATTGACTTCCTCATCGAGCTGGTGGTCGTCGTGCTCACTGCGGGCTGGCTGGCAGGGGCGCTCCAGGGGCACACGCTGGAGCGGCTGGAGCGGTGGGGGGAGGCGTTGCTGCTGTCTAGCTTGGCAGCGTGGAATTGGAACGAGTCGAACTTATTTTCACAATAAAAGCTTAGGAAGGATCAGCGCAGACTTTTAAAAATTATTTTTTATTTATTTTTCTTTTGCAAAGTTTGTTGCGGTTGTACCGCAAGACCCCGCAGTGGAGCGGGATTGCCTACCCCTCGCCCGTCGGGCGCGCAGGTAGGCAATCCCGCGGAACCCCGCTCCCTTAATGTCCCCGCGTCCCTGCCGCGCGCGGATGGGACCCCCCGCGAGTGGGACAGAGCGACGCCCGCCCCGCCCCACGACGCCCGCCCCGCCTCGCGACGCCCGCCCCGCCTCGCGACGCGTGCTTGCACTGTGAGACCCCAATCACCAGGCCGCCCAGCCCATCTGTGCGCGCTAACTTTTTGTCTCGCCCGAGGCCGCCGACTGACCAGTAAAGAATCTATCGGCTTTCCCGACAGCAACGTTCTCTCTTTCGGTCTGTGTAGTGTGTCTGTGCTGTTCCTTTTTTCCCGCTTGCCCGTATTGTTTTCTGTTTTGTTTTGTTTTTTTTTTCATTTTATTTTAAACCTCCCGAGCGAGCTCTCGATTCGGTTCGGCCCCGGTTCGTGCAACCCCTCGGGCGGGGTCGGTCAGTCGGCCGGTCGGGTCGGCGCGCGCCTGCCTGCCTGGCTGCCTGCCTGCCTGGCCTGGCCGCCCCCGCCAGCCGTGCCTGGAAATTCATTTCGGTTAACTTATCATGTCTTTGGAGGTGCAATTAAAACGCGTCCCGGCACTGGCCGGTCAGGGCTTTGTCGCTCTCTCTCGCACTCACGCGGCGTGCCGCCGGGCCGCGAGAGAGACGACCCTTGACGGCGTAGCCTCGCTCGGGGCGGCCGGGCCAGGCCGGGCCAGGCCGAGCGCTCTCACCGCCGTTTTAGTGAGGCGGGGTTCGGTGCTCGAATCAATCATCTAGGCGCACGCGGGGCTGCCCTGCCACAAATATTTTGGAGGTTATTTTTTCTTTTTTTGGTCCGTCTTTTTTACTCGGTCGATTATGGTGTGTTGTTTGTTGATTGAAACGGCCGGGCGGCGGCGACGCGGCGAGACGAGGCGGCCGCGCGCTCACAATGAAGATGAGGCGGGACGACGTTTTGATGGCGAATTTCGGATCCAGGATTGGCCGTAAAGGGGGGTTCTTTTACTGCGTGGCGTGGCCCGGCGCGGTCCGGCGCCCGGATGAGGTGGCGTGGACTCATCGTAAAAGATAAAAAGGGGGGAAAATGGCCGCGAGGGATTTTTTGTTGTTGTTGCTCTTGTTGTGTTTGATTTGGCGGTGCCCTGCCCGGCGCGCCATTACCGAGTATTTATGGAGTGATTAGACGGCCATGCCTCATCCCGACTGGACGCCGACGGCCCGCCGAAGGTTCCCGAAGGCTGTCCGTGGTGTGCCCGCGACGCGCGCACGATTTCCGGTTCCGACCAATCGACTTGACGCGGCGCGCTGCCTTCCTAGCTGCCTGCCTGCCTGCGTGGAACCCTTCGCGGATCATCCCCATTTGGGCTTCCTCTTTATTTGCGTGGCCGCCCCGGGCGGAGCTGAAAGGAACGAAGCGAAGGAAAAGGAGGACGAAAAAGTTGGCGGCGGCGGCGCCTCAAACGAGAACCTCTCCCAGCCTCCATCAAGGAGGGCGCGCGCCTGGCCGCCGGGCCGCGCCCATCAGTGCCTCGCCGTGGGACACACAACTGTTGGCATTTCGGTTTGAAATTTTGGCGCGTGGACCTCGTGGAGCGGCAGGGACGACAAGGCGGGCCCGCTTGCCGCACAAACGTCGACGCCGGGGGCGGGGCGGGGCGGGGCGGGGCGGGGCGGGGCGGGGCGGGTAAAGCCCACCATTTTGCGCAGGCAACCCCTAACCCCTTCGACCCGGGCCGGGCCCCCCGCCGCCGTCCCCCCGCGCCATGCTGCTGGGCTTCAAAGTGGTACAGGAGGCTGTATATTTTCCCCCGTGGTTGCCAGCTCGGCCGCCCGGCTGGGCTGGGCTGGGCCGCCCAGACGCGGTCCTGAAAAAGTGCGCCCGGGGGGGCGCGCCCCCTTGCGGTAGGTTGGGCCTGCCAACCGACTCGGCGGCGGCCTCGGCGGTGGCTCCCTGGGCGCCGAACACGGCCTCGGCCCGGCCATATCGCGTGGCGAAGTAAAATGTCATCGCGAGCGGGGAAAGTATTGGGGCCGTATCTCAGAGGAGCGGCTCGCCGTGTGCTCTCGCTCCGTCCCGCGGGGGTGCGAGAGAGACAGGGCGCGGGCCGCCGCCCCGCCAGCTGGCTGCGTAATGTCGTGTTTATCTAGCGTTCGGTGGGCGGCGGGGCCTGCTGCGGGAGCTCTGGAACGCTCGCTATCTGGAGAAGGCTTATCCAGAGGTGCTGCTGGAGGATGCCAACGTTGTTTCGGGGGCGCGGCATCACGCGGAGTGCGTGCGTGCGCGCGCGTGTGTGTGCGTGCGTGCGCGTGTGTGTGCGTGCGCGCGCGGTGCGAGGTGTGCCCGTTTTTATGGTACGGCCACACTTCACGTATTCGTTCATTTGCTGTACAGGGGTACAGTGGTTAAGTCGTCTTGCGGTGGTGCGGGGCGTGTGACATGTTTTCATAACCTTTGCCGTCCTTTTCTTTTTTTTCCCGTCCCCCCGCATCCGTCTGGACAAACACACGCCAACGCGAAAAAAGGATGTGTGCGCCGCATCGTGTGACTGGCTGGTTGTTTTCGTTGTTATTTTTTTTTTTTCGCGGTGTTGGTGTTTGGGTGCGGAGTGGAGCGGGCTTTGAGCGTATTCATTGACGCCCTCTCGGGGGGCTTAAAGACCGCCAAGCCCGCCGCAGGCTGGGGCCCCGGCCGCAGGCCGGCGGGCTGGTCGCAGTGAATCGAAGCAATTCGCAGGAATGGTGCCCTCGTGCTGCCCCCGCCGGCCTCCCCAACCACCTGAGAGGCGGCCACCGTTTGTCCATGGACACGCCAGCAAAGTGTTATGGAGGGCGGGGGCCCCACCGGGGGCTGGCAGCGCGCTGCTGTATTAAGGGAGGAGGCCGGCGCACAGTGGGTCAGAAGACCCTTAGGCGGCCGAAATTCTAGACGCGTTTTGAGCTCCGGAGTCGCTAAATGGCACTCGAATCAACGTGTGACCTCACCAATGGATTCCTCGTCCAGAGGAGCAATCCATCAGTGGAGTCGCACGTTCGATTCGAGTCCCATTTAGCGACTCTGGAGCTCGCAACGCGGCTAGAGTTTTCGCCGCCTCAACGGTCTTCTGACCCACTGTGCGGCGGGGCTGACGGGCCAGTCGTTGTGACGTAATGAGGATGGTCCGGCCGAGGCAAGGCCGCTGCTTCCCTCGCGGCACCGCCGGGACCGCAGCGCCGTCTCCAGACCCCCCCTCCCCCCCCCCCCCCATCTGTCTGCCGCAGAGAGCCGCGGCCCTCGCGTCCCCCTCGTCTGATCGACTGCCGCCGGGAACCAGGGTTTGTTGTTCGCTGGTTCGTGGTGCCCCGCGGGACGCGCAGATTTGCGAGAACGTCAGCAAAAAAATATATAAGGAAAAGTGAGGGTTGTCGGTAAATAACTGAGGAAAAGTAGGGAATGCCAGGGAAAACAAGGAAGAGCTGCACGGGCTGTTGGTGCGGGCCGTGTCTGACGGGTCGGGGTAGCGACAGCGGGGCGGTGTCAGGGGCACTGCACCGCCAGGCTACGCCAGGACACGCCAGGACACGCCAGGCTACGCCAGGACACGCCAGGCTACGCCAGGACACGCCAGGCTACGCCAGCCCCGCGGCGGCTGCCCAGCCCAGCGCCGCGCAGGCAGCCGTTTGTGATGTGGCTTTTGCGAGGGCTTTCGTCCTGGCGGTCGTGCTGGCTTGCTGGCTGGCCGGCTGGCCGGGCCCCCTTGTGGGAACGGCAGGGGCCCCGGCAGGCAGGCAGGCAGTCTGCTGCGGTGAGTGGACTTGAAGTCACATGTGAACCGATGCCGCCGCTCAGCGCCGCTCTGCACCCGCATGCGAGGGACGCGATTTCACTGCGAAACCGCAGCATTTCTGCGGTGGGTCGGGTGGGTCTCCGCATTGCATGGCGGTGGGCTGGTGGGCCGCGGCTAAGTGGTGGGGCCTCTGCGGTCCATCTCGCCGGACGTGTGTGTGCGTCCTGGCCGCGCTAGAGTGTCTGCGCGTCTGTGTGTGTGTTCGATGATCCTGGGATCGAACCCGCGGAGTCAATCCGGTTGGCCCGAGATTGCTACCTGCGTTGCGGAGGCGCTGCCGCTCGCCCGATGATGACGGTGTGTGAGTGTGTGCGTGTTGCCCCAACACGGCAATGCCGCCGGACGCGTCTTTCCGATAAAGAGGAAAAGGAAAAATAAAAAAAATAAGAGAAAAATGGGAGGCAAGTGCACCCGGCGGATGTGTGTCGGTCGGCCCATGAGAGCGAGAGGTACGCCGCGGGACCGTGTCAAATCTGTACGGTGAGTCGGAGAGCACGGTGTTTTGACAAGCTACCGGCCTAGGCGCTCATCGGGGGGGCTCGAAGGGTTCGGCGCACACGGACAGACGCTCTGAGGCGAAGTAGGCCGAGGAAGAAGTGGACGGTTGCCGCGCGGTCCTAAACACCCCCGGCTCCACCGCTGGAAGTTGGAGGGCTTTCCCAGGGTTTAGTACTGCGGCTGGGACCTTGCCTTCGCGCGGCGTGTCCGTGACGACAATGTCTCCTTCCTCGCCGCCGGGCTGGCTGGCTGGCTGCCTGGCTGCCTGGCTGCCTGGCTGCCTGGCTGCTGCTGCTGGCGGCTCTGCAGTGGTCGTAGGTCCTCGCCGCTTGTTGGTTCCCCGCGGCCGGGTCGGCTGCTCCGCGACGACGCGGCGTCGTGCAGGCAGTGCGACTTAGTTCCGGTTTCGACCGGAAGACAAGTTACTCAGCCTGACTGTTCGATTGACGGTCACAAAGGCCTGCTGAATTGGATTCCATCCATCCATCCATTTCCCCTCCCCCGAGCGCGCCTTTTCTTTTAGCCCTCTCGGTACTGCCTGCGCCCGCCTCCTCGCCGTACACATGTGTGCCGGCATTACTCCTTTTTTCAATCATTCGTTTCGTCCCGACATGTCGCCCTCCTCAGGCGCTAGTGTGTGAGTGTGTGTTTCGCCTGGTTTGGTGAGAAAGCATTTTAAACACGCACGCACGCACTCGTGCGCACAGACAGAGGAGTACGTTGTGAAGAACTACAGGGTAGAAAATGGAATGAGACGGAAAGAACAAAGGAGGGCAGGGGCACGATTCTATTCCTGGATACCTGACTAGTCCATGTGACCTCTGTCTGTGCGTGATTTGCATTTCTGTGTGTATGTGTGTGTGTGTGTGTGCACTTCCTGATTCTCGACGCGGCGCATTTAGCGCCCCAGGATGAGGTGGGGCCGCGCCCCCGCCCGACACAGACGCCCCGATAGACGCCTCTGTGTGTGTGTGTGTGTCGCTCTGTGTCTGTGTGTGTGTGTGTCTGTGTGCGCGACAGGCGATGCCAGATGTGTCCCTTTCCCGCCCCGTTCACCCACCCCTTTCCCCTTCCATCCCATGTTCCCGTTGACACGACACACTGAGGGGCAAAAACCAGGCGCCGCCGCCGGGCCCACCGGGACCTGGAGGAGGGGAGGGGGTGTGTCCCCACTTACACTGGCATCACGAGAGGCTCCCCTCAAACGGTCCGATCACGCGGCCGGACACGGCCAGTGTGGATGCTGTAGTCGCTGGACCGCCGGCCGGCCGTCCCCCGACGATTCATTTTGTGAGGCATGAAACGGTTTGTTGGGTTTGGAGGGATCGTCAGCTGAAGTGTGGAACAGTGACCGTGAGTCACACTGTGCAGTGATCGGCGTGCCTTATGCATGCGGGGCTCCTCGTGCCTAATGGACAGCGCAAGGGACAGCCTGGAGCGGCGGCGTCCGCGACCCGCATGTCACCGGGTCAAACCGCGCTCCATAGTCTGCCAAGCGCGGCACAGTGAGTCGGAAGCGGTCAAAATTACGGACGGTGTTCTAGCTCCAGAGTCGCTGAATGGGACTCGAACCGAACGCATGACCCCACCAATGGATTGCTCTCCGAACGAGGAATCCATTGGTGGGGTTACACATTCGGTTCGAGTCCTATTTAGCGACTCTGGAGCTCAAAACGCGTCTAGAGTTTTGGCCGGCAGGGCGGGTCTTCTGGCCCACCGTGGGATGGGGCCCTCGGCCGCGCCGCCGCCGCCAAGGGCCTCGATAAGGACGCCGACGCCGACGCCCGCCCCGCACGCAGTCGCCGCGGCCGATGACGGCGCGTCTAGGTGCTGGAGGTGTGTCGCGAGATACGAGCTGAAATAGTGGCGGCGCCCTCCCCGCCGTGTCCAGATACGCCCTGAGTTACGAGGTGTGACGCGGGGCGCTGGCTGCCGGCCTGCCCCCTCTGGGGTGCCCCCTCTGGGGTTGGGGTGCCCCCGCGGCCCGCTAAAGAGGTCAAGCATCCCGGCGCGCCGCCGGCGTCGAGGCAATGACAGTGGAAGGCGTCGTTTGTTGACCGGGTCGGCGCGGACGTCCGGTGCGTCACGGCCTCGGCGCCGTCCTGTGTGCGCCCCGCGCCCACGCGGGCTTCCTCAGCGGCAGCCCCAACCCCACCGGAGATGACGTCATCGGCGAGGCAGCTCGCACTACTCGCGGCCGAGTCCGGGCGAACGGGCCGGACTGCTCCGGGCGTTGGTGAGGCGGCCTGCATTTAATCCTTTCCCGCGTCGCTTTGCGTGTGCGTCTGTCTGTCTTTCCGTCTGTCTGACGGTCTGTCTTTCCCCCATTTTCTCCCCATCACTCCTGCGCTGTTACCCAACAACTCCCCTCTCTCTCTCTCCCTCCCTTTCTCTCCCTCTCTCCGGCGGTTCGTTTCCCGCTTTCCGAGGCAAAACGCGCTTCCTGTTTTGGCGCGCCCGGGTCACTAATTTGTCATTGCTTGAATCACGGAGGGGGGGGAGAGGGTGCTTATCCGGATGATCGACAGGCCGGACGGCCCGCGCGGCCTGGACAGCCTGCACGGCCGCGGCCATAGATCCCCGGCCGGGGCCTCGGGGGCGACACGAGCGCCGACAAGTGCTTGGAGCTCGAACGCCATTATTAGAGACACGCTCACTGTGTGCTTTCGTCGCTCTCTCTCTCTCTCTCTCTCTCTCTCTCTCTCTCTCTCTCTCTCTCTCTCTCTCTCTCTCTCTCTCTCTCTCTCTCTCTCTCTCTCTCTGCCGGGGCCATCCAGAGCCAGGCCTGTGACTGACGTGCCGGTCCAAATGCCGCTCCGAGAGGGGAACCCGCACGCCACGCCCGATTTGGGGTGTTCACGCTCAGGGCACGTGGATTGAAAACATACGACAAAAAAAAAAGTTTGTAAATAAAATTTATTTTGTTGGTATTTGAACCGACGAACCCGCGGTCGGGTTGAGAGGTGCGCGCCGCTGTGTGCCTGCTCTTCATCCCCCTGGGCCCCGTCGCGGTGGCAAATGAGGGGTGTGTTGTTGGAGCCTTGCCGTGCCGTGCCAAGCCGTGGCGGGCCGGGCAGGGAGTTGTCATGTCGTTGAGCCGCGTCACGCCGCGAACTGCCTGTGATGCGGTGGCCTTACGCCGCGCCCTCCCCTCGCCCACCCCCACCCCACCCACCCCACCCCCACCCCCACCCCACCCCCACCCCAGTCTCCTTGCCGTCGTCCCGCCGCCGCCCTTATTGTTCTGGCTTTCTTCCCTCCTACTAAACACCAGGACCGTGGCGCCCTTCAGCAAGGGGTGCGGCCCCAGTGCTGAATCATCCCTTTTCCGCCCCTCTGCGCGTGAGCGTGTGTGTGTGTGCGCGTGTGTGTGTGTAAGTACGCAAGTGTGTCTGTGTGTCTGCGTCTTTCCGCGTGACGTGGAAGGGAGACAGTTCGCTAATAAACGCGCACAGCACGACCAATTCGGTCAGATTAATTCGTTGAGAATTTTGCGGCGTTGCCTCCTCCACTGCGCCGTAAGGCTACCCATTCCAAAACCCTTGCGTTTAGTAATTTGAAATAAAAAATTCTACTATTTAAAAACAAAAAGCTGCGGGAATGCGACGGGTTGGATAATGCAGTGTGCGAATACGGGTCCATCTCCTTTAGGCCGGCCACGCGGGCCGCTCCCCGGCCGACATGCCCCCGTGTTTGTGTAGTGTAACGAACGATCCCCTGTATAAATATCGGGATGGAGGGGTAAGTGGCGGGGCGGGGCCGACCCTGCTGCTGCCGCGGCCTTCGGGGCCCAGAGGGGGGGGGGGTCACAGGTTGGAAAGGATTTCCCTTTGCAGGGGTGCACAATCTGATGGTGCGTGTGCGTGTTTTCGTGCTTTTTGCGTCTGTTTAGTGGTGCATAGCCATTTAGATCGCCTCGCGGGCGGTCCAATGCAGTCGGCGCGTGTTGCTGTTACACACGTGCGCAAGGCTGTCCCCGCACCTTTTCTCGCTGTTGCTGTTGTTGTCTAATTCGGCGTTGTTGCTGCCGCAGGTGAGGCCCTGGTCGCTGAGATTGAGCCGACGTGCGCGTGCCGGCGGCCGCGCCGAGGTGCTTCACGTTGCCGTCGGTAAGACGCGGTCGTCTAATCGTCGTAAAAGCGGCGGTGTAAAAAAAAAAAAAAACGTTAACGCTAACGCTAACGTGAAAGCAGATGATACTAATGTTTATTTCAATGTATGTTTGTTCATCATTTAATTAAGGAAAACAAATTATTTTTAATTTTCTAATTTGGCCTGATGTATTCATGTCTGCGCATGTGTGTCCACAATGATATGCCTAATACCACTTGTGTTGGGTATCATTCTCTTTGTTTCAACGCGAGGATGCACAATATGATGGCCAATCACATAAATACTCAATACCCGTAAAAGTTGTTCTCTGTACTAGCGCGGGATCGCCGCAGCACTTGACACTCAGCCGTCCGGTCACGATAAGCAGCCGAGCTTCGTCAGTCGACTCCAACATAAACAAACAAGAGCAGCGCGGCGCAGCGCAGCGCAGCACTCCGCGCCACTTGTAACCAGACGCCGCGCATCCGTTCCGCCCTAGTACCAATGCGAACTTTTGCGGGTATCAGCAAAATAGTTGAACGGATGCCGAATTCCGCATCCTCACGTTCCGACGAGAAAAATGATACCAAATAAGACTAGGATAGCGGCGGGGGCGCGGGCGCGGGCACGGGCGAGGCTGTCTGCCAGCTATAGGACTCTGGGTGCGGGGCGCGGCGCGGCGCGGCGCGGCGCGGCGCGGCGCGGGCGCGGCCGAGCGCCCTTCGCCCATATAATCTTCTAGTCTAGCCATCCAGCCGCTTGCTCCCCGCACGAGAGTACAAGCATTCTGATACATTTATAATTATAATTTCTTTTTTCAATTTTTGCGTATAGCTGTGAACATAAATGTATCATCTGCTAAAAAATGTCGTTGCCGCGGTCGTAAATTGTGGACGATATGATCGGGCCGGTGGTGGATTGGAGGCTGCTGGCGCCGCCGCTGATGATGCCCAGGCCGTCGTAGAGCCGGGTCCGACGGCGGTGGTGGCGGCGCCCCGGTCACGACTTGGACAAGTTTGGCGTAGTCATCGTGATTGAACCCATTCACCTGGCTGGCCCGGCGGTGCTGCGTCTGCACGCGGTGTCCGGGCCGTCAGGGCCGTCAGCGCCGTGACAGCGGCAGGCCGCGTCTTGGCTCGCGTCTCAGACCACCTTGTCATCGAGTGGGGCCCCTCCGCCGGAGGAGGAGGAGAGGGCGGAAAAAAAAAAAACCGTGTGTGTGTGTGTGTGTGTGTGTGTGTGCGCGTGTGCAGTCTGTATAGGGTGGACGCCCCTCCTGCCGGACGGATCACCGAAGCCCAAGCCAGGTGTTGGCCGCGTCAGCGGAATCGCCGGCTATGGTCTCTTCGCGCACCGCCTCGTCGGCATCCTGGAAGGTGCGCTGGAAGGGCCGGCAGGCGCGCTGGATCAGCGGGATCTCTTGATTTCGACCCGGCTGGCCCCTTACCCTTCCGCCCGGCTGGAGCGACGCTGGAGCGACGCCACCGGCCAGCGCGCCGCCCTTTGGTGCGAGGCTGACTCCGTCCGGCTGCCCCGGGGCCTTCCAGGAGTTGTCCGAGAGCAGGCCTGCGGTGTGCCTGCCCTGGACGTGCACTACTGGCGCCCCGGTGAAGCGTCGCGACGCCGTGGCGCCGTACTCCAGTCCAAGTTGCTCTCAGTGGTCGTCTGCCTCGCGGTGTGGCGTCGTCCCCGGCCGGCCGCTCCGCCCTCAAGGACTTCCGCGAAGGGCAGCCAGACCGCCTGGAAGCGGAGCAGCGCGGCCGCGCGGAAGGAGCAGACGTCCTCCCCCTCCGGGCCCCCTCCGGGGCCGGCTCCCCCACTCCGGCCCGGAGCCGGCCCGGAGCCGGGGCGGTTGGGTGTTTGGAGACGGTTCGTTAGTGAACGAGTGCCCTGCCAAGCTGCTTGGAACAGAGGGTGGCGATGGCCGACTGGCACGTCCACTGGGGGCCTCTCCGGCCGGTCCGGGCGCCTCCTTGGTCCAGCACGCCGGAGCACTCCAGGGGGGAGCGAACGGGTAATTTGCATCTCCTCACAGCCGGCCCGTCTCGGAAGTGGTGGGCGGGGCGGGGCGGGGCGGGGCCGCCACCCCAAGGTGTCCCCCGCACTGCCGCGTCGGTAGCGGATTGCTAGGATTGGAGTGGACGTTGTTGTTCTGGTCCTGCCGGGCGGTGGAGCGGGGCTCTGGCGCACCTTCGTTCCTTCGGTCCTTGTAAGCCGGATATCGGCCCCGCTGGGAAGCGGATTCGGTGACAGCGAACACTCGCGCGGCGTCCCGGCCCCCGATCAAGTGGCGGCGAAGACTCGGGACGCAACGTCTCTTTTCCAATCTCAAGTAAAATCAAATTTCCAAATTAGAAAAAATAAATAAAAAAAAAAATAATGAAAAAAAAAATAAAAATAAAATAATGTTGAATTAAATATTAATTGTTGAAAGTCGATTTTATTCGAGTCTGTTCCAAAAAGAGATGGCATATGACCGGGTAGGCAACCTGGCTGCAGCCGTGCTCGGCGGGACTGCGCGCCCACCAGGCGTCCCACCTGCCGCACCCCTCTCCCGCTGTCGCCTTCATGCCGATGTCGCCGAGAGCAGCGGCAGTGCCTTCCCGCTTTCGTGTTATTATTTCCGAACGTTCCGACCAATTGTTCCGGGCTGCGCTGCCGAGATAGCGGCGCCCCGTTTTGGTTTCGGCCGTTTGGAGCGGCTGGCTGGCTGGCCGGCCAAGGCCTCGGCGGTGTACTTAATAAACACGAAACTCTATTGCTAACGAGTTGCCGTAACGGAGTGGCGCGCCCGCGTCGGCGCTTTAGTGGGGGTCGATCGGGGTGAGGGGTGAGGGGGATAGATGGCGGTCCGTGCGGGGGCGCGGCGGCCGTGGGGCTGGTCCGGGACGGCGGCGTGTGCGCGAGGTGGAGCTGCCGGTCGTTACAGCAGTGGCGACTGAGAGTTAATTTTGCCAAGTCCGGAAACGGCGCGCCGTTTGTGTCGATGTATTGCATCGGCTCGTCCCCCACCCCCACCCCACCCTCTTATCGCGCTGACGACACCTTTTCGCCCCAATTACCCTTTTTCCTCTTGACCCTAATGCCTCTTCAATTGCTTCGTTATGTGTCCCCACCCCCCACCGTGTCGTTGCCGTTTGTGTTATTTCGCGTTTTTCTTTTTTTGGTGTTTTTTTTTTCTTCATCTCATTAGACTCTTCCTTTTTTTATGTTTTTATTTTTTTATTATTTTGCTCCTCCTCTTTTATACTCTTGGATTCTGCCCGGCCGCGCCTCTGTCCCGCCGCCTCGGCTGCTTGCTAATATTATATCGGCACATTGGCGCGATCAGCGCGTGGAAAGTTTTCCTTGTGCAAGGCGGCTGCAGGGTCCTCTGCTCGGCGGTCGTGGTGCGTTGCGGCGAATTTTAAATGTGCGCTCGGCGCTAGGGGCTTCCTCCTCCTCCTCCTCCTTCCTCTCCTCAGAGCCGTGCAGCGCGTGATTGCCATCGAACAAGTTATTAAACTGCGCCTCCGCTAACGACGCGTGCGGACCGCTCGCCTCCCCCCTCCCCCCCCTCCCCCCGCAGGGGACGCGGTGCTGGCGCCCGCCTGGCACGCGGCGAGCAGCGAGGGGGCGGCTAATTTTCACCCCCACCCCACCCCCACCCTCACCCCTACCCCCACCCCTTCCGCTTCATTTCGGCAAGGCGTGTCGAGGATCCTTGCAGCGCTGCGTCGCGCGACGTTGGCGGCCCGCGGCGGCAACTTTTGCGAGGGAGTTAATCGCAAAACTTGGCGCGGGAAAACTAGAAAAAAAAATAAAAATAAAAATAGGTGTAAGAAGCACAAAGGTGGCATCAGTGGGTGACTCTGGGACCACTGCTGCGCTGGAACGTATAGCAGGGTCAACGCGCCGGCACCCAGGCCGCCTCTCTCTCTCTCTCTCTCTCTCTCTCTCTCTCTCTCTCTCTCTCTCTCTCTCTCTCTCTCTCTCGCACCCCATTCCTCATGGCACGCCACGCCGCGCGTGCGAGGAGGACAGAGAGATCGCTGTCCGATTTTATTTTCGGAACCGACGACAGCGGTTTGTCGTGCGCGGCCCTCGGCGTCGCGGACTGCCTGTCGCGGCCGTCAGCACGGCGAACACGTGCGTGCCGGGGGGAGGGGGAGGGGGGGGGGCGAAGAAGTGCCGGCACTATATCCACCCCCGCGTAACGAGGTTTGTTCGGGCGGCCCGCGAAGCCGCCGCCGCGGTGGAGGGGTGGAGGGGGGGGGGGGGAGGGCAGCGCGAGGCGGTCGCGGCGAGGGCGAGCCGCCGCGGGAGGGGTGACTTTTTCCGACTCGCATAGACAAGACGTAGCACGGGGCGCAGGCAGACGCCCGCAGAGCGGTCCCGGCGGACTGGCGCTGCGACCGTCCCCCACCCCCCACCCCCACCCCTCGCCCCGCCTCACCCCGGGGCGCGTGCTGCCCGATCATAATTTTGCTCCCCTGTAAAATGATGTAAAGCAGATTATGGGCCCGCAGTGATAATCCAGGGCGTGGTGGTGGGGGAGGGCGGCGGGCTGGCGACCCCGCGCGACAGCCGCACACTGCGGCCCGCTTCAAAGAAATAATGACTCGCGAGGAGGAGGGGGAGGAGGCCGTCCTGGAGGACGACGGCGTGCTCGGCGTTGGGCGGAGGCTTCGTCACGGCGCCACGGCCGCGGAGGAGGAGGAGGAGGAGTGGGGGTGGTTTTGCTTGGCCTGGCGTCATCGCATGGCGCACGGCACTCTGATGGCGTCATACCACGTGTGTGTGTGTGCAGCGTGGTGTAGCAGACAGCCTCTTGGCCCTTCCCCGGTCCGTGGTGGGGTTGGCTTCTTCCTCCCCGTCCGTCCACCCCACTTCCGCACGCGTCACTAGTGCGGCTCGGTCTTCGCTGCCCTTCGCCTTGTTGTCCTGCTTGTCGGTCCGACCGGCCTGCGGCATGCGAGAGAGAGAGAGAGAGAGAGAGAGAGAGAGAGAGAGAGAGAGAGAGAGAGAGAGAGAGAGAGAGAGAGAGAGAGAGAGAGAGAGAAGTCGGCCTGCTGCTGCCTGCTCGGCCGTATCGCGGAGGAAGTCCGGGCAGGAGCGCCATGTCAAGGAAGAGGAGGCTGCCGGCTGCGGGGAAGAAATCGCCACGCCACGCGGCGCCACGCGGCGCCGTGCCGTGACAAAGTCCCCCAGACCGCGTGCGCTGTTCCAGGCTGTTCGCAGCACACTTTCGGCTTTGAAGCGCTGCTCGCTGCCGTGGCTTGGCGTGGCTTGGCGTGGCTTGGCGGCTCTGGCTGGCCGGGTAGGAAGAGGGAGGGAGGGAGGGAGTGGCCGAGGAGGAGATTGTTTCCTCCAGGACCCTCAGCCACCCTACCCTCCTCCCCTCGGCGCGCTCCATGCAGGCGCGTGACCGTGCAAATTGCCTAAAGCTGAATGCCGCTTGCACCCGGGCCTGCCTGGGCCTGCCTGGGCGTGCCGCTGCAGGGCGCCTCCGAACGAGCACCGCCCTGGTCTCTCTCGCTCACGAGAGGCGGCCCGAAGGGGAGAGAGAGAGAGAGAGGGTGAGAGAGAGAGAGAGAGAGAGAGAGAGAGAGAGAGAGAGAGGGAGGGAGGGAGAGAGAGAGAGAGAGAGAGAGAGAGAGAGAGAGAGAGAGACGGCGCAGAGCGGCGACGATGCGATGCACTTGTTCGGAATATCAGCGGCTGCAAGGGAGGAGGGTTGGGCCCGGCCCACCGCCAGCCTGCCTGCCTGCTGGCTGGGGTGCACGGCCACGGCGCCGCCCTGTCTGCTGCAGGAGTGGCTGAACCTCAACGGGTTGCGAGTGACTTGTGGGGCCCTGCCCCACCTCTCCGTTGGATCCACATCTCAAAATTTCCGTTGGCGCCACAGCCACTGCTGCCGCCCTCCTGGCTCCCTGGTAAATTAGGTTATTTTTTAGTGTCCCTCGTTAACGGCCTGGCGTCTATCTGCTCGACTTTGTGTCTGTCTGTCTTTCTGTCCGTCCGTCCGTCCGTCCGTCGGCCTGTCTTGTCCGTCCGTCTCGACCGGTAGTCAGGTGGGCGTCGCGAGTTACAGTGTGACGGAGGCGGAGGGGAGCGAGACAGCGCGGAGGAGGAGGAGGCCCGCAAATGAGAGATGGCTTCCATAAATTTTGGAGTAAGTATAATTAACGCCGCGTCATTTCCGTCTTTGTTTGTCCGCCTGTCTGTTTGTTTGTCCGCCTGCCTGTCTGTTTGTTTGGCCGTTGTTGTTTTTTTTTTTTATCTCTGCGGCCGCGTAACGTCTCGGCAGGGCCTTGCTGATAATCCGGGCCAGTAGTCGCAAAGTATGAGATTTTGTGGAAGGGGTTGTCGGTGGCGGCGGCGGCGCTCCGAAAGACGTGCTCGTTCGTGTGTCCCCGCCGCGCCCCGTGCCGATGGTCGCCACGCGGCTCAGATTTGGACTTTGGTGTAATTTCCGCACCTGCCTCTTTTCATACCCCCTGCCGTCTTCGCTCGCCGCGGGAGGCGCGCGTGTTGTTGTTGTTGTTTTGTTTTTTCAGTTAGTTCTCCCCGTCACCGCCACCGGCAGGGGAGAGCGCGCCACCGGCCGCCACGCTTCTCAACCCCGCCTCCACCAATTTTAAGTTGAAGCCGAGAATTAAACATTTCGTTGTCTGGGTAGCGAGGGAAGGCAAAGGGGCGGTGGTTTATCTGGGGTGTGGCGCCGCCGCGCTCACGGTGGAGTTTTAATTCCTGCTCAGTGGGGGCGGGGCGGGGCGGGGCGGGGCGAGGCGGGGCGCCCAGGTAGGCGGGGCGGTCCCGCCGAGCAAGGCGTTCGCAGCAGCAGGGGTCGTCGCAGCTCCTCGGCCACAGTGGCGCGGGTTTTAATAATACCGTGCGAAGCCCAAGTTGGGATTAGGTTTCGCGGCAACTTCGCCGGCAGTGTCCGTCCGCTGCGAGTGGGCGCGCGCGCACAAACCGTAATCGGCGAAAAGCCGCGAGCGCGCGTCAAAAGCACGCTGCCGGTGTCCACCACACCGCAGAGGCGGCCGAGTGTCGGGAACCTGTTCGTGAGTGACGCCGCGCCGGCCGCCACCCGCATCAGCGGGCCGTCCGCCGTGCGGGAGCGAGAGAGACAGAGCGCTGCGGCGCGGCACGCCTAAGTGGCTTACGCATTGTTTTTCTGGAGCGATTTTGGCTCTGCGCTCACATTATAATAATACGAATAATAAAAAGGAGTGCCTGAGCGGCCGCGGCGGCCCGGCCAGGCTGTTGTCACAACAAAAGGCCAATTGGCCGATTATCAGGACGAGGCGGCCTTTAACCCGGATCGGCTTTGTGAGAGAGGGAGAGAGAGAGAGAGAGAGAGAGAGAGAGAGAGAGAGAGAGAGAGAGAGAGAGAGAGAGAGAGAGAGAGAGAGAGAGAGAGAGAGAGAGAGAGAGAGAGAGCGAGAGAGCGCGTACGCGAACGCGAACGCAAATGGAGCTGCTTTGTCCCACGGTGAATGGCGCCCTTAGTGGGTGTGGGTGTGCCCGTCGGTGCGTGTGAGTGAGTGAGTGAGCGCGTAAAAGAGAGTATGGTCTTTAATTTGGAGAGGAAAGGTGTGGAGGGAGGTGGTTCTATATGAAGTCTGGCTGCATCGTACGCCTCGCTGCCAGTGGGGGTCTAGTCCGTCTTGGTGGCTGTTAGCACTCCGTGTCGCTCGGCTCGCCAGGCTGCCGCACTTCTTGGCGTGCGTGTCGCCGCGCCGCTGGCGCCCGGCCAGCGCCGCTGGTTTTACGGGCGAGCGCCGCCCGGTCCGGGCCACGCCGGACCGCCCGGGCTTTGTCAAATACTTTAAGGCTTCTGTATTACCATTATTCCCAATTCGATTTGGCACCGGCCGGGCTCGAACCCCTGCCTGCCTGCCTGCCTCCCTGGCCACGACGCGCCCCTCCTCGGATTAATGGTGACACGATGGGGTTGCCGTACATGCAGGTGGGCGGGGTGCGGGGCAGGGCGTGCGTCCGAGCCCGTCCGTTTGCCTTTATATACGACACGACACGGGGACGCGTGTTCGCCATAGGGTCGTCCGCAAGCCAGGTGACCGATGGTGGATTTTCCTGCCAATTTTTTTCCGGAAAGCGCTGCCAATTCATCAACTTTTTCCTGCAAAAAAACAAAACAAAAAATGTTTTATAAATAAAGCTTTGTGATATTTTTTTTATTAGCAAACTGGCCGTAGCGTCTCTTGCACGGTGCATGAGCTCGGCTGGCCGCGGTCCGCATCGTCCTCCGCGGCCGTCACTGGCGGTCGCTGAGGCGGCAGGACCCGCTGCCCCTCCACCTTTGAGGCGTCCGTCTCCTCCTGCTTGCCAGTTTCTCATACGGAATGCGCCGCCCGAACTTTGCCGTCTTTGAACGCCTCTGTTGTTGTTGCTGTTGGTTTTTGTAGTTGTTTGTGCTGGGGGCGACCCCCAGGGGGCCCAGGGGGTTCGGGGGCGGGCGGTGTGTACTCGGTCGCCCTTTTATCCCCGAGTACTTCTTTTCTCGGAGACGCGGCGAGCGTCGCGTTGCGTCGAGCGAAAGCAGAGACCCGCAGTGCCAGCGCGGAGCACCTTGTGATTCGCACTCTCCGCGTGCGGATGCGGGGCAACGGCACTGACAAAAATTAAGACACGGAGTTGAGCAGCTGAAAAAGCCAATCGGAGTTTTCCTTTATGAAAACGGGCTGCTTTCTTTTCGCACGGCGCCCGCGTAGAACCCGTTGGCGTTGCTCTAGCGCGTGTGAACAGGCCGGCGGTGCCCCACTCGACGTAGGTGGTCGCTCGCTCCGTCGCGCAGCCGGACCAACGCGGTCGCGGCCCGGCCCGGCAGGCTTATCCTCTATCTCTCTCGCACCCACGCGGGACGCTCCAAGAGAGAGAGAGAGAGAGAGAGAGAGAGGGAGATCTCGGAATCAGTCTGCAGGCCGAGCCAATCCAGTGCCGTAAATCCACGACAACTTAACCTGCCGAGCGGGGAGTCGTTCCGTCGCTCCGTCTCGCTCGCGCCTCCGCGCACAGTGGGTCAGAAGACCGTTGAGGCGGCCGAAATTCGAGACGCGTTTTGAGCTCCAGCGTCGCTAAATGGGGCTCAAATTGAACGTGTGACCCCACCAATGGATTGCTCTTCAAACGAGGAATCCATTGATGGGGTCACACGTCCGATTCGAGTCCCATGCAGCGACTCTGGAGCTCAAAACGCGTCTAGAATTTTGGCCGCCTAAACGGTCTTCTGACCCACTGTGCCGCGGGACGTGAGTGTGACGGAGACGAGTCTAGCAGACTCGGGCGGCGCGGTGTACGCTACCCCCGGGCCAAATCTATTGCCGGTGCGCCGCGCTGCGCTTCGCAGCCAGCGGCTCGCCGGACTGGCTGATGGGCTGATGGATGCGCCATCGATGTGGGCGGCTATCGCTGCCTTGATGGGCACGGCCCGGTGCAGGGAAACACAAGGCCGTAAGTGACGGGCGCTGATTTTGGGGACCCTCATCCCGCCAATTGCTGTCAAGTCTTTTCCCGAGGTTCATTCAAGAGTGCCGGATAAAGTCCAACGCGCAACGTATTGTGCGTTACGAAATTTAATTTCTGACGTTGTGGGTCCGGTGATAGCGTGGGGCCGGTTGGTTCGTCCGTTGTGGAGCCGCAGAGACCTGGTTTTGTGCCGGCCGCCCGGGGCGGCGGTGTGCAGCAGTGTGGCGACCGCACTAGTCTGCATGTCTGTATGAGGTTCATTCCAGGCGCGGCTTTGCGCCCAGATTATCAGCCAGGGGCCGCCCGACTAATTTAGTTTGGCGCAGTTGCACCAGGGCGCGCCACTATCAGATCAGTGCGCCTGCCGAAGGCCCAAAGGCGGGGCGGGGTGGGGCGGGGCGGGGCGGGGCGGGCCCGCGGCGCTGTCGGGGAAGTTGGCGTCACGGCACGGCCGACGGCACGTCAGGGAAGGCGGATTAGGACCGTGGAAGTACCGGCGGCGCTGGAAGTCCAGCCGGCAGGGAAGCTGGCTAGTTTTAAAATTAATTTTTTCCTCGCCCGGTCGCTCACGGTTGGAGTTGTTGACGCCATGGACGTCGTCCGTAGCAGCGGCAGGTGCTCGACAGCGGCCACCCCTCCTGGCGCGCCGCCCACCACGCCCACCGCGCCGCGGACGTGGCTGCGTTCCGAAAAATGCGTGCGTCCGTGCTCACGGTGTTTGTGTTTTCTGTTTGGCAGGTGAGTCCCGGCCGTCAAAGCTGATGAGGCGGCCGCCAGGCCTGGACCGCGGCGCTGCTGGGCCGGGGTCGCCGTCGGCACGGAGCGCCGCACCGTAAGTACGGGATTTGGTGAATTTGGCGGGCCAAACGGCCGCGAGCAGGACGTGGAGCTGCTTATGATGCCCCTATTCAGCGTGCCTTGGCCTCGGCGACGTGCGGGCTGGACTATCACGCTGCTCTCCCCCTCTCCCCCTCTCCCTCTTCCCTGCCGCCTCCCGGCTCGCTTCGCCAGTTTGTTTCTTGCTGCCCCGCCCACCCCCGTGACTCTTGTTTGAGTTGTGCCCGCCATGCGAAGTAATTCCACGTACAGTCGTACGCGGTGCGTTCGGTGCACATGCCTCGTGTGTGTGTGTGTGTGTGTGTGTATGTGTGTGTGTGTGTGTGTGTGTGTGTGTGTGCGTGCGTGTGCGAACGTGACCTGATTGGCTGAAACGTTTTCAAATTTGTGTTTTAGTTGTTGGGTGTTGTTTTTGTTTTTTTTTGGCCCGGCCTCGTCTAGTGCGTGTGTGCGCGCTCTTACCTGCCCCTTTTCATGGTGCGACGTCTCCGACAAACTTTTTTGCCAAATTGGATGAAAGTGAATTAGCTTAGCTTCTCCTGCCTGCCACGTGGCGGTGGTGGTTAGGGAAATGTTTCAAGTTTTTCTAGGACCCCTTTTCCAAGGGCCTCGCAAGGACGCGTGCTAGTTGGTGCCCCCTGCGAGGCCTCTGCCTTAACTGGCTGTGGCTGGCTGCTCTGCCTGCCCGCTTTTAACGACGTAATTTGGCTGATTATCGTGGACCCTTTGTCTGTTTGAAACTTTTCTGATTTCGTTATTATCATTACGACTACTATTGAGTGGAGCGCAGTGAATAGAGGATGGTGGGGGGGAGGGGGGGAGTCGGCACGGAGACGGCGGCTGCCGCACAGTGGGCAGGGCGACCGTCGCAGTCCCGCGGACCACGGAGCCAAACTTAATTAATCCGCATGTGTGTGAAATGGGCGGCCAACGGGAGGGCCCTGGCGTGCTGGCCCACTGTGCTGCAGTCGGCTATCGCTCGCGGCGCCGCCCCGCTGGGTGGCGTATGCCTGCTGCTGCTACTGCTGCTGGCCCGGGGGCCGGAAAAAAAAATGCCTCCCACGGGGACTCGATCCGGGGTCGTCGCGCCGCGCATTCGTCTACGTCGCTGACTGTGATAGGATCGTAGTGGGGCAGCCGCATCAGTCTGCTGTTGTTGTGTTCGTCCGAGGACGGCGCACAGTGGGCCAGCAGACCGGTCAAAGTCCCGGACGGGTTTTGAGCTCCAGAGTCGCTAAATGGGACTCGAACGGAACGCGTGACCCTACCAATGGATGGCTCTCCGGACGAGGAATAAATTGTCTCTGTGGGGCGGAGCGTTCTGCGTCCGGTGGTTGACGGGGCGTTGACGAGGCGGTTTGTCAACGTGGAGGAGGCGGTCGGCGAGGAGGTCGATGCCGAGGTCGTCGTCGGCGAGGTCGGCCGCTTGGCGCTGACGAGGAAGAAGGGCATTATCGCGGTGCTCCCGATGGCGCCGTGCCGTGGCGGCGCCGGGCCGAGGCTCGTTTTCGCTGATTGCCAATCTAAATAGGGTTTGGTCTCGCTTCGCCCAGGCTTCATTGTGGCCTGCTTGCCGGTCCTTGGATGGATCGTCCAGTCGGGGGGGGGGGGCACGCTCCCTTGGCATGCGGGCTGGGAGGGCCCCCTCCCTGGACCGGGTGGGCCGACCGGCCGTAACTCGGCAAACGCAATTTGCACGAAACAATGGCGAAATAAGTTTTCAATATGGAAATTGTCAGAGTATTGCCGGCCGCTCCGTGTATGTCTAGAAGGGGTTGTGCGAGGGGTGGCGCGGCGGGCCCCGGCAGGCCAAGGTCCGGGAGATTGCTTGTTGGGTCGAGTCCGGCGGGTCCGGAGGGCGCTGGGCGCTGGGCAGTGGCCGCCGACCGGGCTGTGTTACGCTGCCGTCTGATCAGTGTTGTGCCAACAGATTGGAGGGCCCGCCAGCCTCCCGCTGCCGCACTGCCAGGTTCCCTTTACCCTCCTGGCCGCGTCTTTTTGCTAATCCTCTTATTATTAAAACCAAGTAAATCTCACACAAAACTCTGCTCTCGCTGGACCAACAAGCCCCGGGGCCTTGCAGAGAGAGAGAGAGAGAGAGAGAGAGAGAGAGAGAGAGAGAGAGAGAGAGAGAGAGAGAGAGAGAGAGAGAGAGAGAGAGAGAGAGAGAGAGAGAGAGAGAGAGAGAGAGAGAGAGAGAGAGAGACAGAGAGAGAGAGAGAAAGTCTTTGGCATGGCGGAAGCAGAGCCGGAGTCCGTCGGTCAAAATTCTCTCGCGTGCGCGCGGCCCGGCGGCCCCCACAATCATTATTGTTGTTATTATTTAGCGAGAGTAACTTGGTAAACTTGGCCGGTGGGCGCCGGGCTTGGGCGGAGGAGGAGGAGGCGGGCGCGCTGTGCGCCTAAGTTTGCGCCCGGCGATGTTATGCCTTTAAATTTTCTTTACACTTCGTCCTCTCCGGCGGCCTGCCTGTCCGCGGCCCTTTGCTTGCTGCCAGCCCCGCCTGCCTGTGTGGCATGTGCCACGCCCCGCCGGGGCCGCCAGGGCTGGCAGGCAGGCAGGGCTGGCAGGCATCCCCGCTGTAATGCAGTGTGCTCGGACATTGTGAGCGGGGGATGGAGAGAGAGAGGGCGGAGCAGGGCGGGTTAATTTGAATAATACCCTCGCGGGAAGATAACAAAAGAGAGCACGGCCCTACCTACCCCTTCAGCCCCCCCCCTCCCGGCGTGCCTGCGCAGCGCTCCCCACAACCCTTTCACATGCCACGTCCCGAGTGAGTGTCCTCGGTGGAGGGGCCTCGTCGGGCCTTGCCGGGCCTCGTCGGGCCTCGTCCGGCCTCGCCGGGCCCCGCTGCTTCGTCGAGCACCTTGCCCATTCTCCCTTCCGAGGGACGTGTCGTCGTGCAGGACATGCCCTCCACCCTGGCGGTGGCCGGGGGGGGGGGGCTGCACTTTTAGGAAGAGTCGACGCGAAGCCTGCTGCGCACGGGGCGCCGTTCAAGTTTTCTAATCTGGACGCGAGGGGGGGGGGCGTTTAATTTAATTTTTGCGCGCCAATTTTTGTTTTTGTTTTTGAACCGTATGGCGCCGGGGGGTTGGCTGTGTGGGTGCACTGTGTCGGCGAGCGTCTGCCGGCTCGGGCGGGGCGGGCGGCCTACGCCAGCCTACGCCGGCCTACGCTACGCGTCGTGCCGTGTCGGGCCTAGGCTCGGCTCTGCCCGGCTCTGCGCCCGCTTTGTGGGCAGTATGTGTTGAGCCCCTGCTGCATGCACACCCCTTGTCTCGGCGCCACGGTCCGCACCCTGCCAGGAACCCCGCCCCGATGTGAGATCGCTCCTGCTTTCCTTTTTTGTCAGTGCTGCAACTTAAAAGGCTCCTCGGACATAGCGCGGCGGTCGTATGGTCTGCGCGGCATGGCGCCTCGTTTTGTCGCCCCGCGTGGTGTAACCCCTTTTATTTCGCGTCGTCCCTCCGCCAGACCTCTCCCCTTGCGCACGCATACACACACAGACAGACGGCGCGACGCAAATGCGGATTGGGTATACGCACCTTGCACTGCACTCAATGTTTCATGTTACGCCGCCCATTGTGGTGTGTCGCTCGGGTTGCCTGGCGATGACTCCCCGAGGGCGAGGGGCGTGCAGTAGGGGTGCCTCTCTCTCTCTCTCTCTCTCTCTCTCTCTCTCTCTCTCTCTCTCTCTCTCTCTCTCTCTCTCTCTCTCTCTCTCTCTCTCTCTCTCTCTCTCTCTCTTTCTCTCTCTCTCTCTCGGCGGCAACTTTTGAGTTCTGAGCCGAATCTGGTGTATGGCATGGAGCCTTTCGTGACGAGCCGGGGGCTGGGAGAGTCTCCAGCGTTCCAGATTATGTACCTCATCGCGGCCGTGGCGTGGCGTGGCGTGGCGTGGCGTGGCGTGGCGTGGCGTGGCGCGGCTTTGACGTGATTTTTATTTGACTGGCAAAGCCCCTCTCGCTCCCCGCCGAAGCGCAGTCTCTGCGGATAAGTATGGCAGGACCCACGGCGCGGGGAAGAGAAGAAAAAGAAGAAGAAGCCCCGCCGACGGAGTCGACGAGGCTGACGCCGGCGTAAGGGGATTTTCCGAAGGACTGCTGTGCGGGTCGGTGGGAAAGATCGAGGCTTCGGAGGGATGGACTGCGGGCCGGGGCGGGGCGTCGTCGGGGATGAGGTTGACGAATGGGTTGAGGCTCGACCCACCTCCACCTGCATGTGAGCAGCGTGGGGGCTGCAATGGGCGTTCTCTCTCTCTCTCTCTCTCTCTCTCTCTCTCTCTCTCTCTCTCTCTCTCTCTCTCTCTCTCTCTCTCTCTCTCCCAGGCCCTTGGGCGGCGCCGCCAAGTCTTGTTCCGACGCCCAGGGCGCGGCGCCGCGGTGGCCCCGGGGATGTGGCGGCTGGTGACACTGCCGGTGTAAAAGGGGCGGGGTCGCCATTATGCTCGTACCTTTGCCGCACTGCGCCCGGGGGATTGTCACTGCCACCTGTCTGTCTGTCTGTCTGTCTGTCTGTCTGTCTGTCTGTCTGTCTGTCTGTCTGCGGGTCGCGTGCTTGTTGACGGGCCCGGCGCGCCGTCGTGCGATTCACTTGGCCATCATCATTCCGCCTTGTCTTTTTCCCCGGCTCGGCTCCGCGCTCCAGATAGAATAATGCAATTTGCGGGAGGCGCCGGGGAAACGAGAGAAAGAGAGAGAGACGGAGAGAGTGAGAGAGAGAAGAAAGGAGATGCAAGATGGCTATCGGAGGTGCTGCTGTGTGAGCGCGTCCGGAATTACACGCGTCTCAGTTAAGCCTTTCCTGGTCGCGTTTTGTAGCGTGATTCCGTGTGTGCGTGTGCGCGCGCGCCCACCCCTTCCCTTCCGAATGTTGACGCCACATCCGCGCATCGACCGACCATCGATAACCGCGTCGACGCGCCACCATTGACCCATTTTCTCTCTCGACTTTATTTCCGCCCCCGTTTGTGTGTGTGTGTGTGTGTTTGTATGTGTCTGCGTGTGCGTGTGTGCGGCTTGTTGCATCGTGGCCATAGACTCACAAAAAGAGGCGCGCACACACACAGACGCAAACACACACAGACGCGGGCGATGAAAAAAATCGTGTCTAATTAACGTTTCGTACACTAGGGCTCGACTAGGGCACGCACTTAAGCTTGTTGATGGCCGCACGCATCATTGCATGTCGGCCTTATGTCCCGATCCGAGGCTCGGCTTGGCTCGGCTCCCCCTGCTTGATGAATTTGTTTCTCCTTCATTATATTCCACATCTGCCCTTTTATCCAGCCGTATAGCTCTGGCTCCCCCTCGCCGTCTTTTGGGAGAGAGAGAGAGAGAGAGAGAGAGAGAGAGAGAGAGAGAGAGAGAGAGAGAGAGAGAGAGAGAGAGAGAGAGAGAGAGAGAGAGAGACTCCGCCACATGGCTCGTTGAATCTATTGATGAAGTCTCCGCACGGCGCCTAGCTCGCCGACGGGGACCTTGGCGCGGCGTGAGTCGCCCGAGGCGGCATCACATATGCGGCGGGGTTTGTCAATGTTTTCGGAAGGGTGGGGCGGGGGAGGGGAGGGGCAACCACTACTCCGTGATTAGTGTTGCCACGCGGCGTGCGTGCCGCAGACCATCTGTGCCGGGCGGCAACGCTACACGGCCGGAACGGTCTGGAACTCGTCTCCGTCCGGCTGGGGCCGGAGGATGCAGCCCGGGAATAATGCAACCTGTTGATTACGTTAGAAGGCTGGCGCGCTGGTAGCGGTGTTGTCGGGCGGGCCGAATGAACGCGGCCAGACCCAATGAATGGATGAACGAATGAATGCATTAGCGAGGCCGAAATGAATACTGCGCGGGTAGTTGGCGGATCGTCGTAATCATGACCGAAGTTTTGCCTGCCTGCGTAATCAAGCTGGTTGTGCGGCTGTCCTGCAGTGTTGTCGATTTATTTTTTCTCATCTTAGTTTTGGCCCTACCAGTTTTCTGGCTGGCCGTGTAACAAGCCAAACTGATGGGTACGGACAAGCCGGGCGGGGGGAGGGCGGGCAAGCAAGGCCGCTGCTCCGCTCCTAGTTGTGGACTATGAGAATAAGTTTTGTCTTGATATCCTGCTGCTGCCGCCCCCGCCTGCCCCCGAGGCCGGGGGCTTTGTTTCCACTCCCTTCTGTATTTATCTTGGGCCTCCTTTCATTTGGCGCTTCTGCTGGAGTCTGGCTCTGAGCGGGGCTGTCTCTCTCGCACCCCTGGGGGGGCACCCCGTGAGTGCCAGAGAGAGACCTGTCCCATTGGTCGCGCGCCTCAAAGACGCGGCGTGGCGTGCGGCGTGGCGTGCGGCGCGCTCCTCGACCGGGGTCACCGCCTGCGTGTTGTTGTTGTTGTTTGAACAGGGAAATCGCTTCCTCCGAAGAAGAGACGAAGAAGATGAAGATTAAAATGATGAATCTGGTGAAGATGAAGAAGAAAAAAACCGCGATTGTGCGCGAAGTGCATTACTATTTTCAGTGTTTTTGACTATTCGGTCTTGCGCGTGTATTTTTTGGCGTAACTTCTTCTCTTCGAGCGTCTCGAATTTTCGGCGTTGCTTTCCGTGCGCCAACTTGTGGCGCGGGTCTTTTGGCGCGCGTTGGCGGTCGCGGGATGGAATCGCGGATTGTTTGTCTTGCAAGGGAACGGAGTGGGACGCCGCTTTGTTCCAGCGCTGGCTGAAATGAAGGAAAGACGGCCTCAGTGTTTGCCCGAATCGAACGGATCGGTCGCGGGTTCAAATACTGCCAAATGACTTATTCGTCTTTCCTAAGTAAGTTTTTTTTTTTTTTTTTTTTTTTTTTTTAATGTGTTCCACCGGTTTGGCCCAGGGCGGCCCCTTAAGGTGGGTTTAGTGGTCTGGGGCGGTGTCCAGCGACGAAGGAGCAGCGCCGCCGCTAAGACCCGAAGGAGGCCGTTGGTGTCAGGCGGAGCTTGAAAACTCGAAAGGGGCGGGACCAGGGGTCCCTCTGCCGACTTCCTCTCCTCCCTTGTGCGGTTTTGCGTCGGATTTGGCAGGAGGGGGGGGGGCTGCACGTGCTGGAGTGACAATGGAGTGAGAATCGGCAATCGGATTATGAGTGGAGGAGTGTCTCGGCCGGAGTGCTGTGCGACTTCTTCGCTGGCGCAACTTGTGTCACCTGGCAGAACTGGAGCGCATTACGAATGCATCAGGCGGAGTCTCGCTTGACTCTTATCACACGGTGCTGTGGGTTCGAATACTAATCTCAGCTTTTCTTTCTTTTTTTTTCGGATGTTGCGCGGGGGTGGGGTTGACATGCACGTGGATCGGCGGCGCGGCGCCGCAGGGTTTGGTTCGCAGTCACACTGCCCGCCGACAACCCTCCCAGGAGCAGCTTCTGGCCAAAGTGTTTCTCGGTTCATTTGAAGGGACTCTGCCGCCTGGCTCCAGCCGCGCTCCGCGGGGTCGCGTCCAAATTCGTTTTGTCGATATAATTCATTGGAACGCGTCACGCGCCGAAAGGCCCGAAAGGGTCGGATTTGTTGTGGTGTCGCGTGCCGGCGTGGCGGCGCGTCGCAGCGCGTCGCCTTCCCTCCCTTATCTCCCCCCTCTCTCTGTCTCTCTCTCCTCCCCGCGCTGCTATTAATCTTTCCTCCCTCTTTATCTCCTCCTCCTCCTTCTCCACCCTGCGCTCGCTGGCGGCGCAATTTTTCGTCTGCATTTGCACCCTGCGCCGCGCGCCCCGTTCGTGCGCCGTACTCCACCCTGGCTGCGCTGCTATATCTATCCTACTCTGCTCTATCTTCCCGTTTCAAGAGCAGGATGCGTGTGGGGACACTATTATTTTCCACGTTTGTATTTCGGGTGTAGTTTGGCGGACGTGAGCGGCGCTCGCACGAATGGCTCGCTAATGATGGCGTGCATTATGGAGGGATAAGTAGTTTTGTCACACTGGAAGGCGGGAGGAGCGTGACGGGGCGGCCGGGATTTGGCTGGCTGGCTTGCACTGTGACAGCAGGCCAGCCGTAGCCTCCCTCTCCCCCTACACTCACACACACACACGCACACCAACACGCACTCGCGCACGAGCTGCAAGGATGGCGGATGTGGTTGGTGGCGGCGCCCCAGCCCGCAGTCTGAGTGATATGTTATTTATGTACCTCCTCCCCGATGGCGGGGCCAGGGGCGCGGCTCCGCGTCCCGGAGCATCCTGGAGCATCCCGGAGCATGCCGGAGCATGCCGGAGCCAGGCGCGCCGTGCCGCGTGCACCTTGCCGTGTATCTAGCGCTACAGGCGCACAAGCACACACACACACACACACACACACGCGCGCGCGCACACCTACCCATGCTGCTTCCTCTTTCCATTAATCTTTGGAGATTGTCTTATCTCCAGGCTATCCCTCCCCTGTCTTCGCCTTATGGACTCGCATCGCCGCGGCAATTCGGGACCCAAGCCCGCCCCCCCCCCTTTCTTTCTCCCCCGAGTCCCTGAAGCCCCCCTCGCCGTCCCCACTGTGTCGTGATTTCATTCCCGTCCAATGCTGGGTTGCGAGCAGGACGGCCGACGGACAGTGCGGCGGCGCCACGCATGTGGTCCCACCCGCGTCCCGGCGACAAGGCAATACAACCAGGGAAATCCCCCCGGGAGATTTATTCCTTGTTTCCTCATTCAATATGATATGCAGATGATTGTCCCCGAGGACCGCACCACAAAAAAGGAGAAGTAAAGAAAAGAAGCAGGAGGAGGCAAGCGGCAGAGAGCGAACCTCTCTGGCGATCGCCTTCGCGTCCGTCTCCCCTTCGCAGCAGAAGCAGCCCCGCGGCTGCACATTGTGGCTGCATTGGTGTCCTCGAGGAGGGTGCGCCCTGGCCGCCCCGCCCCGCCACGCCCCTTCCCTGTTTCCCCATCTGTGACTCTGTGCCTGCCGCCACTTGGCGCGCTTTTTTTCTCCTTCCCCGCACTGCACCGCCTGGCTGGACCGCCGCGGGGCCGAGGGTGTGTGTGTGTGTGTGTGGCTGGGTGGGTGGGTGTGTGTCATCTCAAACAGGCGCCGCGCGGATAGAGGCAGCAGCGGAGCGATGGAGAGAGACTGAAGAGAAAGAGGATAGACGACGATACTCTAATTCGCCTTGCCGCATGATCCCCTTTGCTATGCCACCACACCGTTAAATTGTGTACGGCTTCGGTCGGGTCCCTGGGCGGCCTCGGTGGACCGCGAACGGGGCTGGCAACACACTTTGTTTTCGCACGTGCGAGTGTGTGTGTGTGTGTTTGTGGAAGAAGCAGTGCATGAAATAGTGCAGTGCGTGTTTACTTACTCGCTTGCCTGCACGTGCAGTTCACCCCTCCCCCTCCCCCCTTACTCTCTCACTGTGTGTGTGTTTGTGTGTGTGTGCAAAGGATTAGGTCGACTGGAGGTTGCCTTTACGTATGGCGTTCATTGGTCCGTGATGGTGACGTGATATGTATGCGTTTGCGCCATGCTGATTGGTGGACCTGCCCCGCCCCGCCCTCGTTGACATCCTTACGAGCGATTGTAACGGTGGCTCTTAGCGTTGCGCACCTTTGTCGCAAGGGCGGGCCGCGTGTGCCGTCTATCTGTCTGTGTGTCTGTCTGTCTGTCTGTCGCAAGTGTCTACTCGATTTCACAAAGACGTGTCGGTGTGCGGCAGGCGTCACTTGCGGTGACTGCGGTGTTGGTGGTTAGCCACGTTAGGGAAGTAGCAGAAAAAAAACATTTTATTTCCTTTGTAATATTCTTTTTATTGACCGCTTGTTTTTTTTTTCTGATTTATACACTTTTTCATTTTAATGGAACGCACGGCTGTGGCGAAAGCAAAGGAACCGAACGGGGTAACGTGAAAGGTTGACGGAGAAAAAAAAAGAAGAAAAATAATACAGCGCTGGAGGGGCGACCACATTCATGACAGCCAAGTACACAACGCTGAAAATATTGACTGTTTCCTTTTAACTTTTCGCGTTTTCCTCTCAGAGTCGCTTTCTTTTCCCGCGCTTTTTGCCGCCCCCTCCATTTGGTGGCCCGCCGCGGTCCCCCTGCCCCCCTTTCCCTTCGCACACTCTTTGACATCTAATGAATGCGGATGCCAGCGGCAGAGCGCGCCACCGCCGTCTGCCAATAATGAGATTTACTGTGAGGCGCAGCTTTATTTATTAGCGCCCCCACCGCTCGTCCGCCACCCCCGGTGCTGCACCGCTGCCTCCCCACACCCCCTCCCCTACGATTTCGGCGACGATAGTACAACCCCGTCAAAGATTTTCCCACCCTGCCATAGTGTACGCCGTAACACCGCGGCGGCCGCGTGGCACGCGCCTCGCTCGCAACCCAAACGTGATGAGTGTAACGTCTCCGTCGGCGGCCCCCATACACACACACACACACACACACAATCACGCACGGCCTCATACGCACCTTTTACCGGAATTCACGCGCGCTGAAAAGGAGGCGAGCGCCGAACAAGGCTAGGCCGGTCGAGGCGAGGGGCCCGAGGGGGCGTGCCCGCCGCGCGGCGTTCCGCCCCAGTTTTTTCCCGTCGTCGAGCCGAGCCCGGGGGGATAGGGATGAGCTGCGGGAACAGCAGCGGGCCGGACTCACACACACAGACAGACACACGGCACACCTAAAAAACACACCCACACACAGACCGAGGCGCACCACGACCCGAAATTCGCCTGGCTGGGAAAGGCAGAGGGGCGAGATATTTTAATTACAATATCGCGCGCCCTGCATGCCTGCTGTGTCATCGTGGCCCCGAGGGCGGCAAGCGCGGCGACGGGCGGGCCGAGGCGAGGGCGCGTGGTGTCGGCCCGGACCCCGGACGGCACGGGCGGCGCCGTGGTGGTGGCCGCGACGCGCGCGACGCCCACGCGGTCCAGGCGACGCGCTGATAACAGCAGTGGGCGTCGCACGCACCCCGCCGTTACGGCCTCACACACACACACACCCACACACACCCACACACACGTGCTGCGCTATCTGCATGGGATGCCGTACGCGCCGCGCGATCCGCGTCGACCCTTGCTGGGCGCGTGTGTGTGAGTGTGTGCTGGCGCTGCAGCGGGGCGGCAGGGAATCTCTCAAAATATTTAATGTCGGCCATTAGCGTGGCGCGGGGCCATGCCCGGCCCGCTTTGTGTACAAAAACACGCGTCCGGCCGGACCGATGGTCGACCAATGGTCGCGGCCCGGATTCGGAAGGGGGCATTCCTATCGGGCGCAGTGCAGCGCTGTGGCGCCGGCCTCGCTGCCTTTTATTGCGGCGGTATGCACCAGCCGGAATGCCGTTGAGTGGTGCTGCCTCTTTCAGCGGATGACGTTAAACACATCTGCCGATGTGTGAAACATCGGGTCAAAAAAATAAAAATTGGAAATAATTTGAAATGACCGTGGCTTTGCAAAAGCAAGCAGAGAGAGGGAGGCGCTTCCTTTTCTCTGTGCGTGTCAGCCAATTTGCCGCGGTGACCGAGTCCCCGCGAAATCAACTGCCATCCATTCTGGCGCGTGTCTCGGCTTTTCGGGCCGCGAAATGCACGCAGCGTTTGATCCCGGCGGCGGTTGCTGCCGGTGGCTGCACTGGTGGCGGCGGTGCGGCCCGCGCGGTCCCAACCTGTTTTTCATTTGTTGTCGGTCGGCTCATCTGCATATTATGGAGCGCGGCGGCGGCGGCCGTCGGCCTGGGAGCGGCGAGGAGGCAGCCCCGCGAGATGTAATCACGGTCCCCTTAAGTGGACTGATTTGTGACTGGCTTGAGCTTCGCTGACGCGATATCAATTTCTCCTGTTTCTCGTTTGTTGCTGGTACGCGCCGAGTCGGGCGGATCGGAGAGTCGTCCTCGACGCGGCCAAGGCGGCTTGCTTCGTTACCGGATAGTTGGCGCGCGGCAGCAGCCAGCCCGTCCGTCTGCCTTTGACTGCCTGGTGCCGCGGCCACACTCACTCACTCACACACTGACACACTCACACGCATTCTGACACACACACACGCACGCACACATACGCGCGCGTCGCCGATTCGTTTGGCAACTAACGAGGTTCGGCGGGGCAGGCAAAGTGGTCGGCCTGTCTCCGTTCTGGTCCTGCCGTGCCCTGGCTGGCCTGGCTGGCCTGGCTGGCTCGCTCGTCCTCGGACAGGTGAAATACCCGGGGCGGGCCGACGCCTTGCCTGCCTAGCCTCGCCCGGACCTGTAATTTTGGACCGGGTGAAAAACGGCCGGCGCGGCGAGGTCTCGCACCTCTCCTCTCGGGTTTCGACTATCGATAGCGGTGATCGGCGCGCGGCTACTGAGTTCCATGCAGCCCGGGGGGAGGGGGGCTGGCCGCGGAAGGTCAATACCAGATCTACGACGCCACCCTGCTGTAAACAAGGTAAAATATAACGAACAACACACCGAAGAAGGTTGTTTGTAATCAATGAAATATTTTTAAATTTTGCACCCATTAGAATTCACGAACGCGAAAAATTGAATAAATATTCGCTTAGAAAATTCGTGTCCCTTTGGCTTCCCCCCCCCTGTCGGTTGAAAAACTACATGCTAGGCTGCGGTGTGCCTGTGTGTGTGTGAGTGTGTGTGTGTGTGTGTTTCTATCGAGCCCCGCTGTGTGTGCGATGCTCGCTCAGCCGGCGCGCGACAAAAGTTGACAATGAGGAAATTGAAACTGTAGCGTCGGCCTGGGATGTGTGTGTGTGTGTGTGTGTGTGTGTGTGAGAGAGAGAGAGAGAGAGAGAGAGAGAGAGAGAGAGAAGGGGGGGGGGACGTCGCGAATCCGGCGAAAAGCCGCGCGCGCAGTGCTCTCCGCCGCCACCCACTCTCCCTGGGAGGGGGTGGGGGAGAGATGGCACGTTGTTCTGTCATACGTTTGGCATCATTGAAAAAGAGCGCAAGAGACGACGCGAAGCGCGTAAAGAAGGCAATAAAACTATAAAAAAAAACACGGGACAACGACGCCGAACAGGGCGTTTTCGGGCGTGGCGTCGACCAGGAGGACGCGGCGCTACCGGAAGTGACTTGTTGCGCGGCATTTTTGAATTTCTCCGCGGGGTGCTGGGCTCGGCTCCGCTATCATTTGTCACAGCCAGCAGCCTCCGTCGCCGTGTCTCGCTCGCACCGACACGGGGACGCCTCGAGTAGTGCGATTGGGACGACAAAAGCGCAGTTCGGATGGAGCCTGCAGCAGCGTGCCCTGCTCTAGCAGCATGGCGGCGCGTTCTGACTGCGTTTTTTCGCTCTGGATTTTTTTTCTGCGTTTCTTTCCGTGAGAAAGTAACGGAGTGCGAGAGAGAGAGAGAGAGAGAGAGAGAGAGAGAGAGAGAGAGAGAGAGAGAGAGAGAGAGAGAGAGGATGATGCGCTAGACTTTTGGTGAAGCGCATTGCTGCCTGAGCGCCGTAAAAATCTGGCCGCAGATGCCATCCGGATCAAGATAAGACCCCGCGGGCGTGACGGCGGCCTGCTGCATTTCGCTCTGCCTACCCCTCTCTCTCTCTCTCTCTCTCTCTCTCTCTCTCTCTCTCTCTCTCTCTCTCTCTCTCTCTGTCGCTTTGTCGGCGGCGCTCCTTTTGTGAGGGCTGCCGGTAGTGCGGGCGGCAGGGCCCTCGGCGGGGCCCTCAAGGTGCAGCGAAGGGCCTCGGCGTGTTACAGTGGCGGCCCGCTTGTTGTCCCCGAGGGGGCGTGGGGCCTCCAACCCCGCGGCCACGGGCCATTGGGTCTTTGGGCCCACCGTGGAGGGGAGGCACACTGTGCGTGCGAGTCACTGGGGTGATGTAGAGGCCCAGGCGGGCAGCCCGAGCAGGCAGCCTGCAGGCAGCCGGCCTGTTCCTCGGCCGTCTCGTCCGTCCATCCCGCCCGGCATTTCACCTTGCACGCAACGCCCCCTCCCTCCCCCTCCCCACGGGCAATTCTTTTTGTCGAGTCGCTGCGGCTGGCGGGCCCTATGGTGGCCCTACGGCGGCCCTATGGCGGCCCTATGGCGGCCCTATGGCGGCCCTGTGGCGGGGCCCCATGGCGGGGTGGCCCGCGGCGCCGGCGGGGGCGCGCCCTGTGTCGTGTCGACGTCAAGGCGCATGATTTAGTGGTCCGCGTCGTCCTGCCGGCCTCTCTCGCACCCCTTTGCAACCTGCCATGAGCGCGAGCGAGAGAGGCGTCACGGCCAGGACTCGGCCCGCCGGTCGGCCGGGTCGGGCCGCGCAGCGATCACAATATCACGTCAGCCTGAAATTGAGCCCTCCACCGAGCGGCTGGACAGCCAGGGCGGCGCGCGGTCGGCGTAGCATCGCGGTACACGCTGTTTCAATTTGGCGGCGATTCGTCGTGGGCGTTAAGGAGGGAGGGCGGCTGCGGGGCTCCCTGCCGCGTAAGACTCGAGAAGGTCCTCGGGTCGGCCGGCCTTTGCGCGGCCCGGGCTCTTAGGGTCGCCCTCAGGGTCGGCTCGGCTGGGCGCGGCCCGCGCTGTCCCTCGGGCCCTTCCCCGCTAAGGGCTCGCCGCCAGCCCTCTGACTGCTGCAGGGCTTGACAACAATGGTGAGCGGCTTTTGCGGGCGGGCCGGCGGCCGGGCCCTGGGTCCCTTCCATTTGGAGGACGGAAGGGAACTGCTTTGGGTGCCTCGGTGCGGACAGGTGCCGGCGTCGCGGTGCCCGCCGGGCGCCGCCGGGCCGGGCCCCCCTCACCCTTTTTCAGGCCGGCCGGGCCGCCGGAATGATGTTTCAATCTTAGAAAATGAGTGACAATGGCGGATGTCGCCAACAATAGCGTGCTCGGCGGGGCGGGCCGACCCCCTGCAGGGATGTGCCCAAGGACAGGCGTCGTTTGTGCTTCCCTAATGGCGTTTGTGACAGCTTTCCGCGTGAAAAGCCCCTCGTTGTTCTTTCTTCACTCCACTTTCTGTCTCTCTCTCTCTTTTCTTTTTCCATTTTGTTTGTTTTGATTCTTTTCCTTTCACGTGTAATAATGTCTGTGACAGCGTGGAAAGTTTCGCCCCGGGGCTTTGAGGGCGTGGTGGCGTGGTGGCGGGGCGGGGCGCGGTGGTTATTATCGGAGGATGTTCGTTGATTTGTGGCCGGCAGGGTCAGCGGCTCGCTTTCGCGCTGCGTGAACTGTGCTGCTAGCGCCCAGCCCGCTCGCGCGCAAGCCATTTTTAGGGGTTCCGACGAAGGAGGACCCCTATTGTTTTTGACGGCTCCGCTTCTTCTTTTTTATATCCTATTCGGTTTTGGAAAATGAGTACCGCCAAATTATTCGTTACGATAAAAAAATAAGGGTAGCGGGAAGTTTTTAAAAATTTATCGTGGAAATTTTGCGTCATTTGTTAAAACATAAAACTTCAACAATCAAACACCCTTAACCGTTGGTTTTATCGAGAAACGTTTCAAAGACAAAATGTGCCTCAGTAGAAAATTCAAACTTTTGACTCATTAAATTAACGAAAACTTGTCTACGTTACGGTCTAATACGAAAAACATGAATAAATCATTTCCATAGAAACGAATACGATCCACCCGTCAAAATTCAAACTGACCAGTAGAAACAAAGCAGAATGGCGGGAAATTCAAAATGTTCTTCCTGCGCATGCGCTCAATTCAAACCGACCAATACCGAAGACTTCCGGTCAAACCTGATTCAGTTACCACCATCATTTCTGCTCTCCACCTCGCGACTTTCAGTGCTCATACTTCTCAAACAAAGATCACCCGCGTTTTAAAACCATCCCTTTCCAGTTTTATGAGTTTGTCAAACCAACCACCGAACTATTGTTAGGTTGTGGGTCAGAACTATTCCAGTGAATAAAGGAAAACATGACATGAGAAACCACAGCCTTTAAAAGCAAGCCAAACAAATCCGCTTCAACAACAATCAAGAGGCAGTTTCAATGCGCGACTACTCGTTTCTCACCAAGCATATTGTTGCCAACTTTTAACAAAAAAATTTACCCCCTTTTTTCCGCTACCAACTTAAAATCTCCAACCAATAATGAACATAAATTAATATTTTAAACTTAGAATACCGGAACACCGTGCAATGCGTTAGCATTGGAATTTTTTATTTTTTATTTTCATTCCTCTGTTCCTTTTTTTATCCGGTCTGATTTATCCGGGTATCAGCCAGCGGAGCCGGCTGTCCGCCTTTGGTCGCCTTCGCCGTTCAAATTGCCGAAACAGGTGCTTAATGGCGGTCGATGGCTGTTACAGGCGCAGGTGTGGGTAAAGGCGGTTGGACGATGTGTCACACCGCCAGGCGCCGCCAGGCCGGCCAAAAAGCTTTTCGATAACGCTGGCGCGGCGGAGGGGGCGGCGCTGCCAGCGAGATTGCCGGTCCATCTGGCTGCAAGCTGATTCCGATGAGTTCGACGGAGCGCGCTGCTGGTGGTGCCGCGCCACCAGGGCGGTCCGACCGCGGGTTCGAATCCCGCCGCCGCCGCCGGTGGTGTCATCGCCTCGGCGGTTTGGCTGTTTTCGCCGAATGGAGCCGTCATGGAGCGCGTCGTCCATGGCGGCCATGGGTGGTCCTGGTGCTCGCCGCCGCGGTCCGCCAGGCCGCCATCTCGGCTGCGGTCGTCCGCGCGCTCGCCGGCCCGTGAAAGCGAACCGCAGCGCGGTCCAAAAGGACGACCAGGACGACGCGGAGGAGCGCGTCCCGAGGAAGGTCGTCGTCGCGTCTCGCCGCGTCGGGCAGCGCGCCGCCGGCGTCGCGGCGCCGTGACACTGCGCCGCGACGCCGCCGCCGCTTTCCAGGCGACCCGTTTCCAGCCACGCGTTGAAATCGAGATGCTGACGGCGGACGCGCCCTGTTAGTAGGAGAGCGGGGCGCGCGCCAGCCGCGCCAGGCACTTGGGTACTCGCTCAGGTGGGCGGTGCCGCGCCGGCCCGCCCGCCGGCTCTGCAACGGCATTGCGAGAGTTTACGGGGCCGCGCCTCGTAAGCGGGCATCGGCGCGGCGCAGCCAGGCCCAGCGGGGTGTGCGTTATGCCGGGCCAGGATGGCTCAGTCTCGGTGACGACATCTGCACCCAAAAAAAAAAAAAAAAAAAAAAAAAAAAAGTGTGTGTGAGAGAGAGAGTGAGAGAGAGAGAGAGAGAGAGAGAGAGAGAGAGAGAGAGAGAGAGAGAGAGAGAGAGAGAGAGAATTGAATTGAATTGAATTTATTCAGGATCGTATACAAGAGGACTGAAAAGTCCCATTTGGGTATACAACCCGCTCTCATAAAATAATTACAAAATTAACAGAGAGAGAGAGAGAGAGAGAGAGAGAGAGACAGAGAGAGAGAGAGAGAGAGAGAGAGATTTTAGTAAATCCTGGTTGTTCCTCACTGTGTTGGGAGGTCTGCCGGCGGTGCAGGGCAGTAGGGGCGATGGTCGCGGCCTTCCAGGCGGGCGATGCGTCGCGGCTCGACCTCGCCTGCCAATCCCTGCCCACTGGGGCGTGCTGGCGCGGCGCGGCGCGGGCGAGATATGTCTCCATCGGGCTGGAAGCTCCGCGGGGAGGGGGCAGCGCCGGCCCGGCAGAGAGCGGAGCGGCGACTGCGTTAAATTGTATTAATGCCTTTAGTCGGCGTTCCGGAGCGCGCATTCGGCGCCGCGAGACTGTGTGGGTGCGACGCCGGTCAAGTTGATCTAGAGCGACGCCATGCAGTGCCGGACACGTGCGGCGGCTGCACAGTGGGCCGTGCCCGCCACTGTGTGGCCCCGCAGGGGGCGGCGCGGCGCTGCTGGATTGGGGCATTTATATTACGGTGGCAACCCACGCCCCCTCCCCTTTAGGTTGAGTCGTGACCGGGCGGGACAATGTGTGGTGCAGCTGCAAGCAGCGTCGCTCTGTCTCTCTGCTGGCGCCACCGGCCGAGTCCAGCCGTCCTGCCGAGTCCGAAGCGTCGTCGTGTCGCTCACAGGGACGCCCCGCGCGTGCGACGGAGACGGCAGCGGGAGGGACCAGCCTGCTGACCTGCCTGCTGACCTGCTGCCCGCCGCCCCCGGAGGTCTCTAACGCCACGCCGTTTTTCACGGTCGATTTCATCATTTCGCCGCAGTCGGTGTGTCCGCGGCGTCGGCGTGCGCTCGCGTGCGTCGCGCCGCGGGCATAGCGCCCCGCCGGTGTAGAGACAGAGGCCCTCGGTGGAGTCGAGCCGACCCGGCTTGTCTCCCCCGAGGCGTGCGGGAGTTCCCACGGTCGCGCTTTAACTGCCTCCCCCCCCCTGTCCCCCCCCCCTTTTCCCCTTTCTCCCTTCCCGCCCCTCCCCCGCAGCGATCGCTTCCTGTCCGACTGATAATCGAACTTCGGAAGGGGTGGGGGTGGGGGGCTCTGCCGGGGCAGGGCGCAGGGAATGCTGTGATGTTTGTGAGTTTTGTGCCGGTGGTGTTGGCTGGCTGGCGGGCCACTGCCACCGCTGTACCGCCTCTGGCCGTTTTGTTGGCGCGAATGTTATGAGCTATAATACCGCTGAGCTGTGGAGATGCTACCTACTGATTACGCATTCGCCAGCGTGTGTGTGTGTGTGTGTGTGTGTGTGTGTGTGTGTGCGCGCTCGCGGTGTGCCGGGGTGTGTAACGCGTAGTAAAGTGTCCCCGCTGCGGTGCCGTAGACGCTACCGGCTTACACCGCTTGCTCAAGCACTCGCGGCTGAACGGCGAGTCGCGGAGTGCGTGGCGCGGAGGACGACGACGTTCTGCATGCGCGGCGGCGCGATGCACGCGTTAACACGTCGCCGCCGACGACGCGGTGTGGCGAGTGATTTCGGTGCCGTTTCATTGATACGCTGCTCGGCGGCGTGCGACGCGTCGCGCGGGGCTTGCATTCAAAGCGCCCTCCCCCTCCACCTCCTCCTCGTGGTCGTGGTCGTCCAGGTGGCGGTGGCCGCGGTGCGATCCGGCGACGCCGTGAATGCACCATTCATTCGTCGGCGCCGCGCTCGTGACCTGAATCACACACTCCTCGGTGTCCCGGCCTGTAGTCCTGCATAGGGCCGTGACGCCGCGACGTGTACTAGCAGTCTCCTTGCGATGAGTACTGTCGCGTCGCTCGGGACCGCGTTATGGAGAGGCACCGCGTGTGCTTCTGCTCCTGGGATGTGACGTGTAGTAGGTCTGGAACAGCAACAACAGCAAAAAAAATTTTTTAATTTTTTTTTATTTTGGCAGCGTAGCGCCGCGCGCATTGCTGTGACCCGCCGCCTCTGCCGCCTCTGCTGCTGCAGAGGGAGTAGTTGAGAATGCGTCGGAGTTTAGGCCTCCCGCCTTTTTTTCCCACGGGATGTTCCCCGCCTCCCCGACGCGGTGCGGGGCGCCCTCTTTGCACCTGTTCGGCAGCGCTGCGTCTGGCACCGCAGCGATGCGACGCGATAGCAACAACAACAATAAAAACAACAGAAGCAACAAGGCAGTTATTAAAATATGCGGCGTGATGTATGACGCTCTTATTCCGGTCGGTCGGTTTTCCATGTGCTTGTATGAAGTATGCATGTGTGTGTGTGTGTGTGTGTGTGTGTGTGTGTGTGTGTTACGGATTGCCGCTCGCGCCCTTGCCGCAAATTGTTGTGTCCGATGGAATGCGGTATATATATGTGTGTGTGTGGGGGGGGGGAATCTATGTGCATCTGTGAGAAAGTCGTGCATGTGTGTGTGTGACTCTGTTGGCTCCATATCTCTCTGCGCCAAAGAGCTGCTGGGCGTCACATTTGTATTCCTATTTCGGTTCCGGAATTTCCCCCCCCCCTTTTATGTGTGGCGCCCCGTCCGTGGACGCCCGCATTGGCCTGGTGCGTGTGTGCGCATGCTGTTTTGTTTTTCTCTCGCCAAAATCCAACCACGCTACGCTGGAAGGTGCGATCATTTGGGTACTGGTGAACCGTTTGGTCACCGCGATGCGTCGTGTCAACTAATTTAACAAAGTCAATTTGCAAAGTAGTCTGCGTTGTGGCGCACGAAACAGTCCACATTAATTACCGAAATCGGTATGAATGGTTCCTCTCTCATGTGGCGAGCATCTGAGTGACGTGGACTGACGTCCGTCCAGGCCCTGTCCGGGGCCCAGCGTGGGGCGTGGCGGGGTGAGGCCTCAGCGGGCGCTTCGTTTGTTTTCTAGTCAATTTTGTTTGAAGACGGTTCGCGCTCGCGGCTCGGCACGGCGCGGCGCTGGTCGGCGGGATGCCTGGCCCGCCCGCCTATTTGCCCACCTGTTGGGCGCCTCAAAGTCGCTTAATGGCGCCTAATGGGAAGCTGATTGGCAAGCCTTGTCTATCGCCTCTGCCGCGCGGCCCGGACGGCCCGCCCTCCGTGGGGCCGCGGGGGCCTCGTGGGGTGGCCCCACATGTCTTTCCCGTCACCACACACACACACACACTTAAACATCTACAGACACGTTCCCATGCACCAGCAACGTCTCGGTTTGGACGTGGAAAACAACTGCTTTCCGTGTGAAAACGCTCGGCGAAAAACGCGTCGCAGTCGGTATTCGAACCCGGGCTCGCGGCGTCGCAGGCGCTTGCTGGCCGGCGGCCTTTAGCACAAGCGGCTTGATCCGGCACGTCGCGACGCCGTGCAGGCCGTGGCGCAACGCCCGCGGGCTGGGGGCTTTGGGCTTACGCGGAGCTGCGAGGCCATCCATAAAACGCTTTTGATCGCCGACTAAACGGCCCGCGGCGCCACCATGCCGCCCCACCGCCGCCACCGCCACAGGCAAAACAATTGGGCAGGGGTCCCTTTCATTTAATCGGCCCACCCGATGATCCTCCGCTGGCTGGCCGCCTGGCTGGCTGGCCGGGCGGAGCAGGGAGGGGGTGTTCGAGTGGGTGTCGTCCCCTACCTGTTCATGCCACTGAAATCCACCCCCTTCTCTCTCTCTCTCTGTCTCCTCTCTCTCTCTCTCTCTCTCTCTCTCTCTCTCTCTCTCTCTCTCTCTCTCTCTCTCTCTCTCTCTCTCTCTCTCTCTCTCTCCACTCTTTTGGCCGTTTTCAATTTCCTGGGTCCGAGTGCAGAGTGTCCCTTGGCCGTAGCCGCCGAGTCGGGAGGAGAAAGGTTAACAACAGTCCCCTTTTTGTCCGTCCGTCCGTCTGTCTGTCTGTCTGTCTGCGTGTCTGTCCGTCTGCCTGTCTGTACTTTCTTACCGCTGCCGGTGATTCCTGCCCTTTTTATCATCGCGGGTGAGGAGGAGGGGGAGAAGAAGGAGGGGGCAAGGTGAAGGAGTTTTGCTCCCATGTAGTTAGCGCCCCGCGGTTTATCTGATGGCATCGCTGCTTCCGCAAAGCTCGCCGTGGCGGGGCGGGGCGGGGCGGGGCGGGGCGGGGCGGGTCAGGCGATGCAGCGCGCGATAGGGCAGCGCCGGTAAATGTTCGCCCCGCCTCGCCGCTGGGGCATCCTCACTGAGGATTCCTCAGGTCCTGAGGAATGTGTTTCGCGCTGCCAGTGTGGAACAGGATTCGGTAGCCTGCCCGCTGCGCGAGAGTCGAAATCGGACGCATGATGTAGTGTGTCTGTGAGGACAAGTGCAAAGGCAAGCGAAATAGGACGCTTTCGAAGAATTCAGAGCTCGCCATTAACGAAAATCCTTAATCCTGAAGCAGCGCTTTTGTGCTTTTTTAAATCATATTTTATTTTTTTTTGAGAAATTTTTTTTTTTTTTTAAATTTTTAGTTTTAGGAACAAAGTGGCCTTATTATTTTTTTAATATTTTTTTTTTCCTTACGGTATTTTGCTGGAGTAGTTTGGCGAACAGGAACGCGGAAAGGCACGCGGCGTGCGTGTGTCTATGTGTGAGAGAGTGAGTGAGTGGCAGTGTGTGTTACCGATGGGCGCCGCGACCTGCTTTCCACGTGCCGCGGAGGGAGGCACCCACGCGCGCGACGCGGCACTGTAAACGCAACAAAGGCCTCTTAGTTGGCCGTGTTCTTGACGTGCTCCGACCCTGGCTGTGGGAAGTGGGCGACATGTCGTCCGTCTCTCTCGCACTCGCGGTGCGTGTGAGGACATGCACTGCCGCTGCTGCTGCCGATGATTGCACTTGCTTCGCGCCTGCTGGCTGCCCGGCTGGACTACGCTCTGCAGCGCGCTGGTCCGGGGGTCGCGGGGGCCGCGTCCCGTGCTCCGGTCCCGCCCGTCATCGGTTCTCGATTTTGGCGCCGCGGTGGCGGTACCCGCGGGGTCACACCGACGGTGACGCGGCGACGCCACAAAGGGTCTCGTATTTCCCTTCTCCGATGCCGTTCTCCTTTTTTTCCGGCTGGCTGGGTGTAAAACGGCGGGGGGTACATGATGATTATGATGCAGGGTAAATGGTGCGGTAAATCGCTCTTCAGGCACTACTTGCCACGTGTTTTGGGAGAGAGAGAGAGAGAGAGAGAGAGAGAGAGAGAGAGAGAGAGAGAGAGAGAGAGAGAGAGAGACTGACTATGGAATGCGGCGCGGTATGGCCGCGCTATGGAGACGCGTCCCAATGAGGGATAAAATGGGACTTTGGGACAGACAGCGGCGGCGGGACCGAAAAGAGAGTCGTCTGCATAACACTCGTACCGGCTGCCTGCCTGCCTGCCTGCCTGGCCGCCTGGCGTCTCGGATTCGTTCCAGTAGTTACGGATCGGCGCGGAGCGATGCGGTTTGCCTTTATAGTGCTGCCACCGCTCGGATCAGAAAATCCCTGATGACCGAAACGACGGCAGAAGAAAAGAAAAAGAAGAAGAAAGGGATAAGAAGTATCGGTGTCGTGTCACTCGGAAAAAGAAATCCTCTTGTTTTTTGTTGTTGTTTTTTTTTTTGAACTGTGGTATTAGGAATAACAATTATATTGACTATTCAGGAAGGGAGATCGGTGACCTGCTTTCGATGCCGTTTGTTTGATCAGGCCAGGCGGATGGTTGGGGTGGCGTGCCGCGCACTGTGCTGTACGTGCTCGCCAAGTTCCAGCGTCGGCCGGCTCGTTTTGCAGACTCTGGCGGCACGGACTGGAACGGACTCGGCGCCGGCGCCACAAATATACGCGCCGCGCACGCTATGCATTTCCCTAGTTATTTTTTCCCATTTCTCGGAAAAGGTATTCATGATATTGAAGGACTAGAGCGCGCCGCTGGCTGGCTGGCTGCAGCCTGGGAGCCCGACCGCGCGCCGCGCCACCACCTTCACGGCCTCAATGTGTCTTTGCGGGGGCTCCGCGGGGGGCGGCGCGGGGGGCGGCGGCGGGGCCGCGGACTGCGCTGACGGGGCCGGGACACGCGAACCCTGGTCGGCGATAAGCCCTCCTCCCCCTCGAGAATCAAGCCCAGGGCCTACATCTTCGTCCAATAATCACAGTCATGGACCTGGCCAGCAATTGCCTGCTGCGGCTGCCTACCGCGCCAAGGCCGGCTTTAACAGGCTACACGGGTATTTGTTCCTTTCTTGCATTATGGCGCTTGTTGAGTTGATTTACAGGGTGCCGCCGCCCCGTGTTCGAGGGCGGGGCAACAAATGGCCGAGGGGTGCGGCGCGGCGGGAGAGAGAGGGAGAGACTAGCCCTCGCCTGCAGCGTGATGCTGGTGACAGCATCTTTTCGCTGCTGTGTTTGGCAGCCTGACGGGCCGGACTCGCTCCCTGCACAGTGTGGTGCCCATCTCTCTCTCTCTCTCTCTCTCTCTCTCTCTCTCTCTCTCTCTCTCTCTCTCTCTCTCTCTCTCTCTCTCTCTCTCTCTCTCTCTCTCTCTCTCTCTCTCTCTCACTGTCTCTCTCGTCTCCGCGTGCGCGTTGGTAATGCTCTTCTTGGGCCTTTGGGCGCGCCATGGCGTTATGGAGAGTTACTCTGCTCGCGTTTGTCATGATTTGTTAGTCAGGAGTTTTCGCATTCGTTCTTCCGTTTTCGTTTCTAGTTTTTGTTTCAAACCGCGGCATTGCCGCAGCGCACGCGCCGCCGCGCCACTGTTGTGCTGGCGTGCCAACTTTTGCACGACGACGTTCACTCGGCGGGTAGTGGCACTCTTGTTGTTGTTGTTGTTACTTTGGGGCAAAGCGACGGACGCGCGGCGAGGGGACGTGTGACGGCGGGGCCGCCTTTAAAATCCCTTCCTCGTGGATTGTGCCGCGCAGTAATGCCACTTCAAACAGTTTCTCGTAATGAGGTAAGCATGCGCGCCGAGTCCGCGGAGGCTGCCGCGCGGGGCGGGGCGGGGCGGGGCGGGGCGGGGCGGGGCGGGCCGACGGAGGGCTTCCTCGCAAAGTAGCTGCGGAACCGTCTCGCCCGCGACCTCTGCCTTTGCTGTGGTTTCCGCGCAAACTTCGTCCCTTTTCTAACCCGGTTTTGTCGTTGCAGGTGAGTTCGGCGCGGCCCCCCCGGTGTGCGGCGCCGCGAGGAAGACGACGACGAGGACGTGGAGGACGACGACGGTGAGAAGGGCGTTTGAAGCGACGCCGCGCTGGCGGGCCAGATTATGACTCTGGACTCTTAAGTTATTATTTGAGCGCGTTCCGTCTTCCAACGGGAGTCGCCCGAACCATCGCGGCCGCTGTTGGGGGTGGCGGTGATAATGGGCCTAACGAAGGCCTCCGTGCGGCGATGCCCCTCGCCGCCATGCACCGCATACGCGCTGTCGTGCGGTGGCGCGCCGTGACTGGCCTGTGTAATGCCACCCTTACGGCAACACCGCACGGCACACAGTGGGCTAGAAGACCGTCGAGGCGGCCAAAATTCTAGACGCGTTATTGAGCTCCAGAGTCGCTAAATGGGACTCGAATCGAACGTGTGACACCACCAATGGATTCCTCGCCCGGACAGCAATCCATCGGTGGGATCACGCGTTCGATTCGAGTCCCATTTAGCGTTTTGGAGCTCAATAACGCGTCTAGAATTTTTTGCCGCCTCGACGGTCTTCCGGCCCACTGTGCGGCACGGACGCAGCTGGCGGTCCCCACGCGAGCACGCCGTCCAGGACGACGACGACGACGACACGGGCCACGATGGGGAGGGGCGGCAAATTACGCCCAGATTGGCTGACGATTGTAACGGGCCAATACCTCGCGCACTGCCTACCTACCCACCCCTCTCCGGGCGACCCACAGAGGGCCAGCCCTGCCCCGACGGCCGCCGTCCCTTCGTGCCCTTTGCGCCGGCCGCCCTTGGCCCTGCCGCCGAGTACCTTGGCCGTGGCCAGCCAGTGCCGCCTACGCTGAAATGAGACTTTGTTACGGCGTTCGGTGGGCTGAATTCGGTAGCATCGGATTTAACATTTCAGCCCACCGAACACCTTTTTTTTTTGCCCGTGTGCGCGGCACGCCAACAGACAGTGCTGCGCACCCACTACGCTTCCGCGCGTTTTATGAGCCGCGTGATGAAGCCGCCTCTTCCTGCCTATGCGCGTGAAGGTGTCGACGCGCGCGTGCTCGCGTGCGTGAGGAATGGCTTGCGTGTGTGTGTGTGTGTGTGTGTGTGCGTGAGCGCGAGGCGGCGCAGCAGAGGTGTAAAGGTCGACGAGGCGCGGCCCGCCCGGCCATTGGCGGCAACGTGCTTGGGTATGAAAAATGTTGCGCTCGCATCATTTCGGCAGCGGAGGGCGTTCCAGGCCGGGGCGAGGCGCTCGGGGAACTGGGAGGCGCTAGATGCCGACTGGGCTGAGGTGACAGCGTCGCACTGTGTGTGTGTGTGTGAGTGTGTTTGCTTGCCGCAGGGTGGCGCCGTGGCGCTGCCATCACTGTGATTAAAACGTTGCGCGCCGCCGCTGCGTGCCTTGGAGCGGGGCGGGGCGGGGCGGTGGGCTGGTGACGTCGCCTTATCACGGTACGCCGCCCCGGGCCCCGCGGTGTGCTTCTGCCTCGCTCCGCTTCACTCCGCTTGACGCTGCTGCCGCCGCCGCTGCTTGTCGCGCGGGCAAATGGAGTCCGCGGGGGGCAGATCGCTCATATCGGACTGGCTGCCTCCGCGCGCTGCGCCCGGCTGCGCCCCCCACTGTGCCGCTGGTGCGCTATTCTTCGCGCCACGACGAGGATTTTGGGTACCGCTGTGTGCGTGTGTGTGTGCGTGTGTGTGTACGCCCTCTGTTGACGACCGTGGGGTCACGTCACGCGACATGCTGTGCGTGCGCGCTTCTGTGCGTGTGGGCGTGCGTGCGTGAGCAGAGAGAAAGAGAGAGAGAGAGAGAGAGAGAGAGCGTGGCAGCCGCAGGGCGGCGGTCGACTCATTTCCATGCGAATCGCGTCCGCTGCACTAAATTGGTTTTGAAGCTCTCCCGAAAACCGCTGGCGGAGAGCCGTGCGCTCGCTTGGTCTCCTACCAATACAGCGGCCTCTGTGCGCTCCGTTTGCGTGCAGGGTAGTAGTGGATGATGCACTGTTACGCCCACAGATTCTGGCACTCGTGGGGGTCTCTGCGTCAAAGCGGCGAGCTCCACCGTTTGCTGCGCGTCTGTCTGGCCGTCTGTGTGTTTGCCTGTGTGTCTGTCTGTCTGTCTGTCTGCCTGGCTTGTTAGCGCGGCAGTGGAATGCCGCTTGCGGCTCTGCGGCTGAAACCCCCCCCCCCACACACACACACACGCGCTGAGCCGCGGCGCACGGCGGTGCGGCGGGTGGCCTATCGCCGCTTCGGCAGGCGCTCCGCTCGGTGCAGCTCTCTCAGAGGGTGACACGTGCCGGTTTGAGTCCCATTTAGCGACTCCGTGGCTCAGAACGCGACTGGAGCGTTGGCCGCCGGTCTTCTGGCCCACTGTGCTCCGCTGCGGCTCGCTGCGGCTCGCTGCGGCTCGCTGTGGCCACCGGAAGCAACGAGGGAGGCCTCATCGATTGCCCGGCCGAGGCTTGGCCCGTGTAATGGAAAATTAATAGTGGCCGTGTTTGGACGAGGCCCACTCAGTCGACGCTCTCCTTTTTAATAACCCCTTTCCCGGAGGCCGCCTTGCAGGCCGGTCGATCCCTACGTGGGCGGACAGCGACGCGCGCGTCGTCCTCGGAAAAAAAAAGAGAGAGAGAGAGACAGACAGAGAGAGAGAATTGTGTGGGTAAAAGAGGAATATCGGCGCCGCAAGCCATGCGCCATGCGCCGCGGGGTTCCGGCCTGGTTCCCGTCTCCGGCCGCTGTGGTGATGGTAGAACCCCTGCGATTGGTTCGTCGTCAGATTGACGCACGTTTGTCGCTGCATACAATATGAATAATTAAATTTTGCATTAGATTTTTTTTTTAAATTAACTTAAAATTGAAGTTTTTTTTTGGTTTGGGTGTTTTGTCCTTTTGGAATAATTTTGGCCGCGTTAACGAACTAACAGATTTTTTTTGTGTCCGAAATCACCTTTTTGTTTGCACTCTCCTCACAAAAATGAAAATGAAGCTTACCGCGAGAACTGAAAACGTCACCACGGGCGGGTGTTGGCAGTGGAGTGTAGTCTGGCCTCCCCTAAGGCGGGGTTTTGACGTGAGCGTTATTCGAGACAATGGTCGGGCCGCGACCCCCGCGGGGCTCCGGGGGGTCCGGGGGCTCCAAGAGGGGGCCGTCGTGACCGTGCCCCACGTGGGGCCCGCGCTCACCTCGTGTGCTTTGCCACGTAGATCGAATTAGGGCCGGGGCCCTCGCAAATGGAGTTTCTGTGTGGTTGGGCGTGGCGATGGCGATGCCTGCGCGCGGCCGGGCGCGCCCCCCGCGCCGTTGTCGCTGCCCGTTGACGGGCAGGTGCGCCATCGGTTGACGGGGGGCCGTCACCGCGCCGTCACGTCACTGCCTGTCCGGCTCGCTGCCTGCCCGGCTGGCTGGCTGCCTGTCCGGCTGGCGACCTGAGTGCCCCGTCAGGGCTGCCAGGAAAGGCATGACCTTCAACCTGGCGCCCGGCGAGGTCTAATAGCGCGTTGGCTCGCAAGGCCGCAAGCAGCAAAAGCCCCGAATAAGACCTCGGGGACACTTTTTCGTGATTAGTTTGGAGGGCGGGGATAATTTGACAGTGAACCTGACTGCGCTGCTGCCGCGCTGCACAGCGCCGGCCGCTTTATCTCGCCTCGATGTGGATCAAATCCGCCGGGGTCTCGTTAACCGAAAAATGCTTTAAAAATGGAACAAATTTTAGTTTTGGTCGGCTCGGCGGGAAAAATACGGGCTTTCATTAGTTGGTCTTATTATCCTGCGTGTGGTAAAGTGCTGCTTGCCATCCTGCGCGCACCCTCGCCCTGCCGGCCGAGGGGCTGCGGGGGCCGCGGGGGCCGTAGGGGCCACGCCCTGGTGGGCCACGCCCCTGCCTGCCCCGCCAAGGGCCGCGCGGCACGGCACCCGCCAAGCAGCGCCGCGGTAATTAGAAACTTGTGTGGGGGCCGCGCGATTTCTCATAATCGGGTCCCCGCCGAAAAGAAAGGCGGTGCGCCCTGTGGGGCTGCGGCGCCGTCGGCCGAGGCGGGGTGGGGCGGGGCGGGCGGGGCGGGCCCTCGCGGGGGACTCATCGGAATGCGCTGATTGTGTTTGGGACAGCTTTGCAGGGCCCCAGTGGGCCCCCGCGGGCCCCCGCGCCGCATCAGCGACCCGTCCGGAGCGGGACGGCGCCGGGCGGCCCTGTGACGGCCCAGCTCGCCGTCCCGGCCGGTCCGCCCGGTCGGCCAAGGCACCAGAATTTCGGAGTCGTCGTTACTTTGTTATTCCTGTCTCTCCCCGGCCGTCTGTCCCCGCCGGCCGCGCTGGGGGCCCTTCACTCTCTCTCTTTCTCTCTCTCTCTCCCTCCCGGAGGCCCCGCGCCCATCAACCGGCTGGTTCATCAGGACTGCCAATCGCCGCCCGAAAGGCCGAAACAAGGAAAATAACCCGGTGGCTCTAAAAGTGACCGGCATGCTAATGTCCTGGGGACTCTGGTTTGTCGCCGGACTGTCTGCCTGTCTGCCTGCAGGGCTGTCTGCCTGCCGGGCTGGGCGGCGTGGACGCCGACGACGCGTCGTTCCCTAGAGGCCGCCGCAGACAAGTCCGCGCGTGAGAATGCAGGTGACACGCCCTACTCACACACGCGCGCGCTTGCAAAAAATAACGAAAATAACGAAAAAACAAAAACGGAAGGAGGCTAGATCACAGAGAGGCGTGCAGTCATGGGAACGTGACCGTCATGGGACGCGCTCCCGTGCGGGCGGGGCGGGACGGGGGCGTCGTGGAGGAGCCGGGCACTGCGCATTATCGAAGGCCGCCCTGCGATGCGGCCGCGACGTGTCGGGATGTCAACTGGATTACTCCAAGCGCTGCTCGGCTCGGCCCGGCCGGCCGCGCTGCCGCGGTGTGCTGGAATTTTATCCCCATCTCTGGACTGCTGCCGTTGTTCCAACAAATTCCTCTCGTTTTACGACGGTGGGAATTGGGTCCAATTAGTGTGTGTGGTGGGCAACGCTCGGTCGGCGGGCGCGCGAGCACCATCGTCTTTTATGGATTATTTTTTCTCAAATCACCTTTTTCTGCTTGCCTTTGGGCTGCTGCTTGGCTGCTCCCGTTCGCTCCTGAGTCATAACTCGGCCGAAATGCAAA